>LPNX010341484.1:8394-55567 GCA_001517045.1 Pseudotsuga menziesii
TAGTCTATATAAACAACAACACTTATATTAGTATGTTAGGTGTATCTTAATAAATTTGGCTTTATTTACATGAATATGACGTCATTAACTAATGGATTAGTATAACAGGCTATTGTGATTTGTATAATGAGTGGATCCATGACAATACATTATATCATTTTTTTAAATATAATTTTGTTGGAGGATTTAGGGGGTTAGGGGGTGGTGTTTTAAATTTTGTAAATGTAGTGTTGTCGAGGTATTAGGGGCAAGGGAGTGTTTAATTTTTTTTTGAATGTAATTTAATGGGGGGTCAGGGGTTATGGGTTTATTTATTTTATCTAGTCCTTCATCTCGAGAAAATATAGATTCTAATGGTGTGTCAGAATCCATGGATGAATTCGAAAAATTTCACATGAAACATTTTAGATGTTTGTAATTGAAACTCTAAATGATTTTTTGATAATTTATATGAATACTTTGTTCTTGTAGGGTCTCATATATGATTTCATTATGAATGACAGCATAATTTGTTTGATTTTAAATGGTTAGAGTGGTGAAATTATTTATGAAATATATTTTTTTGTTTAATATGCAAGTTTCAAAAAAATTGTAATGTATCTCTTTAAGAAAAAAATATTTTTCCAATTTAGGGGTTGATTTCAGAGTTTTTGTAAACAACAGTATGGCATGTTTAGGCCATGGCTCTATTTTTTACCCCGAAAAAAAAAAAAACAGGTATACTGGTATCAATGCTTTTCTATTTGGGGGGTGTTTTTGGTGTTATTTATGCAAAAATCATCATTTTTATGGCTAGAGTTCTCGTTCTTAGTATAAAGTTCTTGTTTCATAGTATAAGTGGTTTGTTTAGGAGGCCTTCTAGATGGTTTTAAAACTATGTGCAAAACTTTGTGCAAGGCCCTCCTAAACCATGTACAATAAAACCATGGGTTGTTTAGAAGGCTTTGCACATGGTTTTAAAACCATGTGCAAGGCCAACATTTTTTTGGCGATAATTCAATTTTTTTATTTTTTATTATTTTGTTAGGTAGGAACATTACAACATCTCCCCCATATTGTGTTTTTCTTTCTAACCCACATTTTTTTTCTTCACATAATTTAATTTTTACTTTTTTATTGTTTTCTTAGGTAGGAAGATTACAACATCTCTTCCATATTAAAGTTGTTTTTCTGGATGACATTTATTATACCAATCAATTATACTTGCCAAACCTACCTTATATGACCGTATTGTGTTATTAATGTGTGTTTTTCTTATAATTCTTTTTCTTTTAATACATTAAATAATAGACCAACAATAATTCACAATAATTCACCTAACAATAGTTCACAATAATAAATATATGAATACAAATTATATTATATAAAAAATTGTTTTATAATTTGTATTATAATATAAAGTGTTTTTATTTATTTATTATTATTTTCTTGTTTTAGTTTAAAAAAAATCATGCACGAAGTATGTTGATATCGTTTTCCTTATTAACCTCAATTTTCCAAGAAGTATGTTACGTATAATATTTGTCGATAACGAAATTTTGGGGCATGTAGATGCCAGAAAAGAGAGATACACCGTGAAGAGTGAAATCTCTTTGGAAAGAGGTGGAAAGCCACTTGCATAAAATAAACCTGATATCTCGAAAGTCAAGGTAAGTCTTTTAAAAGACCTGATATCTCGAAGAATTGATGCATTAGTAGAAGATCAAAGAATATTTAACTCGGGTTTATTCAAGATTTCATATGAGGAGGATAGTAGTCCTTTTATTGAAAAAGAAGCAATTAAGCTGGGATATTTTTCTTTAAAAATAGTGATTATGGAAGTAGCAAGTTCGAAGGGGTCTCCCAGAGGGTGTATATATGTTAAAATTTTGGGGTGGACTACTATCTATGTTTTTTCATGTTCAAGATTAAACAAGATTTGGTAATGTCTAGATTGATTCTATATCTTCAAAATTAATATTTACTATCTTCAAAAAAAGAAAAAATAACTTAAATAACGTGTGATAAGTACACCTAGTGATAGTTGTAAAAATTAAAACCAACGTAAATCCAAATCCTAAGCTCTATCAAGCACCGAGAGGGATCAAATCTAAATCTGTCAAGGTGCAAACCTAGCTCTATCAAGTGCCAAGAGGGATCAAATCTAAATCTCTCAAGGTGCAAACCTCATCTTAGATATTGCACTCACTAAGGTTTACATATAATATTTTTATTATTAATATTTAATATTATTTATGGTCAACATATAATATTTATTATTATTTTTTATTTGTTAGGAACAAACATTACAACATCTCCCCATACATGTTTTCAAACCATATGCAAAGCCCTCCTAAAACCATGGGTTGTTTAAGAGGCTTTGCACATGGTTTTAAAACCATTTGCAAGGCCCTCCTAATCCATGTACAATAAAACCATGGGTTGTTTAGGAGGCCTTGTAGATGGTTTTAAAACTATGTGCAAAACTTTGTGCAAGGCCATCCTAAACCATGTACAATAAAATCATGGGTTGTTTAGAAGACTTTGCACATGGTTTTAAAACCATGTGCAAGGCCAACATTTTTTGTCGATAATTCATTTTTTTATTTTTTATTATTTTGTTAGATAAGAACATTACATCTCTCCCATATTGTGTTTTTCTTTCTAACCCACAATTTTTTTTTCAGATAATTGAATTTTTACTTTTTTATTGTTTTGCTAAGTAGAAAGATTACAACATCTCCCCTATATCAAAGTTGTTTTTTTGGGTGATATTTATTTTACCAATCAATTATACTTGTCAAAACCTACCTTATATGATCGTATTATGTTATTAATGTGTGTTTTTCATATAATTCCTTTTCTTTTAATACATTAAATAATAGACCAAAAAATAGTTCACAATAATTCACCTAACAATTCACCTAACAATAGTTGACAATAATAAATATATGAATATAAATTATATTATATAAAAAATTGTTTTATAATTTGTATTATAATATAAAGTGCTTTTATTTATTTATTATTATTTTCTTGTTTTACTTAAAAAGAATCATGCACGATTACTTCTTCAATACGAAATCTGTAAGTTCTTACGTCCTTCATCAAGTATCTTTAAATACGCTAGCAAATAACCGATAACATGCACACTAAAGAGAATTTAATATTGTGATTCTCAAAGCTGTTTATAAAGGTTAAAATTTAGTAAAAAATTGAATGTTCAACTTATCAAAAACATATGTCATGACTTTAAATGACTTCTTACATAATATCCATTGAGTATATTTAAATAGTTTCGGTCATAAATAATAAACTAATCATTTTAAAGTTTGTCTTAAACCATTTAAAAAAACAAATTCAAACCAATTTAAGATTTTCAAAACCATCTTGAATCATTATTATAAGAAGCCTTGAATTGAACCAATGCTCAAGAATTGTGGAAATTGACCGACTCAGACTGTCTAACTGATTGACCGTTATGTAGTCTTTCATATCCAATAGAATGAAAATAGTTCTGGAGAAGTCGATAACGCTATCTTATTTGTATTAACTGAATTGCTATAATCGCCTCCATAAAACGGTTCTGAGACTTATGCTCATGCGAAAATTGCTCCTGCTATGTCTCTACTGCTGCGTGCAGTGGAGTCTGATGCTTCTGCAATGGAAATGAGATGGTTTAAAGCTCTAATGTCTCACCTGCGCTGATCTTGTGAATGAGCTCAAATGCCTTGGAAATGCCCAACCCTAATTTTAGATTTTTTTATTTTACTCTATATCAGCGATCCTAATAAATGGTTGGAGTTTAAATAAAGTTAGACTTAGGGAAGTTGGTGTGCAGCATGATAGTTACCGGTATTGATAAGACATAATTTATTACGGCTATAAAAATAGGCAAGGTGTAGTAAAGCAACATGGGCAAGGTGTAGTAAAGCTAGCAAAGCCAACCTATCAATAAAACCATTATTATTAGACAGTAGTGCTATTAAAGAAACCACAATCAACCTGCTCTTTGCATCAAAGACTGCGCGTGGTATTGTGTATTATTCATAGTTCTTTGACTAATGTTTACAGGAGGAGGGGAGGCTGCTGCAAGTGCAGCTGGAGTTGCAGAAGAGGTGCAGGCAGCTGCGAGTGTTGTGACATGGTTCAGAAATTTTTGAAAAAAAAATTATGCAATGTTCATTTTGTTATTATATAATATGTCATATTTTAAATTTATAAAAAATTCATGTTACTTGAAATGAAGAATTATGCAATTTTCACCTTGTTACGTGATTAGTCATCTTCTTTATCAGATTCTAAATATTTACTACTTTTTACATTAGTTAATTCAATATTACAAATCTTACATCACTTTACAAGATCTCTCCCATAATATTCACTAATATTCACTATCACTATTATTTTTTGCCGACATGTTACAAACCTTACCTTACTAACTTTACATGATCTCCCCCATACTTAGATGCAACTACGAGCTTAACTCCATCTATTATTAGATTCAATTATTAGCTTAACTTCAACTCTAATCATAGTTATATTGGATAACTATTAGCTTAAGTATTAGATACACTATTAGATTAAGTCTAATGATTCTACAACTATTCGCTTAACTTCAACTCTAATGACTTAATGATTAGTCCAAGTGAATTTGGCATCTAGGAGTCTAGCTAATGTAGGTCATGTAAGAGTCGAACTCCTAATAAAATAGTTCGAACTCCTAATAAACTTCTCCAATCTCCTAATAAACTGACACATGTTTAGGTTTTACATATAGATATAATTAGGTTTAGATTCTTTTTAAAGGAGGGTAGTCTAACTCATAATTAACAATTTCAAAAAAAATCAAAAATAGCTTAGTTAACATCTCATAAGTACAATTTGTGATAGTTGGAAAAATCAAACTTCAGCTTCAACAATCTTGATTGGAGTGAAACCATGCACCAAGAACAATCACTTAGGTAATGTGCATATTATGTGAAAGTTGAACTGCATTGCAGTGAAACCATGCACCAAGAACAATCACTTAGGTAATGTGCATATTATGTGATAGTTGAACTCCATTGCACTGAAACCATGCACCAAGAACAATCGCTTAGGTAATGTGCAAATTATGTGACAATTGAACTCCATATGGCACTTGGGAGTAGAGTTAATGTGCATAAGGCATATTCTAAGATTTATATTAACTTTTAAATTAACTATTAGATACAACTATTAGCCTAGCTTCAACTATGAGCTTAACAACCATAAATTAAGTTGTTGGTATATTAGCTTAGCTATTAGATACAAGTAATTGACACATTCTTTAGTAAAAAAAGCATTATCAATAATATATACCTCGTATTTCAAACATATTAATCTTAGTAATATGGTTGGTGTTAGTGCTATGTTTCTCTTTGAATTGTAGAGGCATTGCTAGCACCTTAAAGAAGCTACCACTTAGGAGTTTAATTTACAGTTGGATAGTTTGAAGCAAGATGTGTTCTTTTACAGGAGATTATGGGTCCAGTATCTAAGTTAGTTGTGAGTTAAAATATCATCTTAATGATTGAGAGTTCTCTCTTTTTTTATGCTTTGGGGAAGTATGGAGACCTGATCATCACTAGACTTAATGATTGACACTAGGAATACTACATCTCAGTTTCACAATGATTTCTCTACTTGTTATCTGAATATTCCTTGGAGGTGTTTCTTGATGGTTGGATATTATCCAAATTCATATGAATAACCATTACAAGATCCAATGTAGTATGATTCCTTGCAGGAAGAGTTCAATTCCCTACAAGACAATGAAACTTGGGAGTGGGTTCCTCTACCTTCCAAGAGGAAACTAGTACAATGCAAGCTGGTGTATAGGAACAAAATGGATATTGATGGTTCTAAACTGAAGTATAAGGAAATATTGGTTTCTAAGGGCTTCTACCATGTCTATGGAGTGTTCTATACAAATACATTTTCACCTCTGGAAAAGATGGACTCAATCAGGCTAGTTTTGGCCAGTGTTGCATCCAAACGATGGGGAGTGCACCACATGGATGTGGAGAGTGAATTTATTCATGGTGATATTTATCAAGATATTTATATGAAGAAACCTTAAAGTTTCATATATGATCCTTCACTTTTTTTATTGGTTGAAGAAGTATCTTTATGGCCTCAAGCAATCTCCCATAGCTTGGTATGCCAACATGGAAAACTTTCCTTTATCTCAAAGATTTGAAAGATGAAAATATGATTCTAGTGTGTATTTAAATCATTTTAGTGACTCTATTTTGATCATTATATTGAATGTTGATGATATTTTGATTGCTAGAAGTTGGATTTCTGATATAGGTTCAATTAAGTCTTCATTTCATAGTGTTTTTTCCATGGCTGACCTGGATTGTTGAAATTGGCTTAGAGATTAAGCAATCTAATGCAGGTATCAAGGTAAACTAATCAAAATGTTCTTTAGAACTATTAAAAAATTTCATAATGGTTGAATTTAAGGTTTTTAAGTTTCTCCTCCTTTCAAGAGTAAAACTAGAATATTTTGGTTCATCACCATTGGTGGACAACTCATTGTATAGGAAACGTGTTGGGAGCTTATTGTATCTCACACACTCTCGACCTAATGTGTCTTATGCAGTAGGTGATATTTATATATATATTCAAGAACCTCATGATATTGATTAGAAGGATTCCAAAAGGATCTTGCATTATGTGCAAGGAACCAAGCATTTCAGGATACACTATGCAACTAGTTCTTGGCTAGAACTTGTTGGATTTACTGACTCGGATTGGGATGTAGATAGAACTGACACAGAGTCCAATTTAGGCTATGTATTTATTCCTGAACATGGTCCTATTTTCTGGTCTAGCAAGCAATAAGACACTATTTCCTTATCTTCATCTGTAGTGAATTCAACTACACAATGTGTGTGGTTTCAACGCATCCTTGGAGAACTTGGATTTTCATTTGATTCACCCAATGTAATTTGGTGTGAAAATAAAAGTGCAATCAAGAGTTATACATACCCAGTACAAAGACAAAGGACGAAGCACATAGAGATACACATGCACTACATCAAGATCTTGGTGTGTGATTAAATTATATCATTGTGGTATTGTCCATCTTTTGAGCACGCTGATGGTAACAAGACCTTCACCTACCTTAGATCGGTCCTTGGGGTGGGTGATACATGGTGAAGACTGATATTTACTTTATATTGTTCTCCATGTCCATTTTTATGGGATTTTTTGTTCCCATGTTGTTTTCTTCCTTACCTTGGTTATATGGACTAATAAAATTGTAAGAGGTGACTTGAGACGATCTTTCCAATGCCTCATTTTAATTTTGGCTACATTAAGTTAGGATTAAGGGGGGGTGTTAGAAAATCTTTACACCTAGGACCATAGAATCACAATAATATTTTTAATGATTGTTGGTTCAAGCAAGGTTAATGATGTTTGTCTAAGCTGGTTGAGCATTTTGGACCATTAATCATCATTAGGGTGCTCATTTTGGTCAACCAGTGGATAAGGAGCCCTCATTTATTGTCATTTTTCCCTTGGAGTGCCCCCATTCACACCACCATTCTCTCCAACACTCATGTTCCACCATTATTTTTAACCACTCATGCCATCCCAACATTCAAAACTTCCATTCATGTCCATTTGATGTGATTTTGGAGACTATTGGTCAACCTAGGAGGGTTTGGGGTCCAATATAATCCTGCCGCATGCAGGCCATTCAATTTCCCCGAAATGCTAATGATTTTATCCTAGCGTAATATAATGATGATCTAAAGATGTTTTCATGTTGGACTTTAATATAAACTTCATCTATTAGCACCATATGTTTGTGTTATTGCATCTCTTTCACACTGTTTTCATGCATACTTATCCAAATTCATGTCTACTAAGAAAATACTTAGCTAGTAGATTGTGTCGTGATTAGAATTTTACATGTCCAAATGGGTAAAGGAAATTATTAGCCAAGAAAGTCCTAGAAATATAAAAAAATAAAAAACATGCATCACTGGAAAAATCAAACCTTTGCTATTGAAAAAAAAGAAAGGATAGGTTTCAATCTCTTGTTGAATATGAGATAACATGATATGAAATAAAAGTGAGCTACTAGACTCTATGGCTAGTTTGAGCTTTCAGGATCTACGTAATTTTGTGTGATATAGCAAGCTCTAGAAAACGTGATATTCATCAGACTCTTTGGAAACAAAGCTATTAAGCTCTGAGGTATTTCAGGCACTGGGTAGTAAATTCCCCTAATATAGTTGGTGGCACCTGGCTAGTAAATAAGTTAATAACTTAAATTTCGATTATGGAGAAACAGATAATACAAATGTGAATAAGAAAAAAAAATTGAATATCAATTAATCAAATTACAAAGAAACCTTTGATAAAAAAAAAATTCCTCTTGCATTGGATGATTTGATTAAGTACTTTGTAATGAGCTTATAGGATCAGGAAAATGAGAGCTTCTGGGATCTATGATATTTGAGATTCCAGTATTAAAAGAATTAGAGATTTCAATCTCTATGATGTTTTAGTTTTCAGGCTCTATAAAGTTAGAGCTTCCAGGATCCGAGAGCTTGTAGGATCTTTGTAGGAGATACACTCGAGAGATGTAAAAGTATGATGAAGGGTATCATCTATGTGTAGGATGAATAAAATATATACATGTTAAGGATGTTATGAACCGGTGTCAACCCTGCTCTTTACTTTGTTAGTATATTGTTGTTGCACACATATGATTTGTAAATCATCTTGTGAGTATATTGTATTATCCCACATTCATGGGGAGTAATAGTTGTTTACATTAGACATAGTATATAAGTACGTGTTGAGGGAAATGAAGGAATCCAAGAGTTATTTGTATTGATATTTCTCAAAGGAGGTTTCCCCCTCGAAGTGGCCTACGATCGATAAATTCCTTTTGTGTTCTACTATTTATCTTCTATTGTGTATTTTCATTATTTATTGTAGGAGATTTTTCTTATCTCATATTATAGCACTTTATTGGGATCAATGGATGGAATTTCTTCCAAAAAAAATTCGCAATGGATTCCAGGTGTTGTGATTATTACAATAGTTATTCTTCTTTACATATGTATTTTTAATTTTAATTACAAGTTAAAATTAGGGAATAACCTATATGCTTATTTATAGGAAGTAACAAGGAATAGCCCTAAAAATCATTGTGAGGAGTACTATAGGAACCCCAAAGTAGCTAGCCATTAAGAGGAACTACCGATGAAAAGGGAAACAACCCATACCTGATTGAGTAGTTCACACCGATGAGGTAAACTTAGAGTTGTCATTTGTGGCAAAGTGGTTTTCAATTTTACCTGAGTCGTAGAGTGAGGGGTACTTCCTCAATACACAATTCGTCAGACATCATTGGTGGTCGAGTGAATCCCTTGAAAATTTAGGAATCCAAACATACGTGGGGTCCATATCTTATTCCAGCTGATAAATAACGGATCGCATTTATCGAGAGCTGTCACAGATCAATTCCAAAGATTTGTTTTTTACATTTTTCTACCATATATTATTTTATTTATATTTATTTTCCTTGAAAATTCACTAGAACCCCTGCAATTCCATTTTGTATATTTCCTTTTTTGAGGACCCTTTCCCAAATTCCACTTTCCAAATCCATTAATCCCACATTTGTGTATTTTTATGGTTTGTGATAACATATTTGATTCTCACCTAAATGCCTTCATATTTTTCCATAGTGTTCATTTCCTATTTCTACATTATTTTCCCTCTTTGAAAATTTTTCCCGTTCTTCCACCCCACTTATTAAATCCCCATTTTCTTCTTCCCTATCTCTTAGAGAGTGTCCAAAACCTAGCAAAACCCCAATTACCCATGATAGTTTTTTCCAACTCCAAATTTTCATGTTCTAATTTATTTTTTCTACTCACCCCCCACCAAAAAGAAAAAAAAAAACTTTTGGTTATGGTTATCATGCACACAAGAGAAAATAAACAAATGGAAGATGAACTTTCCGACCTTAAGACCAAAATCCAATATCTGGATGAAAAAAATATAAGCCTCCATCTTCAGCATTTATCCATGAACAATAATGACAACGACAGTATTTTTCTGACACTGGCTTCTATTCACCTAACAATTTTCATGGTTTGAACCTTGATTTTATTCAGTTCAATGGTAATGATTAGACTCAATGGATATACGTGGACGAACAATATTTCATTCTGCATAACACTTTTGATGTCAAGAAAGTCCCACTTGCATCCTTTCATTTGGAACATGAATCCCTTTAATGGTTTTGTTGGTACATCAAGGATCATGGAGAGCCCAAATGGACATATTTTTTCCAACTTATTTTGAAACAATTTTTCCCTAGTGGTTTTGATGACTTCATAGGAGCACTCACTAAACTTCGCCAAATTGGCACTGTGAGAGAGTATCAGACATAGTTTGAGAAACTAGCCAATCACAAAAAAACGTTTTTTGATGCATTCTATAGGATTTGTTTCATTAGTGGCCCGAAGGATGCAATCTGATCTGAGGTTAAAATGTTATGTCCCAACACAATGATATAATCCCTAGGGTTGGCTAAGTTGGAGGAGGAAAAGATCATAGCTCAACATCACTCCAAATCCACTTCTGTTCCATTTAGAAATATGGTTTCCCAAAGACCTCAAATCACACCATCTCCTAGAACAACTCCTAGTAAGCATTTGTCTAAAGTTAAGATGCGGGAATGTAGAGAAAAAGGGATTTGTTATAATTGTGATGAGAATTCACCCGAGGATATAGATTTGTTGAGAAAAAGATTCATCTCTTGGATGTGGATTCTCTGGCTACACATGAAATTTGTGAAAATGATAAGGATCCAATATATGATTAGGTTGACATTCAACAACCTCATTTTCACCCTCCTTATCAAGATGACAACCAATAGATATCTCTCCATGCATTAGTTGGAATCACCATCCAACAAACCATTTGAGTTAAGGGTTTCTTCAAGAATATTCCTCTTACAATAATCATTGATTTAGGTAGCACTCATAACTTCATTAACCATCAGATCACCAAACAAGATGATTCTTTGGTCCATCCTTGCTTCAAATTTGAATTCATGATTTCCAATGGGGGCACCTTCCCTTGCAAGGGGAAGCATACAAATGTGCATATCTCCATTGGTGATTATAACTTGCACTTTTAATGGTTATACACAGTTGGACCCATCTTATGGGATTTTGTTAAACTTTGGATGCAGTTTTCAATCAATGGGAAAAACACACATTGAAGGGATTACAAATAGGGTCTCTCATAATCATAAGTTCACATCACATGGAAAATCACCTTATGAATAATTCACATTGTGCCATCGCTCAGCTACATTCCATTCAAATGCAACCATCAGTGGTCTCTAATACTCCCTTGGATCTACAACAAATTTTAGATCGATATGCATGCTTCTTTACTGAACCAATGGGATTTCCACATTTAAGAGTACCATCGTACTCTGCTCCTTCCTATAAGTACCCCTCCCAAAATCAGGCCCTATCGCTATCCATATCACCAAAAACAAATATTAAGATGCTTGTTTGGGACTTGTTGAAGCAAGGTATTATTCGCCCTAGTACTAGTTCCTTTTTTTCACTAGTTCTTCTTGTCGAAAAAAAATATGGGTCATGGTGCCTCTGCATTGAATTTTAAGCACTGAATAAAATCAAAATCGAATATAAGTTTCCATTTTTTCTTATTGATGAGATTCATGGTGTTCAATTTTTTCCAAGTTTGATCTTCGTTCTTGGTATCACCAAATTCGGGTTCAAGAAGATGATATCCCTAAAATGAATTTCCACACACATGATGGACACTATGAGTTTTTAGTCATTATCCTTCCACAATCCAGGAATTGAGGAATAAAATATTCCATCCCTACTTGTGTAACTTCATTCTGGTATTCTTTGATGATATCCTCATCTATAGTAAAAGATGGGTTGAGCATCTCTAGCATCTCGATCTTGTAGTGCAACTGTTCTGTGATTATCATATCTGTGTCAAATAGTCTAAATGTGTTTTTGGGTAGGAGGAAGAAGAGTATATTGGGAATAATTTTTCATCACAAGGGGTTCGCATGGATCCTGCCAAAATAGATGCCATGAAAAATTGGTCGCATCCTCAAACACTCAACAAACTTCGTGGCTTTTTGGGACTGACTGGATACTACTGCAAATTTGTCAAAGATTATAGGAAGATTGCAGCTCCATTAACATCTCTATTGAAAAAATATGCTTTTACATGGACACAAGTTGTTGAGTGTGCATTTGATAAACTGAAACAAGCTATGTGTACCACAACCATTCTAACTATGCCCAATTTTTCCCAAGCCCTTCACAATTCAGAACGATGCTTGTGACAATGGAGTTAGTGTTGTTCTCATTCAAGATGAACATCCCATTGAGTTCACCAGAAAATAAATTTCTGGTAATAATTTAGCCTTCTATGCATGTGAGAAGGAAATTATGGCTATTTTGCATGCAGTACAGAAGTGGCAGCCATACCTATTACATAATCATTTTTTCATGAAGATTGTTAATTCCCAGTGTTTCGGTAGACACTACCCTACCACAAATTAAATATGTTGCCTCATATCCCTCGTATCCAAAGAATAAGCCTCTGATTTCATGTTTACCTTCTTGAGACTCGGTCCCAGTAATTGACCATGTGATCTATCCTTTGCAGACTACGGAGCCTGCTCTCCACCCTACTGATCCAACATAATGTTTAGACATGTATTTTATCTGGGATGATCTACTTCCTTCCCAATGAAGTCATCCTAGAGTATTTGATACATTATGACCTTCTTATGGATGTTGAATTAGTTGTAATTAAATCCAACCTTGACTTGCTTGTTGATTTTGATCCTTCTCATGATGGATCCTCAAGATTTGTCATTGTTGAGTCTTTGGACTCCCCTATCGAACAACAAGTCAGTGATCCTGATGAGTTTGAACTTTTTAGTATAATTTTAAAATCTCGTGATGTTGGGTGTATCTAGACAGACCCTATCAGTTTTCCTCTTGAGGTTGATCTTATTTATTATAAATACTTAGGAATTGTCACTATAGAGTATTCTTCGGTCAATTATTCCTTGAATACACCTTTTGTGGAAGATAGAAATGTTGCGAATGTTTCTACCAAAGTGACCTTTATCGAACCTCTTATTCTAAATATGATCTGGATATTGTTGTTTCTTAAATACAAGATTCTTAGTTGGATTCAGAACTATCTAATGGCCTCACGTTATTGTTCAAGTTGTAACTGCATTTTCATGTATTATTCTCATGCTAATGAGACTGATGTCATCTTCCACACTTTTAACACATTATATAAGCCCTCATCTCTGCCCTCATCTTTGCTCAGCTTTGTACCCTTTTTCCATTGCTACTTGAGACCCTTTACGTATAGGATATGCTCCATGAGTGTCCTTATCTTGATCATATTCCTTTCACTATACTTAGGTTTGTTCCTCGCGCCTGAAACTAGATCCGCATGCCTCAGACACTCATCTCCTCGCATTTAGAGCATTCTTTTATCTTCCCTTTGAGCTTGTTAAAAACAATAAGGAATCCACGATTTGAATTTTACGGGATCGTTAAAAATTTACGAAAAAGGTATGGAGTTACTTTTAAGCTCTAGTCGGACTCCTTAAACATGACTAGATTGTCAAGTTTCCTTGTTCTTTCAAACTCTTTAAAAGAATGTGAAGGAACATCCACATCGGTATAAGTTTAAACCTTTTTCAGACCATGTGGATTACTTACGAAAAATTAATACTATAGTCGACTATGGCTAGAAGAGTATTCCCACGTATATTTTTATCTCTTTTTTGGGCCTCGGAGACTAAATTTAAGAAAAAGGAGCCTTCTTGAGCATACTTTTTCTTTTCGGTTCTCTGCTTTAAACCATGAAAAATATTTCCAGTGTTCTTTATGCCATTTTTCATGCTCTCTTAAACCCAAGGAAGAAAAGATCGAGTGATCTTGCTTCTATTCACACTCATTTAAACTAAAGTGTTCTGTTTGTTTTTGAAGTAGTGTCAATTTGGTGATAGTTTGACCTTTTTTCATACCTTTCTGAATAACTACGAAAAAATGCATACCTTAGTTCTTTTGAGCTAAGAGAGTTCTCCTCTCGATTGTTTTATACTTTTTTGGCCTTTGGAGACTAACGTTACGGAAAAATTCCCCCCTAGAGTCTTCTTTGACTTTAAAAATTATAAAAACATCGTCAAGCATCCACTAATTTGGGCTCATAAAATCCATGAATCAATGCTTCATCAAGCATTCTTATATCTCTTCTTCGATATTGTAAACAATGAAGAAAGTCCCAAGTTTGCTTTCTTGGACTCGTTAAACCTTTACAAGAAAGAAGGAAAGGAAAGTTCATTCAAATGTCTTTTATAACATGGTAGCAAGTTTTGTTTCCTTAAACAAAGCACTAGTTCTGAGTCTATCAAACAGTTGGGTTGTAGTTTTTCCTTAGGATTAAGCATGATGTCATATTTTTCACTCATCTAGTTGGTTACTTTTTCCAATTATATGGAGAATTTGTCAATGTCTCCTACATTTCATATTTGTGTAGTTGATCCTTTTGTGTCAAAAATATGTGTAAGTAACTATTGTATCATGCTAACTTTTCATGGATAAAACATTTTTCAGCTATTCTGCAATTTCCTTGACCTATTGTGTTGGCCACTCCCTCATATCAGTTCATTACCTCAATTTTCAGCGGTCTTTGCTACAAAAATTTGTCCCAATTCCAAATCAAATCATTCTTTTATATTCCTTGAGTTGGATGATGAAGGATACCTTAGTTCCTTCGTTATAATAGATCTCTTCCTATTGACGTCAACACATCTTTCTCTAGGAATGAGATTCAGATTTAATGAGAGTAACTTGGGGATTGCAATCATCAATGGTAATTTCCCTCACTATTGGGTAGGGGGGATAACCTAATGTCTCCTACTCGATGGATTCTTTAGGTGTTTGAATTCAAGACCATTTATTCACACTTGTTATAATGTACTAGGAACCTTGGGGTCCATTTTCATTAATGGTGGGTTCCCTCGTGTTTGTTAATGGTTCCCATCAATGACCGGTAATTAAATGGTTTCCTCCATGTTCGACTTCAGCTCCTTTATTCACATGGTTAGGATTCATAATTTTAGGAATTTTGGATTGAATACATTGGGCTCACAGTAGCATCATCATAATTTTCTAGTTCCCAAGTTACGCAACACCTTGTTACATCTCATATGGAATTTGTTGAGACATAAATCCACCTTGTATTTTTGTGGCTATGATCGATTATTGATCATGGATCCACATTGTTCATTTGTGGCCATGGCTCCTTTAGATTTGTTGTGGCGCCTTTTATCATATTGTACGACCATGATAGTTACATCAATTATACACATGTTGGATCCACCTTGTATCGTTATGGCGATCATTTCTATATGGGCATGTATCAATTTTTTTGGACATTCATCTCTCTTTCAGGTACCTTTCTTTGAGCCTACAATATTGGATCCTCCAGTCTCTTTGACTCCTCATCTCAATTGTTTCCTATTTTATAATGTATTTCAGCTATTGTATTCCCATATAACCTCATACATTTGGGGGCATCTATTAGAGCCCAAAATGGCACTTCTTTGTTCGTGATGAATTTTCATGTTTTCGTTGCATGGTGACAATTCCATGACAACACCTCATGAAAGCTACTGTTAGTCACTCAAAGGAACATGTGTGTATAGAAGGGCCATATCTAGAGTTCTGTAACTTCGTTTAACTTCTTTTCTAGACCATTAAAAAGGTATCATAACAAGGAACAACATTATAACATACACCAACTCCTCGAAATGCTTGGAAATACCCTAAAAGGGTTTTTTTGACCCATTTGTTAATTTTAATAAGGAAACATGTGTTTACCTCGTGACTTTGTTGAAGTAAACCTACATATATTGCCTGAAGTGGTAAAAAAACATCAAAACATGGAAAAATATTGAAGTTTGGGGTGGTTTGGGTGGTTTTGGAACTTCTCCTTCGATTGTAACTGATCCATTTTCGATCCTAATTAAGTCTTCAAATAAGTATAGAAGAGAGGGATATGGATCCATAAAATGGGACTTAGCCTTTTTTATTGTTATGCTGGTGAAATTAGGACTCTCATCGCCCCTACCTTTTCCCTAGCTATCATATCCCTTTGTTTTAGAGCTTGGAGGATGAGATTCTTGGAGAAGAGAAGTACGAGATCTAGATCGAAGGTTTCACGAGGTTTCTTGCATGAGGAGAAGGTATATCATGTACTTCTTCCATTGATTAATAAATATTTTATGATATTCCCTTTCCAAATCCGTGTATGATATGCAATTAGTCTCTTTTTATGATCAAATGTGGATGTTAATCATACTAGGGTTTCATATTATATTGATTATCATCTCCTTACATGCGGTCAAATTGGTTTGAGGAAGGTTTGAAGTTGGTTTTGCAGGTCTCTTGGATTGGAGAGAAAGAGGAAGGATAAAGAGAAAGATTCAATAAACCTTCAACTTGTACGGTATGAACCCTTATAGGCCTTGAACCTTGTTTAATTCATGCTTTCATATTGTTGTATATCAGTATTTATACCCCTAGTACATTGGTGGCCTTGACCCCAACCATAGGAACACTTTCCCTAACAACAGAACCAGCGAGTCTGCTAGACAATCCTTTTCTACTTTGGGTTCTCCTTGTCTTTTTTTTTCATTGTAAATGAGGTTCTAAGTCGTTTTTGCACGTTAAGAGTCACCCTTAACTACGTATGAACACATTCCTTTCCTTTTTTCAGGTTGTTTTTTACCTTTTTTAGGCCTTCCACCACCCACACGCGAATGTTACACTACACAATAGCATTTTCCTTATGCACACGCAACTTCCCCTTGGTAAACCAGTGAGTCAATCATGCATTTTATTAAGGAAAATCATGTGTCCCATGTTTCAGTGGTTTTTCACTCCTTTTGGGCTTGTTTTGGGTGGTATGGTGTTGTCTTCTTGATCCTCCTAGGTCCTTTGCCTGTGTAAGATCCATGTGGATTGGTTTACTCCTTTGATTGTACTCTTAACTTGAATTTTAAGATTTATATGAAGCCTTTCTTCTTGTTCATTTCTATTTCTCCACCTCCTTTCTTGGCATGACCTTGTGATGCATGGTTATGATCAGCCTGTGTTTGTAGTCATAGTCTGAACTTAGCAGATTTTTTATCTCTGTTTCATTCATTCTTGTTGGTTAACTTTCTCATGCCAAATTGGTTGGCTTGTCCCCTTATGCAAATATCCCTTCCAAGAAATGTCTTATCTAATAAATATATGAATATAAATTATATTATATAAAAAATTGTTTTATAATTTGTATTATAATATAAAGTGCTTTTATTTATTTATTATTATTTTCTTGTTTTACTTCAAAAGAATCATGCACGATTACTTCTTCCATACGGAATCTGTAAATTCTTACCTCCTTCATCAAGTATCTTTAAATACGCTAGCAAATAACCGATAACATGCACAGTAAAGAGAATTTAATATTGTGATTGTCAAAGCTGTCTATAAAGGTTAAAATTTAGTAAAAAATTGAATGTTCAACTTATCAAAAACATATATCACGACTTTAAATGACTTCTTCCACAATATCCATTGAGTATATTTAAATAGTTTCGGTCATAAATAATAAACTAATCATTTTAAAGTTTGTCTTAAACCATTTAAAAAAACAAATTCAAACCAATTTAAGATTTTCAAAACCATCTTGAATCATTATTATAATAAGCCTTGAATTGAACCAATGCTCAAGAAAAAACTTTATTATGATCAAAAAAAAATTTCCACGACTTATTGTTCTTTTCTATCTTAATATTTTAAGAAAGAATTGTGGAAATTGACCGACTCAGACTGTCTAACTGATTGACCATTATGTAGTCTTTCATATCCAATAGAATGAAAATAGTTCTGGAGAAGTCGATAACGCTATCTTATTTGTATTAACTGAATTGCTATAATCCCCTCCATTAAACGGTTCTGAGACTTATGCTCATGCGAAAATTGCTCCTGCTATGTCTCTACTGCTGCGTGCAGTGGAGTCTGATGCTTCTGCAATGGAAATGAGATGGTTTAAAGCTCTAATGTCTCACCTGCGCTGATCTTGTGAATGAGCTCAAATGCCTTGGAAATGCCCAACCCTAATTTTAGATTTTTTTTATTTTACTCTATATCAGCGATCCTAATAAATGGTTGGAGTTTAAATAAAGTTGGACTTAGGGAAGTTGGTTTGCAGCATGATAGTTACCGGTATTGATAAGACACAATTTATTACGGCTATAAGAAAAAATAGGCAAGGTGTAGTAAAGCTAGCAAAGCCAACCTATCAATAAAACCATTATTATTAGACAGTAGTGCTATTAAAGAAACCACAATCAACCTACTCTTTGCATCAAAGACTGCGCGTGGTATTGTGTATTAATCATAGTTCTTTGACTAATTTTTAGAGGAGGAGGGGAGGCTGCTGCAAGTGGAGCTGGAGTTGCCGAGGAGGTGCAGCCAGCTGCGAGTGTTGTGACATGGTTCAGAGATTTTTGAAAAAAAAATTATGCAATGTTCATTTTGTTATTATATAAAATGTCATATTTTAAATTTATAAAAAATTCATGTTACTTGAAATGAAGAATTATGCAATGTTCACCTTGTTACGTGATTAGTTGATTTTAAATATTTACTATTTTTTAGATTATTTAATTCAATATTACAAACCTTACATCACTTTACAACATCTCTCCCATAATATTCACTATCACTATTATTTTTTGCCGACATGTTACAAACCTTACTAGCTTTACAGGATCTCCCCCATACTGGGCTGTAGAGTGCCTCTAGGGGCAATTTATCATCAACTATTTGATTATTAGATACAACTACGAGCTTAACTCCATCTATTATTAGATACAACTACTAGCTTAACTCCATCTATTATTAGATACAATTATTAGCTTAATGCCAACGATTCTACAACTATTAGCTTAATTTCAACTCTAATCACACTTATATTGGATAACTATTAGCTTAAGTATTAGATACACTATTAGATTAAGTCTAATGATTCTACAACTATTAGCTTAACTTCAACTCTAATGACTTAATGATTAGTCCAAGTCAATTTGGCATCTAGGAGTCTAGCTAATGTAGGTCATGTAAGAGTCGAACTCCTAATAAAATAGTTCGAACTCCTAATAAACTTCTCCAATCTCCTAATAAACTAGCACATGTTTAGGTTTTCCATATAGATATAATTAGGTTTCGATTCTTTTTAAAGGAGGGTAGTCTAACTCATTATTAACAATTTCAAAAAAAATAAAAAATAGCTTAGTTAACATCTGATAAGTACAATTTGTGATAGTTGGAAAAATCAAACTTCAGCTTCAACAATCTTGATTGGAGTGAAACCATGCACCAAGAACAATCACTTAGGTAATGTGCATATTATGTGAAAGTTGAACTCCATTGCCATGAAACCATGCACCAAGAACAATCACTTAGGTAATGTGCATATTATGTGATAGTTGAACTCCATTGCAGTGAAACCATGCACCAAGAACAATCACTTAGGTAATGTGCAAATTATGTGACAATTGAACTCCATATGGCACTTGGGAGTAGAGTTAATGTGCATAAGGCATAGTCTAAGATTTATATTAACTTTTAAATTAACTATTAGATACAACTATTAGCCTAGCTTCAACTATGAGCTTAATAACCATAAATTAAGTTGTTGTTATATTAGCTTAGCTATTAGATACAAGTAATTGACACATTATTTAGTAAAAAAAGCATTATCAATAATATATACCTCGTATTTCAAACATATTAATCTTAGTAATATGGTTGGTGTTAGTGCTATGTTTCTCTTTCAATTGTAGAGGCATTGCTAACACCTTAAAGAAGCTACCACTTAGGAGTTTAATTTACAGTTTGAAGCAAGATGTGTTCTTTTACAAGAGATTATGGGTTCACGATCTAAGTTAGCTGTGAGTTAAAATATCATCTTAATGATTGAGAGTTCTTTTTTTTGGGATGCTTTGGCGAAGTATGGAGACCTGATTACTAGATGGTATTGTTGCAGCATGAAGTAGGTAAAATCTTGGGCTATAAGCTTAGGATTAGGTGTAAATCTATTCTACCATGACCTAAACAAAGAATACTTTTTTTAAATATTTATGGTCCTTACAATAAAAGGGTTTCTTACATAAACTCTTCACTCTTTATTAGCTAAATCTGGCCAGTTGGAGGTATGGGGACCTAAATCTAGAATTGACCCTCTTTTTGAGTTTTTTCTTGAGTAAAATTGAAGATTTTGGATTGATAGTTGTTTCACCTATCAAGCTCATGCCATCCTACCTAGTCAAACAATAGAATAGGTCAAGATAGGATAGCTCAAAATACTCGATTGCTCTCTTGTGCCAGAGATGATGATGTAGTCTTCGATTCGTTTTCTCCTATGGGTTGGTCAAGGTGGAGAGTGTGATCATCATTCTATAGTGTTCAAATTGGAAAAGGAAGAGAAAAATCGGTCGGGCAAATTCAAGTTTAACCCGACCTGGTTAGAGAACGAAAGTTGTTTTGAAGTCCTTAAAAATTACTGGAAGCCATTCGACTATTCTATCCCCAAATCGACATCTATCCAACTGTCTAAAAATCTTTAGCAAGGAAAAAATGTAACAATAGATTGGGCTTGTAATCATAATTTAAAACAGGGAAAGGATTTAAAAGCAAAATATATATATATAACTATCATCTCTTTATGAGTTCGAGGGATTTGGATTTTTGGATTCTGATTCCCAAAGGGAGGTTATAGATCTAGAGTAGCATATAGAAAGAATGGCCTCTGTGTTCGGTTAGGATCCGATCCATATGTTGGTAGCAAAGAAATCTATATACTCCCGAAGAATATGATTAAGGTGTTGCATGACAAGGGATTCTTTCTGCTCGATAACATAAAATAGCCCAGTAATTCAGAGTTTTTGATACAAGGGTGGATGGAGGCTCCAAAGTTGGGCTTTAGGGGTGAAGATAAAAGAATATGGGAAGACTATATTGGAAACTTAAATTCCAACCTAGTCAAAATTAAAAACTAATGTGATTATCTAGTTTGGACTACAGGAGAGATGGAAGCTATACACCAAAGGAGGGATATAAAGCTCTTATGAGGGATATAAAGCTCTTATGGGAAAACAATTGCAGGTTGCGGATAAAAAAATGGTGGTGGAATGTAAAATGGTTGTTAAATTGCTCGATTAAGTAAAAAAAAATTATGTGGTTCGTTTTATCTAACAAGGAAGTAACCTGGGATCTTATGCAAAGGACATGGTTAGGCTTTGGAAGATGTTTCTTGTGTAAAGAAGCAAAGGAAAGTAATAGCCATATAGCAGTGGAATGTAGGTTCTCTAAACAAGTATGGAAGGAAACAAAGGGTCTACTGGGTTAAAGAACTGTTGGGTATGATCTTGGGTGGAAGAATGTCTATGTAACTCGAGTGGCAATAAGCATAGTAGCATAATTTGAGTACGAATACGGATACGATTCGATACGGAAAAAATATGTAACTAAAAAATCCAATACTAATAAAATACGGAAGTAAACTTCTTATATATAATATTTTTAATTAAATATACAAGAATGTATATAACATTTAATATAGTTAAATATATACAATATTTTTAATAAAATATTAAATATCAACCATTAAACCTAAAAAAATCGTTCTTTTTTTAAACATATTTCTTATTACCAAAATTACTCTTTAAAAAACAAAAATATAATGCCCAAGTATAAGAGAGAAAACTCTTTGTTATTAATAGTTATTAATTATTTTAAGAATAAAGTAAATAATATTTACCACTATTAGGGTTAACTTTGACTCCCTAACTAGTAAGGATGTAAGTGGTTTTGGGCACATGGTTTTGGTAACCAATAAATCTAGTGCTACTATTATATTTTCGATGTGAACAATGAAAAATGAACACTGATGATATGAAAACAGATTTGAGAATTCCAGGAAGGTAATTAATTGTGAAGACTTTAAGATGAAAAACATTGTAGTTTAAATATATACTCTGACCGTTGAATGATCTCTTTGTGAAGGAAACTTCAAGGGTTATAGGTGGTATGCTATAAAGCATCCAAATAATGTAATATTCATCATAATAAATATTATGATTTTTTTTATCACAAATAATGTGCAATTTTATATTGTACTGGAAGTTTATATGTAATTTTTAAAATAATAAAATATTAATAACACACATGTATTTTAATATCAACTTTGAATAGAATATTTTGATGTCAAATTTATATATATAAACACTCGTAGGTTGATGGTTAAAAGCACTCATTGACAACCTCCCCACAGAGTCAATAAAATTAGTAAATAGCTTTAAATATATTAGTTAAAATTAATTATTTAATATAAAAGAAAAAGTTATAAATTTATTTTTTCAAGTTTATCATTATTATATATTTTTACATTTACATAACCAAAATCTTTCTATCAAAAGTTATTTCATATTTAATTATATTTATAAATCATTATTAACATATATAATAAAGAATTTCATAAAGTCAAAATTTTAATTATATTTATAAATCATTATTAACATAGATAATAAAGAATCTCATAAAGTCAAACATTAATATAATGAATAAATTAATTAACCACTATTATAAATCTATTTTAATTAAATTTTTTTTTCAAAATGGTTGTTTACCTTAGATAGGCCACTAAATAGGCAACATGTGAATAAGTCACTAAATAGGCAACATCTACTTTTCTAGAAAATCTAAGATATGAACAAAATTTCATAAGCCATTCAATTATTAAGTAATCAATATAAGAGCTCAACAAGAGCATCACATCACTTACAAAAAGATTCCCAAAATATTGCTAAAATTCCTCCCAATCACTTCAACTAAATTCAATACATATTTTAATTCAAACTTTATCAAATATATAAAATACCATCTTAATTCAAATTTTATAAAATATATAAAAACCAAATCTATTATGCAAACTTTTATAAATTTGACTGCTTTAATGAAAATATGAAATTTGTACAAGCTAATACCTTTCAAACAAAATTAACACTTCATTTAATAACTACTCATATTATAAATATTATAATTTATGATTATGTAAAATTCTCCAAAAATGTGGTTTATATATATAATTATATATATATATATATATGATTGACACTTGATACTTGATCTTTTTCACTTCAATTTTTCCACCAAGGTATTTTTTCAATATTAACCTCAATTTTGTTAGGAGTAGGTTGGTATACATTTCATCTGTTTTTTTACATTTAAAAAGTTAAAATGATTGAAAACAACAAATCTTATCAGAGTTGTCGATAACGAAATTTTGGGGTCCATTCTGGTTAGAAACACATAGATGCCAGCAAATAGATACACCGTTAGGTGTGAAAGCTCTTTGAGAAGAGGTGGAAAGCCACTCTGTAGAAAATAAACCCATTTTAAAAATAAAAATAAGTACCTCAGCTATACCTAAAATATTGATTGATGGGCCTAGTTACACCAGCGACCAAATTGCGTGTCACTTCTCACCCCATTTGTAATACTAATTTATTTATTTTTTCTCACCAACTAATCAAGGCAAAAAACATGTAATAGAATAAGTCAGCTACCTGCTCTATTATATTACTGCGTTCCAAAACTCTGGTTCCATTCGATTCGAGGTTGGTCGCTTTGTGCCTTTACTCTTTAAAGATGGCGAGATCTCCCTGCTGTGAGAAGCCTCATACGAACAAAGGGGCCTGGACCCAAGAAGAAGATGCCCGCCTCATAGCGCACATTCGAGTCCACGGGGAAGGATGCTGGCGTTCCCTTCCCAAGGCTGCAGGTTCTTGCCCAACCTCTGCATTTTCCATGGAATTAATAGCAAGTTCCTCTAAATTGAGATAAAGAGATTCTACTATATAAAACTTTTATATATTTTTCGATTGCAGGGCTGCTTCGGTGCGGGAAGAGCTGCAGGCTCCGATGGATAAACTACCTGCGTCCCGATCTCAGGCGAGGAAACTTCTCCAAAGAAGAAGACGATCTCATCATGGAACTCCACTCTCGCCTCGGCAATAAGTTAGTAATTTCGTCGCCTCTATTGTTTCAATTCATTTCCTTCAAAGTTGAGACGGACTGAACTGCCGATCTCAATTCTGAACTGAGGTTTCAATTATTCGTCTGTGAAACTGTGCAGGTGGTCTCTTATTGCCAAGAGATTGCCAGGGCGGACGGATAACGAGATAAAGAACTACTGGAACACCTATATCAAGAAGAAATTGCAGAACAGGGGACTCGACCCCCAAACCCATCGCCCATTCTGCCCGCTAAACAACACCAACACTACCCAGAGCTCTCGACCCGCCCTGGAGCACGAAATTTCGGCATTCCAGAGCCCAAGAAAGCCGGAAATAGCAGATTTATTTCAATGCGAGCGCTCTGAAAGCTCGTCCATAGAATCGACCGATTCTAAATCTGAAGAGCACTCCGAGATCAATCTCGATTTGTGTATCAGCTTGCCGTTTCATTCAAAACCTGCATCCATGAAGGCTTCGAGCGTCGATAGAACCGTGGAATATTCAAATCCTTATTCTGACCGCAGAGTGTACTGCTGTACTCACTTATTAGGGTTGCCAATAAAGCATGGCGTATGCTGCGAGGGCAGATATTTATCTGCTTCTCATAATGACTGGTGTTTCAATTAGAGGGTTAGATTACACCAGTGGGGTGATTCATGGAATGAATTATCTATTAATTTCTGTGGGACTAATCTATCAGGATGTAACCGTAGCTGTGGCAGCCAAAGCAGCAAAACAAAACCAAAGATTATGTTGTTAGCTGTGGCAGGCAAAGCATGGTATGGGAATGATAAATTTGCAAGCACAAATTCATGAGGAGAAGGGGTGGAATGGCGCGTAAGCATTTTAGAGTGTATGTCGATGCACGTTACTTTTTGTATGAAATATGTGAATTATCGGCACATACAGTGTGTTTAAAATGTTTTTTAAATTTTCTTAATGTTCATGGAGTGGAGTTAAAGTGCATCAAGAGCAGATAAGTACCTTAGAGTGTAGTTAATTGCATTAAGGGTAGTGGGATGTTCTCTAACCTGAGGGAGATGATGTAAAATGGCTAACGTTCATGTGTTAATTTCGATTAAAATTAAATTTAAATAAATAAATGTAAAAAAAAACATGTTTTTTCATGTTAATGTATAAGCTATAAAATTCACATAGTTTAAAATTATATATATATAAGCATTTTACATATTCAAAAAATATTCATATCTTAATTTTTTGAATTTTTTAATAGATATGGGTGTAGGATGGATCCAGGCTTGTTTAACACAACATAAAAGACATGATCTTGCCATATCTCATACTTGATGCTTGATGATGAAGAAAAGAAAATATGAGAGGACTAATATAGATCTATCTTAAGAAAGGGATTTACCAATCTCATGCTTGATGATGAAGAAAAGAAAATATGATAGGACTAATATAGATCTATTTTAAAAAGGGGATCTACCAAGACTCAAGAGGGATCAGAATTCTTGAAGTGCAAACTCATTTTTAAGATGGAAATGTTGAAAAATGTGTAATGCAATGTTTATGGTTTTAATATATCTAACTTGTATAGGTCTTTGTACATGTAGTTTTAAATATTTTTAATTTAAGTTGACATGTTATTTTTTAAATATTATATTATTTTTATAAGTGATACCTTTCAACTAGCACAGATCCAAATTCTAGGCTCTATGAGGGATCAAATATTTCTAGATGAAAACCTCTATCAACTTTGGCGTGTCCTATATATAGCCATTGATTTGATTCAAACTAAAGGAAATATCTTTTTATTTAAGATGGACATATAATATTTTTATTATTAATATTTAATATTATTTATGGCCCATATATAATATGTTTTATTATTATTTATTTTGTTAGGAACAAACATTACAACATCTCCCCCATATTGTGTTGTTTTTCTAACCCACATTTTTTTTGGCGAGTAATTAAGTATTTCAATCTTTAATTTTTTGTTAGGTACGAACATTAGAACATATCCCACATATTAGGTTGTTTTTGTGGCTCACATTTTTTTTACTCATAATTAAAAAATTTATTTGTTATTATTATTTTTGCGCCGAGAGGCGCTCTACAGCCGAGTATGGGGGAGATCTTGTAACGTTACATAACTTTATGTAACGTTACATAACTTTACAAAATAAAAAAAATAAAAAATATATTTACTAGCCAAAATAAATGTTGGTAAGAAAAACCTAAAATGAGGGAGATCTTGTAACCTTTGTTACTTACACCACCATAGATCCAAATCCCAGGCTCTATCAAGCGCCGAGAGGGATCAAATCTTTGGAGGTGCAGACCTCTTCTTAAGTATTGCACTCAACTATGAGCTTTAATGTGATTTAGACCAAAAGACACATTTTTTTTATTTAAGGTCCACAAATAATATTTTTATTACTAATATTTAATACTATTTATGGCTGCATATAATATTTTTTATTTTGTTAGGAAAAAACATTAAAACATCTCCCCATACATAGTTTTAAAACCATGTGCAAGGCCCTCCTAAAATCATGGGTTGTTTAGGAGGCCTTGCACATGGTATTAAAAGCATTTGCAACTACCTCCTAAACCATGTACAACAAAACCATGGGCTATTTAGGAGGCCTTGCACATGGCTTTAAAACCATTTGTAAGGCCCTCCTAAACCATGTACAATAACACCATGGGTTTTTAAGAGGCCTTGCACATGGTTTTAAAACCATGTGCATGACCACATTTTTTTGCCAATAACTCAATTTTTTATTTTTATTATTTTGTTAAGTAGAAACATTACATCTCCCCTATATTGTGTTGTTTTTCTCACTGACATTTTTTAATGGCAGATAATTAAATTTTTTATTTATTTTTTATTATTTTGTTAGGTAGGAACATTACAACATCTCACCCATATTAGATTGTTTTTGTGGCCGACATTTATTTTGGAAGATAATTGAAAGTTTTGTTTTTTATAGCCGACATCTATGTAACGTTACGTAACATTACAACGTTACATAACGTTACAAGATCCCCCCCATACTGGGCTGTAGAGTGCCTCTCGGCGCAAAAATAATAATAAAAAAATGTCGGCTAGAAAAACAACCTAATATGGGGGAAATGTTGTAATGCTCCAACCTAACAAAACAATAAAAAAGTAAAAAATTAATTATCCGCAAAAAAAAATGTGGGTCACAAAAAACAACATTATGGGAAAGATGTTGTAATGTTTCTACCAAACAAAATAATAAAAAATAAAAAAATTTAATTATAAGCAAAAAATGTTGCCCTTGCACATGGTTTTAAAACTATGTGCAAGTCCTTCTAACTATCCATTGTTTTATTTTACATGGTTTAGGAGGGCCTTGCACATGGTTTTAAAACAATGTGCAATGCCTCCTAAACAACCCGTGGTTTTATTATGCATGGTTTAGGAGGGCCTTGCAAATAGTTTTAAGACCATGTGCAAGGCCTTCTAAACAACCCATAGTTTTAGGAGGGCCTTGCATATGGTTTTAAAACCATGTATGGGTAGATGTTGTATATTCGTTCCTAAAAAAATAAAAAATAATAAAAAATATTATATGTGAGCCATAAATAATATTAAATATTAATAATAAAAATAAGATATGTGGACCTTAAATAAAAATATGTGTCTTTTGGTTTGAATCAAATCAGTGGTTATTGTGCCTAGAGGCGCTCTACAGCTCACTATGGGGGAGATCTTGTAATGTTAAGTAAATTTATTTTTATTAATAAAAAATAATTTTTTTAATTATAGGCCAAAATAAATGTCAGCAAAAAAAAACCTAATATGGGGGAGATGTTGTAATCTTATTACCTAACAAAACAATAAAAAAGTAAACATTTAATATGGGTGAAGAAAAAAACACAATATGGAGGAGATGTTGTAATGTTTTTACTTAACAAAATAATAATAAAAATTGGCCTTGCACATGGTTTTAAAACCATAAACCATGTGCATGGTTTTAAAACCATGCACATGGTTTTAAACCATGGTTTATAGTTTTAACACCATGTGCAAGGCCTTCTAAACAACCCATCGTTTTATTGTACATGGTTTAGGAGGGCCTTGCACATGGTTTTTTGCACATGGTTTTAAAACCATGTGCAAGGCCTCCTAAACAACCCATGGTTGTAGGAGGGCCTTGCATATGGTCTTAAAACCATGTATGGGGAAATTGTAATGTTAGTTCATAACAAAATAAAAAATAATAATAAATATTATATGTGGGCCATAAATAATATTAAATATTAATAATAAAATATTATGTGGACCTTAAATAAAAAGATGTGTATTTTGGTTTGAATCAAATCAATGGATACCTACCAAGAGATTTGATCCCTCTCGGTGCTTGATATAGCCTAGGATTTGGATCTACGCTAGTATATAAGACACACCAAAGTTGATAGCTCATTGAGTGCAATACCTAAAAAGAGGTTTGACCACCCTCTAGAAATTGATCCCTCTCGGTGCTTCATAGAGCCTAGGATTTGGATCTACACTAGTGTTAGTAACAAATGTTACAAAATGGACAAACGTTACAAGATCTCTCATGACAAACCTTACAAGATCTCGACGCAATTAATTAAAATGATACTACATTTATATTTATTTTGTTTTATATAATATTTTAAATAATAAATTTATGTTAGAGTCATATATAAGAAATTATTTAAATAATATTTTATATACTAACAACATATGTATAGATTTGAGGTGTATTTTCGTAAGGTGTATCTTTTTAATAATTGAAATAGTAGTAAAATATTTAAGATAGAAGTTATCGGAGTTAGAGATGATTATTGAGATTGATTTTGGTATTGTAAAGCATAGGTTGAGTGATTGATAAGAAACATAAGTTATTTAATGTTTTATGTAAGGAATTTATTATGGAACTATTTCACATTATATTAAGTTAATTAGCAAATTAGTTATTTTGGATAGTTTGTAAATATATGATAAAGGGTGTATATTACATAATAATTAGGTTTGAGTATTGTAACAAAATAATAAATTCATAAATAATATAAGATATTTATAGTATAAAAGAAAAACATTTATATAGAAAATAGTCATTGTTTACTTAAATTTATAAAGTGCATGTTTGCATGCAAATAGTTTATGGGCGCCCACACGAAGATGCTAATCAATTATGATGTAATGGGAGCACGCAAGTAGCTAAATCAACAACGCCCACGCACCTCGTAAATGCGTGCATGCGCTTTCACTTCGAATTGACGAACCTCCACTTCGAATTGACGAACCTTCATATAGTTATATTTTTATGTACTAATACACGATGACATGAATATGTATGCAGGTCCCACCACATACGCATGTCGATGTCACTATCTGTCCAACTACTACCCTTTTCCCACCATATATGCTAGGTGTATCCCCTGGCATACATGTCCCTTTCCATGCATCCCTCACCACCTTGTTCCATCCATCCCTTGCCTCCCACCCACCACCACACTTCCATCTAGCTCCCCCGCACCCCTTTCACCCCACCCATCCACCCCCTCCCTTGCATTTTCCCATGTTTCCACTCTTCCCCCTCTGACCACATTACACCATCCATCAACATTCACCCATCCCTCCACTGCATCCCATACCTCATCCCCCTCCTCCATATTCCCCCACTACCCTCGTTTCCTCTTCCAGGGTGGCTCGTTCCATTCTATATCCAGTTGGAATTTATCACCGTACATCACCACTTCGCCCACTCCAGTCCATGCCCTCTCCCACCATTTCCCCTAGTGTTGTAGCCAACATTGATGTGGCCACATCCTCCACTATGCCATCCACCCTAACATCAGAGAAGGTTGTACAGCCTACTGCTCCACCTGCCACCCGTGAGGAGCAGTCAATTTCTCCACCTGCCAGCCCCCAGGACCATCCTGGTGTGTTCACGGTGAGATTGATTAGTTTATGAAAATCTCATTCAATATTAACAAAAATTAACATAGCAGTATATTTTATGATTTATCTTATTGTTTAAATGTTGCAGGGTGGCATTGCTAAGAGACTTGGATCATGGAGGAGGGTAGCCTGCTCACCACTTACGGTCTCGTCTCAAGTGATCTATTTAAAATTTTAAAATGTAATTTTGATATTTAAATTGTGTTTTATACTTGTATAATTGCCTGTAGGAGTTGACATTTGATTGTTGTTATTTCAGAGCCTAAGGGGAGGTGGTAGAAGTAGTTGGGTGAACCAAGCTTCCTTTATCTCGAAGAAGAGGAAGATCGATTTTGGAGTTGGACCTGGGAGCTCCGAGGGTGGGAAAGAGGATTGATAGAGCCTCCTATGTACACTAGCCATGATGTGGCATTTTGGCATGAGTTGCATATTTTATATAGGGCACGAGTTGCCATATTTTGTATACAGCACGAGTTGCCATATTTTGTATATGATTGGATATTTTTGTATATTAATATATTATTTTGTACTTCTTTACAGTAGTAGTTTACAATTGATGCGCTTACAATACTTATTGTTGATGAAGCAATAAAGTCTATAATTTCATAAAAAAATTAACACTGTAGGTTAGTTAACAAAAAACTACACAAATGCATAAAAATACAGTCTTATTCATTGTCCAAATTGCAATAGAAATAACTTGTCTGCATTTGGTATTTACATAGTAATTATAACATTTGGCCTTGTACTCCCTTTTCCATCCTTGACTAACCCTAGGACTGTCTATCAAGCTAGACTATAATAATACCTATTAGGCAGCCATAAGACACACCTAAACCATTCTATTCTAGCCTAACCCTTTCTAGAACCCTTTCCCTAGACTCCTACCTTTCCCTCTCTCTAAAGCAAGGCTTATTCCTTTCATTTCCATGCTACTTAGACCCCCACGAATCTCCCTATATCTCTGACTGTAATATCCATTTTAGACAGCCCTAGAACACCACTAACTCATCCTAAGATTCCCTAACATATTAACTGTAATATCCTATTTAGGGCAGCCCTAATAGCCTTCTTACCCACTTATCATATCCTAAGGTCACTTCCTTGCCTTCCTATCTTACCCACTCACTAACGCCTCACCTCAAATTTGTCCATAACCCAATTTAAAGTGGCACAAAGACACCCTAAAGGAACTGTATATAAACAATCATTCCAAGCCATACTTAAAAAAATTTGATAGTGGTATATAAACATCCATAACTTGGCAAAATACTAGAAAAGTCCTTGAATTTCTTACAAGTCATTATGTCATCAAAATCCAAGTGAATATGCTTCTTCTCATTCCTACTTGACTGGAAATTACATCTTGGACTGTCATAAGACATTTTACTTGACTGGAAATTTGATTTGGTTTAACAGTCCCATTGGCTTGGAAACTTGTCACTTATAAAATTGTTTATCACTGATGTTTACATAAAAAGATTGTACCTTTGTCATGGTTAGCTAAAAATTCAAATATAGGACTATCACAATGCTAATGCTTGGTTGGAAATGCTTTTATGTCGGTTGCAAGAGAGGTTTACTTTGTACGATATGATGATAACATCCCATCAACACCACTAACATGCTTCAACCACATGCATAATTGAAATTAAAACATCCCATAATGCTAACGTCCCATAAAAATTGTTCTTCCTTGACAAATAAAAAATGAAACAAGTTCATGAATATGTGTCTTCTATAATGATATATTGAGCACTTGTAATTTTAACGAGCTATTGTACTTGTTGCAATTTTAATGATTTAAGGGTTAGCATGCATAACCTAGGGTTTAGAATCCATGAGGAAAACCTAACCCTAACTGACATTTAAAGGTTAGCATACATAACCTAGGATTTATAATCAATGAGGAAACCCTGACAGGTAATATCATGTTTACGGTAGCCCTAATAGCCTTCTTACCCACCTATCATAGCCTAAGGTCACTTGCTTGCCTTCCTATCTTACCCACCCACTTCCTATCTTGTCATCCCTATTGGTCCTTCTTTTGGTAGTGACATGTTCTCTTTGGGTGTACAGTCATGGTTCAAAGGGTCATTTTGACTAGCAAGTTCCTTTTATTTCAGAGGATTTTCCTTATTCATCATCTTGATGGCCTACACAAGTGCATGATGACCTATCCAAAGGTCTGCACTTAGGATATGTAACAAAATAAACACCATTAAATTTTACTTAACAAATTCAACCCAAAATTATTTCAAATTAGCATGCATAACCAATGCTAGAATCTACCCAATCATAAGGATAATATAAGCTAAAATTCAAATCTCCACACTATAATTGTTTTCCTCATTAGGGTTTATAAACCCTAACCATCTTTCATCATAGAAGCACATGGCATTTCAGGCAAGTCTAGCATGTAACTATTCATCAATTACAATAGTGTTAGCTAGGGTTTAGGATAACAAAGAAATTCAATTCATAATCTAGGTTTTAATTCAATTGTAACAATTTGATAATTTGAGTATTGTTCCTAGCATTTTCACACATTGGTATTTACATTTGTGAACATATGAAATAGTAATTAGTTCATATTAATCCCAATAAAATTATTTCATGTATGTGCATAGCCTAGGTATAGGGCCTTTTTGTTTTTACTTAAATGATATTAACCAATCTAATCATATATACCTAAAGAGGTCATAAAACCCTAGTTCCATCTCATAACTTGTGAACCCTAGTTATAATATGCAATTTGTAGTTCATGAAACCCTATTTGGTTTTCAATTTGTAAGTGTATCCTAGGGTTATATGGCCACTTGGTTTCTACTTAAATGATACTAACCAGTATAATTTTATGTTCAAACCTAAAGAGTTCATAAAACCCTAGTTTGTAGTTCCATGTTTCAATATGTGAACCCTAGTTTTATTATCCACGTTGTTGGATTATATTCTAGTACATCAATAATATAATGATGCAACATGTGCTTTCTTAGTGATATCTAGACACATTGGGCCATGAAAACATGAGGGGGAGGGCCATTTTCAACCCAAGTTATAGCATGCAATTGTACTTCATGAAACCCTAGTTGGTTTAGGATGTGTACATGTACATGTGTTTCTACTTCCATATCATAACCTATAAAGAGTTCATGAAACCCTACCAACTAATATAACAAACCATAACGTAACATACCATAACATACTAACATCATACCATTCTAACACACCGTACCATACTAGCATACCATACCATACCCTACAATACCCTATGATACTAACATCATACCATGTACTAACATACCATGCCATACCATACTAACATACAACATACCATACCATTTTAGTTCCTTCACACAATTTGTAAAGAGGTCATAAAACCCTACTTCCATCTCATAGCTTCTCAACCCTAGTTATAGTGTGAAATTGTAGATCATGAAACTATAGTGCATGCAATTGTAGTTCGTCAAACCCTAGTATGCAATTGTAGTTCATGAAGCCTTAGTATGAAAGTCTCAATGAGATTGTAGTTCATGAAACCCTAGCATGCAATGGTAGTTCATGAAACCGTAGGTGTGTTTCTCTTTTCCATCTCATAACTTATAAAGAGGTCATAAAGCCCTACTTCCATATCATAACTTTTCAAGCCTAGTTATAGCATGCAATTTGTAGTTCATGAAACTATAGCATGCAATTGTAGTTCATGAAACCCTAGTATGAAAGTCTCAATGAGATTTTAGTTTATGAAACCCTAGCATGCAATGGTAGTTCATGAAATCGTAGCTGTGTTTCTCTTTTCCATCTCATAACTTGTAAAGAGGTCATAAAACCCTACTTCCATCTCATAACTTTTCAACCCTAGTTATAGCATGCAATTTGTAGTTCATGAAACTATAGCATGCAATTGTAGTTCATGAAACCCTAGTATGCAATTGTAGTTCATAATACCCTAGTATGAAAGTCTCAACGAGATTGTAGTTCATGAAACCCTATAATGCAATGATAGTTCATGAAACCATAGGTGTGTTTCTCTTGTCCATCTCATAACTTGTAAAGAGCTCATAAATCTATATTTCCATCTCATAACTTCTCAACCCTAGTTATAGCATGCAATTTGTAGTTCATGAAAGCCTAGTTGGTTTTGGATTTGGACATGTACATGTGTTTCTACTTCCATCTCATAGATTTTAAAGGGGTTCCAAAACCCTAGTTCCATATCATAACTTCTCAACAATAGTTATAGCATCACAAAACCCTAGTTGGTTTTCAATTCGTACATGTACATGTGTTTCATGTCATAACTTCTCAACCCTAGTTATAGCATGCAATTGTAGTTCATGAAACCCTAGTATGCAAGTCTCAATGAGATTGTAGTTCATGAAACCCTAGCATGCATTAAGGTTTCCACACTATAATTGTTTTCCTCGTTAGGGTTTATAAACCCTAATCATCTTTCATCATAGAAGCACATGGAATTTCAAACAAGTCTAGCACCATTTTTGAAGTCAACATGTCTATCCTAGGATGATTCCACAAACCCTAGGTCTTTGTCTATTGCATCAACACAAGCACCAAGACCTCCATGGAAAATCAACTAAACTTAAAAAAATCTTCTTCTAAGAAAGGAATCAAAATAAGCTTGATACTTATCAAGTTAAGTTTTCCATGGTATTTCCCTAACCTCGATGTATCATAGAAGAACAAGACTTCAATATCACCAAAGACATTAGCTCTTTTCTTTGTATCTTCTACACGGTTGGAACCCTAATTCTACCTCCTTTGCCTTGGCAACAAGAGATATAGATTCTGCAAGACAACCATCAATTCGTCTAGTATTATATCTCCTTCTTAAAGGTTTACTTACATATATAATCCCTAGTGTCCTTATGCATATCCAATTTTCATCATGTAATGCAAGTCGCATGACAATGTCGTTTAGGGACACTTGGTCACTCTCGGTTCAGGAGCAAAAAACCAAACAGAACACTAAGATTGCATGTTTTTGTCTCCAACAGGTGTGTATGCCTGATGCCGACATGGGAACACCACCAAGACTAGCATGGAGGAGGTTTTTTCAGAGTTGACCCACCAGTGTGAGAGTTGCATTGAAGGAAACTGAGCAAAACCCTAGTTTACAAAAACGATGCACAGTGGTGTCACTGGGCCATGAAAACGTGGTGGAGAGGGACCAATAGAGGTAATGGAATGCTATGATACCAATGGAGTCTAAAACTCATCGATCTAACTTACAATTTTTGAGTTATGTCTAGTTGTAAGTCGCATGAAAATGCCGCTCAAGGACCCTTGGTCACTCTCGATTTGGGAGCAAAAAACCAAACGGAGCAGCAAGATTGCATGTTGTTGGATCCAACAGGTGTGTATAGCCAATGCCGAGATGGGAACACCACCAAGACTGGAATAGAGGAGGTTTTTTCAGAGTTGACCCAGCAGTGCGAGAGTTGCATTGAAGGAAACTAAGCAAAACCCTAGTTTATGAAACCGATGCATAATGGAGTCACTAGCCCATGAAAACATGATGGAGAGGGACCACTAGAGGTAATGGCATGCTAGGAGACCAACAGAGTTGAAGGATCGTTGATCCAACCTACGGTTTCCAAGTTATGTCGAGTTGCTAGTCGCATGAAAATGTCATTTAGGGACACTTGGTCACTCTCGATCCGAAAGCAAAAGACTAAATAGAGCAGCAAGATTGCATGACGTTGGCTCTAACAAGTGTGTATGGCCAATGCCAACATGGGAACACCACCAAGACTAGCACAGAGGAGGGTTTTTCAGAGTTGACCCACCAGTGCGAGAGTTACATTGAAGGAAACTGAGCAAAACCCTAGTTTACGAAACCGATGCACAATGGAGTCATTGGCCCATGAAAAAATGATGGAGAGGGCCCACTAGAAGTAATGGCATGCTAGGAGACCAACAGAATTGATGGCTCATCGATTCGAACTACAGTTTCTGAGTTATGTTCAGTTGCAAGCTGCATGAAAATTTTGTTCGGGGATAGTTGGCCACTCTCGATACAGGAGCGGAAAACCAAATGGAGCAGCAAGATTTCATGCTGTTGGCTCTGACAGCTGTGTATGGCCAATGCTAATATGGGAACACCACCAAGAATGGCATGGAGGAGGGTTTTTCAGAGTTGATCCACCAGTGTGAGAGTTGCATTGAAGGAAACTGAGCAAAACCCTACTTTACGAAATTGATGCAATGTGGAGTCACTGGGCCATGGAAACGTGGTGTGGAGGGCCCTCTAGAGGTAATGGCATGCCAAGATACAAATGGAGTTGATGAATAGTAGATCTGAACTCTGGTTGCTGAGTTATGTCGCGCTGCAAGTCACATTAAAATGTCATTCAGGGACACTTGGTTACTCTCGGTCTGGGATGACATGCTAATTGTTGACCTTGCTCTGTGTTATACCTTCTACTTTCTCATTAAATTCTAATTATTGACTCAATTAGAATAAGGATAAAAACTTACTAGAATAGCAATTAAAATTTAGAGATGAAAGCATAATGCACAAGTCAAATACCATTTCACAATATTAGAGCAATTATTTTTTGAATAGTAGCCCAATGCAACACAAATTGGAGAGAAAGTTCCAAAGATAGTGGTTTACCAAGCAGGAAATGTAGAGAACAATATAAAGTGTGGAGTTCGCAAACCTGTGAAGGACAGGATGTTTAAACTCTTGTAGCAAAGGTAAGAGAAACATGGGTGAAAGATTAAACCAGTGAAGGGTGTCTATTGAAGATACATGCATCAAACATTTTCACTTGAAAGTTACATTCAAATAATTCAATCTATAATTAAAAAGAACAAAAGGAATTGAAAATGCAAATGACGAAAATTTGTATTCTTGCATAGTCAAATGTAGAGAATCATGTGCTTGTGCAAGCTAACACGTCAAAATCTATTAAAAGACAAGACGACCATGAGTAGTCGAAATTGATAGCTACTATTAAAAAGAAAAGACAATCATGATAACTTACTCCGCTTTCTATGTGAACTCTGCAAAATCCTTTCCCTTTTCTTCTATATCGATGTCATGTATGAATATATAGCATGTATAAATACTTATTACCAAGATGGTGCATAAAATAGATCATAATTTGTAATAAGTAATTATACATGCTATATATTCAGACATGACATTGATATATATTTTGCAGAGTTCACATAGAAATTAGAGTAAGTTATCGTGATCGTCTTGTATTTTAATAGTAGCTTTCAATTTCAATCACTCATGGAACTTGCATCCAAGTGGAGTGTAAGCGTAATTACCCAATCTCATTCAATATAGCTAGTTGGATCCTCTCTATTGCTATTTGCCTCCATCAATCTCTTATGCTCTGAATGAGGTAAGAAGTAATGTACCTTGGTTGAGTTCTTCCTTGACATTGTCTGTAGATGGATGTGCATGCCAAAAATAAAGTTTGTGAAGTGATATACCATAGAACCAGGTCTGTAATCCATGAGTACATGCCCACTAGTTGTTCTTGATTTCCCATCTAGTGTAAGATATTCACCCTCAACCACCATCAAGCCAATAGGAAATTCATTGCCTTCATCATCAATCAATGATCCGTTCAGGATTTGCTTACCTTGAATGCATTGTGCCAACCAATAATCTGTGCCCCATTCATTGTTTATTGGGGCAACAACTGCATATATGTGTCCTGGTTGTACAAGATCTAAGATATGGTCGTAGTCTGTAGAGATCGCTGACTGACCCTCCTCTAAGTGGGTTGTTTCACCGACTACATGTGGGTCTACTACAAGTTCGGTATGACATTGTTGCTGAGCACCATTGAACTATGGATTCTGTATCTTTGATATGGTGGTTTCTCGTAAACCTCATCTCCTCCCTTCGTAGTGCGATCTTGATGCATGCACCAGCCCCATCATGCTCACCTTTTCCATGCCCGGTCTCAAATTAGTTTCATATATGCGGCACATTATAAGTCTTATGTAACATACTCGTCCATTGGAAAGCTCAGGAATTTTTGAATTGTCCCGCACAACCATCTAACCATATCCAATGCTGATCCATCTGTATATCTCACTCCGTTAGCTGATCATAGAAAATTCGAAACTAGTGTTTCACATAATGCAGATCATGGCATCTATCATCACTTATGTAAACATTTGTCTCCTTCTATATTATCCTATTGTTAATGCTGCTCTCAGGGCCATGCCTATATGTAATATGTACCATGATGCTGACTTGGTCAGAATGGTAGTATTGACTCTGAATTTCATTTTGTCGCTGAAGGGTGTAGTTTTCTGGAAAATCCACAATTGACAATATGGTCTCAATGGGAAAGTTGTCCCTGCATTTTCTGTACTACTCATCCTGCCATCGCACTACATGCACATATTGAACATACTACTCGGTTTTCTTGTAGAACTCCATTAAAAAATCACATACCCATACCTATTGCCATGAAAAACACAGTCGTATTAGAATGTGACTTTTAAAGAATGTATATGTAGAAATTGAACATGTAAGAGGAAAAACATTCAATAATCATTTCCACCTATGACTTCACCAATGAAATCTTTTTACCTTCCTTCTCACTATCTGATTGATAGGTTACGTACTTGAAGCTTTGCATCTCCATGCTCATATTGCCAAATTGATGCTCATCACTTCCATGAATGCAATGGTTCAAAAGAGCAAACCCACTGCACCTGGAACAATTCCCATATAGACATGAATTTCCATTTTCCTTCATTCCTTGGACACATGATGCTCGCGATAAAATATCTCGATGCATTCGATGGTATTACAGATTCATTGCAGCCCTACTCAAGGTTAGTATGCCAATCACAAAATATATGTTTATACGTGTGAAAAAAATATTCATATTCTACATGGTATCTACAACAGCACGTGTTTCGATCAATGCATATATGAATGTACCATGGTTTACATTTCTCAAACGACCTTTGGCCTAGGTTCAATTGTGTGTGCTCATTCTTGAATCTCTCATAGAGTTCAGTCTGTATTGTGACAAGGAAGTGTTTCACATGGGGTTCACATTCAGTAGAACCTTTTCTTAGCTTTGGCACATCTCTTTGGTTAGATGAAGGTCTGGTATGATCATGCCAGAATGTTTGTACTAATTCCTTGACATCATCAATTAGCTTCATATCTCGACGTGGCAACTTGCTGACAAAATCCCAACAGTCTTTTCCACCTGGAGTCTCCATATTTTCTCTTATAATAGAGTACTTTTGAACAATTTTTCTATTTAATTTAAGTATTTAAGAAGTGTGTGAAAGGAGGCGACATTTCCGTGTGGAGTTTCTTACAACTGATTCTGATAACACATGCTGAGCTGCACAAAGATATTTAGTACGGGACGTCTTCCCAATCACATTAGAAGTAGGTTAGATATTTTTAACAATATGATTGTTAGCATCTGAACTTCTAACCATATTTACGCCCAGAATTCTCCTAACAACAACTAAAAAACTTGACTTTAACATGTTGGATACATTTACCATCATACACACTCTTTTTGGTCAAATTGGCCTAGTTAAACCACTATCCTAAGTATAATTGACATTAATTGACATCAGTGGAGCATTACTTGCCATCATCCAGTCACTCCCATGCCTAACTACAGTCAAGGAGGCTAACTGGAGCACTCCGGGGGTGATTTGAGTGATATTAATGCACCTAATTGCTAACTGGTGGCTACAATCAGTTCAACCAGTCAGTTAAGGAACCTCCTCTCATTAAATATATTATTTAATAATTATTTAATGATTATTTATTATTATTTAATGATCTGGAGTCAATAGGGTGCCTCCACCAACTTCTGATGGTCAGTTCAACTTCATTTAACCTCATCGGAGTTCATTGAAGTCATGGAGCACTAGCACTTGATGGTTAGCTTGCTATGACATCTGTTTGATCTCCTTCAGTTGAGATTCAGTCATTTATTGCACTCTGACTTCAGTTAGGGTTTGGTGAGTCAATTAGGGTTTTGGTCAAGTGGTTAACTAAGTGTGAACCTATGGTTGAGAGTCATTTAAGCTAGACTCACTCATTGAATTTGAATTGCCTCCTTAGGTATTCAAATTCCTCATGGATTCAAGGTATTGCTTTACATTGGTATTGTAATCATTCATTGTTTATTAAATATACAGAGAGGAAACCAATTTCGGTTCCGATTAACACCATTTCATGAGTATTTGTTGATTATTCTTTGATGAGATTGATTCTTTGTTCCTAGATCAATGTGAAAGATTAATATGGTATCAGAGCTTATGGCGAGACGAAGATATATCTCTCAAAAACAAGCTTCTTGACAGATTTCTCCATGAAAAGTGAGCAATATCTCAAAATTCTCGCACTGCACCAGAAGCCAAGGCTTACCACTCAATATCCCAAGTAAAGAACTTGTTTATCAAGCTTGCTTGATTGACTATGCTGGGTGGGATGAAAGCCTAGAATGTGCAGGCTGTCCGACCTTATTTTTCACTTTCTATTTTGATTTTCAGGTTTCTATAGGTGAAATATTTTCTACAGCATATCTAGATGGCCTCCTCAGTAGATCTCTTGACTCCATACAATTTCCACTCATGGAAAAATAAAATGGAGATTCAGTTGCACTCCAAAGGACTCCATAGAGTCTCCATGGACACTGAAGTTGAGCCTGGATCCGCCATAGAAAAATAAAGATTCTTGAACAAGAAGGATGAAGCCTTCGGTTTCTTGTGCCTCTCTATTTTAGAAGACCTTCTCTTCCATCTTACGGATCTGAAAACACCGAAAGAAATATGGGACAAATTGGAATCTCTATACAGAAAGCATGATGACTTGAGAGTTTACCAACTCAAAAATGAACTCATGTCTCTCCAACATTCCAATTTCAAGACTCTGAATGATTTCTTTACAAAGTTCAAGCATACTGTTTTACAATTGAAGCAATGCAAAGTGGAGAAGGAGGATGATCAGCTCATCCTTTCCATCTGTTGCAGCTGCAAAATTTTTCCCAAAATTCCAAAAAAATTCAGGACCCTCCTTTTGCTTGAATCAGTTTGATTTTCTTCTTTGATTTGATCTAATGATTTTTTCAGAATGATTTTCTAATGCTTGGATTGATCTATCACTTGTTTGATTCTTTCTCTAATGCTTGAAACAATCCACTGTTTGTTCAAACTTTATCGTTGTTTTTAAATGCATTTTCAGCGTGTCTGAATCGAAAGTTTATTTGGTTGGTGCTCCCACCATTGCAGAAGATTGACAGGTCTTGGCTTCGACATTTTCTTTGATACTTTTCCCTCGATCGGTTGAGTTTTTGGTTTTGAATCAGAACATGTTATTATTTCTTTCTCCGCCATTGCATCCGGTAAAATCTAAACTCTCCCGATCATCACTTTGATTGTTCAAACCCCACGTTGTTGTTTGTGCTGCTCTTTAAGCCTTTTGTTTTCCATTGTTGCGGCTTCCAAATGAATTACCTTTCCGAGCCTTTAGCTATTTTCTCTTCCGATTCGGACATTATTGGCAAGGCATGATGTCCTTTTTTCTTCCGCTGTTGCGGCTGCTAAAAGCATTAACCTTCCGATCTTTTATTTAATTTTCCTCCGATCTTTGCCTATTGCGGAATTATTTATCCTTTACGGCTCCACTGTTGCGGATGACAGATCGCCAAGTCTCCCGACTATTGTATTTTTTTTCCAGACCCTGCTTTGTTGTTGTCGCCGATCCTTAATGTTTACGGTTCCGTCGTTGCGGATAAAAAAAAACGCTAACCTTCCTGATCTTTAGTCGTTCTCTCTTCCGATGAAGACTATGCCAATAGCGGACGTTGATGTCATTTACGGTTCCGCCGTTGCGGATCTTGGTTCTGCTATTGCTCCGATGATTAAGACTTCCGAAGCTCCGATGTGGATAAGCTTTGCGGATAACTTGATGGTTTGGCCACTCGATGTTGTGGAACGAGTTAGGCTTTCCACGTCCGACCCATTTCTCTCCGCCATCCAATCTTTTAATTTTTTCGCCGCCGCTTACATTTGTATATATATGAATGGGGTCAGGCTTGTTCATTATTCTATTATTTTTCAACTATCGTGCTCTGTCATTATCACACGCTGTCATTCTCTCGAGCTAGCGAAGGACCCCGTTGTTGGTACCCGCGTCCAGGTGGCTCAACTGTGGAAGCTTGACGCTTTTCTTCCCGCCATCTATGCAGTATTGCTAGGTAGGCTTCTTTTTCATTATCCCGTTCCGTTCGAAGCCGTTGGTTGATTTTTTCTATGGTTGGGGTTTTCAACGGCCTTTTTTCCCTTGGCCCGTTAGTTACCCGCCTATATATTGGGGGTTTTGTGGCATTACTGTCCGTGGAAAAGGGGGGGGGGATTTTTGACCCACTGAGTAGTTTTTCCCACAACCATTTGTTATGTGACCCTACGCTTAGTAATGGGGGTTTGGTGCAGACGGTCGTTACGTTGTCTGCACCAATCCGCCCTGTGTGATGATGTTTTTGCAGGGGGGGGGCTTTCATGGCCTTCCTGTGGCACTTGATTTGGTTTCCCTCTCTTCCTTTGTTTTCATGCTACCCGCTTCATCGAACCCCAACTATTTTTATCTACGTGGTTCCGCGCGACCCCATTCACGCTCATTTTCGAACCCCAAGCCGGTGGAAGAGGATATGTCACTGCATGTAGTTTTATTGGTCAGAATTGCATGGGTAGTATTTCGCTAAAGCAATGCTGAAAAGATCGAATATTTTCTACTGTCATTCCCGCACAGCACCATGATCATGGCGCCTGTGAATAGCCCGATTTTGCTTCATTTTTATGTAGATTTGCTTCCCACTCGATTTTATTGTTAGAGTTTTTTTTATATTAGAAAGAAGTGTTAGCTTGCACATTTTTCTTCATGTAACTATTCTCGTCATGCTAAACATTGATGAATTTAAACACTGCACCTTGTTTTCCCAATGTTTGCAGCTTAGGCAGAAAGTTCTTAATGATGATAATTGTATGTATAATAGGAAGATTCTGAATTCAAGATGTCGAAGTGACAGAAGAAGAAGGCCCATGTGGTTGAAGAGGACCCAGAAGTGGAAGTTGTCACTAAGACTGAGTACATATATGAGCACACCAAGTGTATATCTAGTGTCGAACCTGAATACAATTGGGAGGAAATATATAGGTTAATCACCCGTAGGGAACTTCCCGATATGGGCTTGGAGGAAGAAAGCATATATGCCAACATAGATAGATCTTCATTGATGAATATTTCCACTAGGCCAGATCTCTTCCCATGCTCTGAAGTGATTGGTTGGATTCTGACCCGGGAAGATGTAACCACGATGATCCTCGAGAATGTTGAAAAGTAGGGCTATGCTGCCTATAGCCTCGGATATGTAGCCCTGGCCTACCATCTACCAGAAGCATAGGTATTCTTGTCTAACGATTGGTTAAATAACCTCAGAATGGACCTTTTCGAGACTCTCAAAAGGATGCTAATATCAAGAAAACATTTCAGAACTAGGCATACAGGAGAGTATGACACAACAAGCTTAAGGGCCCTGTACAGGTTCATAGCTTTAATGCTTAACAAGATGTTTGGAAGGGCTCATGGAAGGTTCTTCAAACTGGAGTGGATACCCATTATTTTTTATGTTGCAACCCATGGGACCATTTTCAACTGGGCTAGCATAGTATCAAATAGTCTTTTAGGCTGTATGGCCTCAGCCTTGGGTGGAGGGTCCCAAAAGAGGTCTGAATTTTATATGAGTTCCATACTCGTCAATTGCATATTGTGTAATCAACCCTTCCCTGGACTAAGGTGCATCTGGGATAGGGAGAGGATGCATGTTTATGCTACATACAAGCCACTATGGGCACATAAATACCATAGTCATTACCGTGAGGTCTGCGAGCAATTCATCATGCCATTGTATACGCTCATTTTACTGAAGGAGTGTGATTGCATGTCATAGGAGGCGTTACAAGTGATAAAAAATTATGCAGATTACTATCTGACTGAGGATGGCCTCTACTTCAGAATGTTTGGAGGTTCAAGAACACCCTCCCTACTGCCCAAATACGCCACAAACTACATCATTCACAAAGAGTTAGTCAGGAAAGTTTTCCTGGATGGCATTGGGAGTTTTTTGTTTGAACATAAGAAAATTGCCTATCCCTCTTTGTCTTTCAAGTTAGGGAGCTATAAGTTCAATAGAGTAAACAAAGCAAATGAATTTGTAGAAGAACTGGACAAGTTTCATTTTGGTGAGATGCCCTTCCGTAGAAATGACTCTCACATTAAAGTGGCAGAACACTGCAAAGAGCACAACGTCCACTTTGAATACACCCATCATTGGGGTAGAGAAGAATCTATCTTCCGAAATGCATTGAAAATGACAGCCTTAAGGAGAAGGTTCAAGAAGAATATAACCACCAAAGGTGGGAAGGGGCAGGATGAACAAGCCAAAGATGATGAAGAATCAAGGAAACGAGATGAGGAAGCCCAAAGGTTGGCACAAGAAGCTGCAGGGTAGTTACAGGGAGAAGAAGAAGAAAAAAGAAAAGCTGCCCAAGAAGCAGCCCAAAAGGGAAAAGAAGACACGAGAAAAGAAGAAGAAGAAAGAAAAAAGAAGCTTGATGAGGAGCTACAGAAGCAAGAAACAGAGAGGCTAAAGCTAACACAGACAGAGACAGAACAGTTAGCCTCTGACACCGCTAAAGAATAGACCCAGGACATGGGGAACCCCGAGGTTCAGAACCCTGAAGTATCGACTGCTAGCACACTTGGACAGTCTGTGGTCCCTACACTGAAGCTGGTCCCCTTTGTACAGAAGAAAGGGGAAGAAATACCTGATTTTAACACTATTTTCTATGGAAAGGAGATGAAGAGGATAGTGAAGAGAACGGAAAGGAAGGTTGAAACAGGAGGTCTTCCCAGGGAAATGATAACGGATACACCCATTGTATTTGGAACAGAACAAGATCCAAGATTCACCATTAGAGCCGGAGCCACACTGATTCAAGCCTCGAAAGGCAATGTGGACAATATTGTGACAGACTTGGAGCAATCCAATAAGTCCTCGGCTCAACTGAAAGACACATTGAGAAAAGAGAGAGAGGAAAGCAATAAGTTGAAGAGGAAATATGAGGACATGAAAAAAGAGATAAGGTCTTCAAAGGATGAACTGCAGCTCCTCCAAGCAGAGAAACAAGCTAGGGAAAATACACAAGAAAGTCTGGAGAGAGTGCAGTAGGAGTATCAAGAACTAAGGACGGAGAAGGAGCAGCTGCTGGGAAAAATAGAAGACTTAGATATGTAAAAGACCACTTTGGCAGCAAGTGAGAAGCAAGCTTAAGAACAAGAAGTGAAGATTCAAGAGCAGATCTCTTCTCTAACAACCGCTTTATAGGCAGCAAAAGAGCAGCAGGTCAATCTACAACCCTTCAAGGAGCATGTGCTGGCACAAAAGGCCAAGATGTTGCAGCTGCAGACTGCCATAGAAGAGGAGAGATGCAAAGTTCTGTAGGTAGATGGCCGATTAGAGGAAATCCTGGAAACCTCCTCTTACTTTGTTGATAGATCTCAGGATGTCCTTGAAGTCCTGACTGCAAGAATGGCAAGGCTGGAGAATAATGAAGAAACTCCAGCAGAGTTGCCATCGAAGGATAAACAGGCCCTCAAGCGGGATTATGACTTACTGGAGTTTTCTATAAATACTGCAGAGGATTTCAAAAAGGCCGTTAAAAAGATGAAAGGACCATGCGCAGATTTTTTTAGGAGGCTCCTTATTACCTACAATCGGTGCCAAATAGAGGCCGAACAGAGGCTTGATGTTTTTCCGGACCACAACTCATTTGTGGAGATGTTGCAGAAGAGATATCAGGAGGAGCAAAATAAAGTATAGCATATTAAAGCCCTAGATGATCAGATCTTAAGGAGTGAAGTAGATCATTCAGCCATAAGTGTGCAGCTTTTGGAGGATCAGCTTCGGTTGAGCACAGCCAGAATTGAGGCTATAAAGAGCCAGGCTGCGAATTTTGAGATCAACATTCAGTTTCTGGAACCTTGTGCCTTTGAAGGCATTGCCTCTGAAGCTTTGGCGTGGAAGAAGTTTCTAGATACCCAAGTGGGACCCTCCTCGTAAAAGATTGGTCACTTTTGTAATTTGTAACAATTTTGTGAAAACATTAGAGGAAAGGGAAATTTTGGGAGGCGAAGTGTTGGGAAGCCCAAAAGTCACTTTGGGCAGCCCAACAGTCTCATCTTTTTGTATAAATGTAGAAGACTTAGAGGAAGAAGGGGCTTTTTCCCAGTTAGACATGAAAAGTGATATTGTAAGAAGAACTACTTTTTTTTTTGCAATAAAGAATTATTGTTTTCCTGTTGGAGAAAGATTGGTGGGACTTTCAAATGTTATGTCGTGGATTGCGGAAAGATGAACTATTTTGTTTTTCCAGCTTTTGTCCATAAACCATGAGATCGTTCTAACTCTTTGAGCCTATGTTCTTGTTTGAATGTTTTCTGGTTCATTCTATGGATTTACCACCATGAGTAATGTATGTTGTTAATAAACAATTGGCTATCTGATTGTCTAAATATCTCTAATAATTCATGTGTTGTAGGAAGGAAAATCAGCTATCAGTAATTTCTCTAAATAATGCATGCACAATACACATTACTCACAAATAAGTTACAATTTTTCTCCCCAGGGAGCTCTAATATGAGAGGTAAGAACCTGTGCATCACATTGTTACTAGTCCTTGCATCTTTCATCACCCTGTATTGTTAATTAGGCACTTGCATATCATACTTAAGTCAAAAAATGCAAAATACACGGTGGACTGGGCCGCAACCAGTAAAACCTTTGTTTTTTGTTACTTTTACCTACGGTAGCCAGACCGCAAACTGGACGGATTCCCCATACCAAACAGTCGCGGGCTAGTTGGGAATGCTGAGCATCGTCTGGAGCATCGTTTCCATTGGGAAATAGTTTTCATTTCATCGAAAATTGTTT
>LPNX010341484.1:64512-93748 GCA_001517045.1 Pseudotsuga menziesii
CTCTCTTTTTTCCTCTTTCTTTCTTTCTCTATATTTCTCTCTTATTTCTTCAGTCTTGATTTGATTCCTACTAGATATTTTATTTCTATGCTTTTTGGTTCCCATTGTGATCAAGATCAACAATCCAAATTCACACCTAGAACAATATGTAAACACAATACACAATACACAATGCTAAATTTACATTAAAACACAAGCATTGTTTCAAATTGCTTAGCCAATTGTGAATGATAAAATTAGTAAGATGTTTATGTCTTATGTTTATATAGAATTTATTTAGGAATTCGGGTGGGAAATGGTGTTAGGAAGCTAGTCGAAATGACATTAATGCCATCAGTGCTTAACTTCATTCCCAACCACTTTTGTAAGATTTTTTAACAAAAACTAGACCTCGATCGAGGTATTAGCTCGATAGAGCTATTTATAATTTTCTCAATCAAGGGTTTAACAAACCCTCGTTCGAGGGTTTAATAAACCCTCGATTGAGCTCTAGAGCTCGATCAAGGGCCTGAAAAATAGAAATTAAACCCTCTTACAGGAAAATCAATGTTTCTCTTTCTCGTCTAGGGGTTTAAATGGTATCATTCATGGCACACAACTAAGTGAAGTTCATACCGATAGATTCATCACCGAATCCTCTATTTATTGAGGTATCATACATGCGTTTTGACATTCATATACTTATAAAACCTGACAAAAACTTTGAAGCAACTCAAAGAAAAATCCATAGAATAAAAAATACACATCCAAAATTTTTGAAAAAATACATAGCCCACACATCGACGCATCGTCTTCAAAACGGTATTTTTGGTTTTTCAAAATTTTAAAATAGTGAAAAAAAAGATGGGATGGACACACATGTGTATAAAATGATGTTGAAATCAGATGTGGTCACTTTCAAAAAATAATAGATAATTGTATATTGCGAAATAAATTAACAAAAAAATATGCAGACCACAATACATTTTGTGTAGATCATGCTCGTATATGTATATTTTTTAAATTATTAATGTAAGATTGAATTATTGGGGATGGACACGAGACACTTATTAAATTCTTCAAATTTTAAAGGTCACACAATTCTTTGAATGCAAAATTTCACACATTAAATGACATCGGAATATTTAAAAAAAAATGTCGTTGGGAAGGCAACATAATATTCTACAATTTGTTTTTTTATTGCAAGTCAAAATTCACATGGAATATATGCATTTCGAGGGCTTCTATCTAGCACATGAGTAAACAATCAGGTTTTGATCGAAAAATTTGGCCAAAATGTGTTACCCACCTTCATGGAATCACCCATATCAAACTCCAAGATCACAATTATTAACAAGCAAGGATCGAAGGCAAGAGTGCTACTCCTCAATGCCCAATTATACTTCTCTAAGTATCTAAAGATCTAATTCTGCATGACTCCAAGGCCATGTTCCTCATTAGATACCATCACACATGTACACTCCCTCAACCTAGGTGCTCTCAAGTCAAGTGTAAGCCTACATGCAAGCAACGTAACAACCACATGTGATTTAGGGCTCAATTCCCTTCTCCAGAATTCCCAGTCCTCCTCCTCTAATGCAAAGTTTCTTCCATGCAAGAGACCTCCCTCTATATATTGGCTACATGAAGAATTAACCAATATCCATAGGTCTCCAACACTTTAAGGAAACGTGTCACATAAGAATCCATATTAAGTCAAGAAAATCAAGAGTAATACACCTCCAATGTGCAAGTACATCACTAAAAAAAAGGGTCAACCATACACCATTCACCCCACATCATATGAAGCACCCCTAAACATGTTGTAAACACTTTCAAATAAGCCTCAAAATTTAACAATTTACAGTATCATGAGAAGTTGAAGTAGTGTGACTCCAAAGGAATTGATTGGTTATAAGCATGACATAAAGTGACATATATGAATTAGTAAATTCCATTTTAAAATTCATCTTGGGATCTATTTCTTATTCTCCTACATTGAAACTTTTTCCTCTCTTGGAAGTTAACTTGTTACGTCAGGGACTGTGACTTTTGGTCAGTCTTAATGGACTAGTTATAACATAATTTTCCAATATTCAAGGGATTTGATTCCTTAAGACATGAGTATCCTCCTTTATCAATCTCTACATTTGACATCAACCTATAGAGTAACACTTCTCATGAGGACTAATCACAATGACTATGCCCACATATTTTCCCTTTCACTTTCGTTTTTCATGTACAATTGCTATGGTTCTTACTTCTCTTACCAAGACCTCTCATCTAGTCACTAAAAATATCCTAAGACCCTCTTGGAATTACAAATTCAAAAGATACTTCCATATCCTTAGAAATCCTCATCCCACTCTGTCGACGTACTTAGTGTTAGTTGAAATATGAAGAGAAATTTTAGATATGTTCATGAGAGTTCTATGATTTTACATGTTTTATAGTCAAATATTCTCTGTTTTCAACTTCGAAACATCACATTTTACTTCTTGTCAAATATTTCCCTCATTACTTTTATTTATCTTTCTCTTGACTAAAAACACTTCACCATGCATTTAGGCATCCTAGAAACATGAACATCACAATATCCTCCTGCATAAGAATGGGGCCACTATAAATCCTCAATAAGTTCAAATTTTAGTTGTCAAGTTTGACAAGATGATGATCATGCTTTATAACTATTCTTGTATATTTTATCTGGCAATCTATCTTAAAATTTTGAAGTGCATTTGATGACCAAATTGATTTCTTTATAAAATATTTCATTGGCAAATTTCAATTTTGTTTCTATCATAATTTTTTTATGCCACATGTCTTTTTTTTTTTTACTCATAAATTGTAAGGAATATAATTTCAATAAAAGATCATAATATCTCCATATCAACTTTGTTTTAAAATTTTATCCTTTCAATATTTCTTTACTCAAGCGCGAGGATACCCCTAAGAACTTAACATTCAAATATTAATGATAAATTAGAGTGCATGTAAAGCATTTGTTATTTCATATTGGAGATAGTATAACTTCAAAATGAAAAAAAGTAAACTGATTAATTTCATGTGAGAAAAATGCTCTAGAGGATACCTAATAATAAAATTATTTCTGGATAAATTTTCCTTTCAAATGTACTAGAGAGAGCTTAGAAACAACATTTTTTGTATTGCTTTGTTATTTGGTATTGTTGAATGCTCCAATATCTCTTTTTATTCACGTGGTTCAGAACCTCTACAGTTAGTGTTCAAGTCTCGCTACATCCACAATAATAATTCCAGCGGCCCATTGGAAGGGGCCTCGCCCTATCAACTCCTAATCCTGCCTAATCCTGAAGAACCCAGAGAATTCGATTTGAGAGAATTGAACCTATGAACTTGAAAACTACTGTCTTGGACTTGAAAATACAACCAATTGAGATACTCCTTGAGGCTACTCCAATATCTCTCCTATTAAGGCCAACCAAAAAATTCAATATTGAGATTTCTCCAAGTTCGGATCATCTTCCTATGTTTTAATAACTGCAATTATCACATTGTTCTATCCAAATACTACCATTCATTACCAGCTTTAGTTTAAGCTAAACTACAACTTGATTTCTTTTGAAGCATGTAGTGCCAAACGAAGTTAGGTGACTGCCGAGTGATGCGCAACTTTTACATTGTGGGTTAAGAGTAAACATTGTTGCAAGCTGCTCCTAATTTGCCTCTTTGTTTTTACTATTTTTATTTTTCAATGAAAAATATTTACATAATATGTTGAAGAATCAAGTCTCTATAGAATATTTGGATTGTGAACCATAAAATACGCCCTTTTAGTGCTTCTGATCAATGATATGAAATTGTAATACAATAATTGAGTCTAATCTGAAAGTTAAAATGAGGTGTTACCAAAAAAAACATGTGAAACACTGTAAGTGTTTATTTAGGTAAATCAAACATCACACAAAGAATGAAGAACTAAATTGTAATGTGACGGTAGGTTGTCTGTCTTGAATCCATTTTTGGTTTCCTCCATTTATTCATATGTAAAATGATTTTTTTTTCACGCAAGAACAATTTCCTTCCTCTTCATCCCAAATCAACCTAATAGGAATCCCAGTTACTCTTACTAGAATTTGCTCATTTAATTGAATATGTAAATTCTTCACCATGGTTAGGTATTCTTTCCCTTTTACATTTTATAGATTCTGAGAAAATTGCATGGACAAATTGTCATCAAAACCTTCGAGTGTATTAAAATATTCTAACCAAATAGAATCTTAAAATTTTTATACCACTTCTAGATTAGTATATAGTTGGGAAGTGTTTACAGATTCTATCATTTTGAAGTTTTCTCCCATTTCTAGAAATTGAACAAACCTCTACAATAATGACAATATTATTTCTACTTGGATTTTCCCTTCACTTATTACATTACTAGGGATATAATTTAAAATAATATTTTAGAATGGTATCATGAGTCTGTTTTTGTGCTTCATTAATTATAAAATATTTTTTGGGGTAACAATTTTATTTGTTCTAAATTTACAACATTGAGGGATAATGGTTTGGAGGAGCTGACGATGATTGGAAATCACTTTGAAGCGTGGCTAGGGTTTCCCTAGCTGCCATCCTTCCTGGTGCTGGCTCGCTTTCTCAGGTTGTTGCTCGAAGGTCTCATCCCCTTGATAAGACTGTTGCCCATTGATTCCATGATCTTATACACGGTGGCCCAAATTTGTGTTTGTTAGATTTTGTTGGTTTTTGTGGTTTCTATGGTCATGGAGATCCAAGCCCAGCTTCATGCCTTTAAGTCCCTTGTTCAAATAGCTTCTCCTCAAGCTACCTCTCTGCCTCCCTCCAAGTTCGTGAAATATGATTGATGAGATCCCTTCTCTGGAGCTCTATCCTTCATATCCATGCTAGAAAACTCTTGTTCTCTCAAAGAAATCTCTCATCCACAAGTTTACAAGGTTGTGGCCTATCCCTAAGGTGGTAGAGCTTTGGATTATTGAAAAATGGAATCGTATTTTGGAAGGACAAGTCTCTCTCTTCGTAGCTGGTAGGGGTTATTTTGTTTTTCTATTTCTGAATAAAGAAGAATGAGATATGGTTTTTCGATCGGGTCCCTTCTTCATGGGATTGAGAGGGTTGTTTATAGCCCCTTGGACTCTGGGTTTTAACCTAGAAGCAGGGATCACAGCCTCTCTAGTCTGGGTAAGACTGCATCATCTCCCACTTCATATTTGGGGGAAAATATCTCTTGCAGACATTGGTAATAAGCTAGGGGGATACCTAGATAGTGCAAGTCCAAAAGGGGGTCAATTCCCATGTTCCCGTATTTGTGTAGAGGTAAATCTTGAAAAAGGGTTCCGAGAGGCTCTAAAGCTTACATTAGGAGAATGGAGCCATATCCAATAACTGGATTATGAGAAGATTCCATTCAAATGCAATTTTTTCCATGTTTATGGTCAATTTTCCAAAATATGCCCCAATATTTCCGAATCTCGGAAATCAACAACTTCCCCTACACCAAAAGAAGGAGATTTCCAGCCGGTCACTAATCGATGCCATCCTCCTCGATGAAAAAATCCTCAACAGCTAAAGGATATCTCTCAAGACCCTCCTTCCTCTCGTCCACTGGAAAACAAAAATACATTTGAAGTTTTGCAAGAAGTCGAAGCTCAAGATTCAGAAGCAGTGAAATATCTAGTGCAGGACGATCCCCCCCAAGTCCCTCCGGCCCCTCCATGATAGTTGCTACTAACCCATCCATGAAAGAATATTCTCCAAGCCTTGCTCCTTCAGGCTCCAAGAGAGATGCTCGGACGTTAGACCACAAGACTTTAGCCCAAGAAGGATTGGCTTCCTTAGTCTCTTCCTCTAGGTGTGAGGGAAGATCCGATCCTGAAGACTTCTCAGCCCCTTCTCCTCCCCTCACCAAAGGGAGAAACACCAACAAAGAACGTAGTGAAAAGGAAGCGACCTCAAAACATTTTTTTGGGATCTCAGAAATGGTTAAACCCTTTTATTAATGGGCATTTTCCCTCCCCTCCTAATTAATTATTTGCTTCTGCACTCTTCTCTCCTCAGAATTTGTGAAACTTTTCTCTTGTAAGCATTTTTTCTGTTTTTCCCAAAAAATATCTAGAAGCAAGTGGGATTTATCTCCCAAGATATTCATATTTCATAAGAAGACTGATAGCATTGTTCGAGGTCATCATCTCTCTTTAATATTGTATGCCACAGATTCTGGTTAAACCAGAAAGCAATTAATACAATTCTAACCATTCTTGTAAAAAAAAAACAATTTTATTTGTTCTAGTTATTCAATCACTATCTAGAGATGGATGGAACTAGTATCTTTTCCATTCATGCGATGCTTACAACATCTTCTAACAAGGTTTGTGTTCATGGGGGAGGTTCATGATTATCTCTGTCTTAATTGATAAGCTTGAAGATGAATTTCAAGAAGTTTTTCAGCGTAAACTATGATAAGTTGCCTTCTTTAATTCCAAAATAGGTCCAAATTGCACAAATGCTTCCCAAGAATCATTCTCCCTATAGCTCCCATGCATTTGGAGGTTCCTGACCTTGCTCAATACTAGTTCTCTTCTTGCCCTAAAAGTATTGACCCAAACACTGATAAGACATGTTGTGATTCTATTATCTAAGGAAACACCCAAAATCCAAAGAATATATTAGAAGAGGGAGGTTGCAGATGACTGTCCTTGGAAAGAAAACAACTTGGTGCAGTACACAAGTTCATGACATAAGCATTATTTTTGTATTCCTTTAAAACTAATTTGTTCTTCTTTTAATTTCATTTCCATTTTGCTATTCTTTGTTCTAGATTGTTCTTTTAATTTTAGAGATCTAATAGTTAATCTGATATGTATCGATCTTTTAATTTCACCGCAGAAATGGACAAAAAAGGGATAAAGGCTATGCTAAGACCATAAATGTGTTTCTACCCTCGACAAATGATTTCTTTGATGAGGTATTCATCCTTGTATCATGAGATTAAACCACCTGGTGCTTCCTTCTGTTCCCAAATTTTCATGCCTTGTTAAATTTTTATTTGCTATCTATTCCATGTGTTAATCAAATATGATGTAGAAATAATTGACCCTACTATTTTATTTGAAATTTGTGACTACATTGGTATTTTAATTTCACTGCAGATATTGACGAAAAAATCGATAAAGGGTATGTTGGGACAACAAATCTGTTTGTGCCCTTAACACTAGAAATACCTAAGGAGGATATATTTGTCTCATGAGATTAAACCTTCGTTTGTTTTTTTTCTTATTTTCATCTATTCCGCACTCTGCATGTCTCGTCGCATTTTTATTTATTATATGTTTCCCTCGTTAATCATGTCTCTTTGCATTTTTATTTGCTATGTTCGATGTGTTAATCAAATACGATATAGGAATAATTTACCTGCCATTTTATTTATCCCATTGGATGCAGTGTTTAACCCACCTCTGTATACAATGGCATCCACCCTTCTTTAATTCTTTGAAACCCTCCTGTGAGTAGGATTAACCTCAAATGCTATGTCAATTGCAGAAACTGATTAGTCTTCTATGATTTCACATTCTACTGTGTCAACTCTGCCAGTCCCATCACAGATGGGATGATTCTACAAGATGGTTCTGATCCACCAAATAAATTGGGTTGATCCTGCAACATGGTTCCGATCCACCAAATATATTGACTATAGTTCATCTCCTAGTGTATACTTTCAATCTTGCGAGTTGTTCGTGGCTTCCTCTGAATCAGTATAAACTAGTGAATTCTCATCCAGCTCACCAATCCAGATACAGTGGGTTTTTCTTAAGTCTTCCATTTTTCATAGTTATTGTTAAACCCTAAGCTATCAAGCACTGAGAGGAATCCAATTTATTTAGGTGTACATTTTTTAACCATTTGGATCTCTTTTGGTACTTGATAGATTTGGGTTTAAAATGGATCTATGCTAGTTTAATAATTTTTTATTATTATTTAAGTCGATATGTAATTTATATTTTTCATTTTTTTTAATATTTTATTTAAATCGATATGTAATTTATATTTCTAATTTTTTATTTTTTTAATATTTTTTTTATTTATGTCGGCTAGCATAACGTGACTAATGTGATAGGATCTCCCCCACACTGGGCTGGAGAGAACCTCGCTTCTCTTGGTGCAATGAAAATGAATACACCATGTACATAGTGGTAGAGAAAAACTCAACACAAAACTTCAGTAACCTGCCCACAAAATGCTAAAAATTCCTCTAGTCAAGAGCTAGAAAAGATAAAAAAACATTGAGGCTAAGTTCCTTTACAGACTTGATCAGTGATTTAAAACATCAATATATGTACCAATATAACAAAAAAAAGACCAAATAATTCAGGTATCAAAATAAGTTCAAAGTGCCTGAGTCAACAGTGCATCCTTCAAGTTTTTCCTCCCAGAACATGCAGCCTCCACCAAGATCAATGGCACACTTAGACAGTTCATCTACTAGAGTTTTAAATTCCCTATAAATATGGTGGAAGTGTAGAGAGAAGAAGCCTCCAATAAGATATTTTACCTGCATCATCCAATGATAAAGCTCAATAGAATGTATAGAATGTAGTCCTAGAGACCAATCAACTATGACATTAGAATCCCCAAACACAAATAACCGGTTAATGTGTCTTTTATTGGGAATGTATAATAAGCCCCAAAGAATATACTACGTTGCTACAACAAACAATGAGAAAAATAATGGTCCATTAAAGGTACATTGGATGGTCTAAAAAAATGAGCCTAGGCTAGCTCAAAATCTCTAGACTATAAAAACTCAACCATGATTATTGTTATGTAATACATACTAGTCTAGGAAAGGAAGGTCTTCCTTTGCTAAGTGATTTGTAAAAGACTTGTATTGTGGTGATTTGGAACTAGTCTAGGTATACATCATCATGTGAATAGTGAAAATGATCTCCTTAAACTAGAACTACGACATGTTTGTACAAAAGTCTACAACCTGTACTTTTTCTCATTAACAAGTGACTCAAATTTACATAAGAGACATTAACTTGCTACAAACATCTAAACTTCTAGTGATATGCACAACTCACACAGTTACAGAGTTTCCTTTCATATATTGTGTTTCTTCCAAGAAATGATAGGCTAAACACTTGCCATAAGGCAAAGATAAGCCTTGTGTGGAGCCATTACCCCATATGAATCAATATAACACTAGTCAACTACTTCACACTATATCATATTGGTCCAATCTTGTATGATAGAGATTTTAGTTATTTATCTCAGCTTGGTTAGCTCTGGTGTGCAATGTAGTAGTGATGTAAACTGTGGTATAAAAAAACGCTGGTAAACGTGACTGTTGTTACATCTTCCAAAATCATATCATTCTTCAATCTACGATTCATGCATGGCATGTTGAGTTACTTTATTCTTAGATATTTTATCTCCTTTATAAAAATAATATAATTATAAAATCCTTTCATTAAAATTAATACCATTATAAAATTCTGTTGTCATGAGTATTTGGTTTATATTTTAAAGAAGAATCATAAGCATTGTGAATAAAACATTGTTTGTCAACATAAAAATCCTTGGTTATGTTTATTGAAGCTACAAGGGATGTTATTATTATTTTAGTTCATCACATGTTATTACGTCGATGGGTGTACATATCTTAGAATCTTGGGGTGGACTATCATCTATACTTTTTTATCTATCAACAGGAATGAGACAAGTGTACTATCCAGATTGATTCTATCAGCGCCATCCAAGATTAAACGGGAATGAGACAAGTGTACTATCCAGATTGATTCTATGGATGTCATAACTAAGTACAATTAATAATTAATTAGTAATAATTAATAATTTCAAAAAAATAAGAAATAACTTAATTAACATGTGATAAGTACAATTAGTGATAGTTGTAAAAATTAATTAATCTTCAACTATTCGATTATTAGATACAATTACGAGCTTAACTCCATGGATTATTAGATACAACTATTAGCTTAACTTCAATGATTCTAGAACTATTATCTTAACTATTAGATACAACTATTACGTTAAGTCCAATGATTCGACAACTATTAGCTTAACTTAAAGTACAATCACTTAAGGCTTAGTTCAATTGCATTTGGCATCTAGGAGTCTAGCTAATGTGCAGTCATGTAGTTCGAAATCCTAATAAACTCCTCCAAACTCCTAATAAACTCGTGCATCTGATAGTTGGGCATCTAGCTAATATACAACTAGTATTACATGTTTAGGTTTTCCATATAGATATAATTAGGTTTTCGATTCTTTTTAAAGGATGTTAGTCTATCTCATAATTGACAACTTCAAAAAAAATAAAAAATAGCTTAGTTAACATCTGATAAGTACAATTTGTGATAGTTGGAAAAATCAAACTTTAACTTCAACTATTCTATTATTAGATACCACGATTCAATTATTAGCTCATGACTTTTAGCTTCATTTCAACTCTAATCGCGGTTATATTGGATAACTATTAGATTATTCCAGTAATGATACAACTATTAAATTAAATTTAGATGAACTACATCTCTTAGCATGAGAAGTTGACCTTGATTTCATTGAAACCATGCTCCAAGAACAATCACTTAGGTAATGTGCGGCTTATGTGACAGTTGAACTCCATCTAGCAGTTGGGAGTCGAGTTAATGTGCATAAGACTTAGTCTAAGTTTTATATTAACTTTTAAATTAACTATTAGGTACAACTACTAGCTTAACTCCAATGATGATACAACTATGAGTCTAACTTCAACTATGAGCTTAACAACCATAAATTAAGTGGTTGTTATATTAGCTTAACTATTAGATACAAGTAAGTGACACATTCTTTAGTAAAAAAAACATTATCAATATGTCAAATATATACCTCTTAGCCTATTTCAAACATATTAATCTTAGTAATATGGTTGTTGCTAGTTTTATTATTCAATTCTAATTGTAGCCAGGTATCAAATGAATGTCTTCCTATGCTAGACTGGTCTCTATTACATAGCAATGATCATAGTTGAATTATTATAGTCCAAGAGACCTTTCTTTAATTTAATCTGGCCTTTCCTTTAATTTGATCTGGCTTGGTTCATTCTTTTTCAGATCCATGTACTTTGAAAGGACTTTTTATTTTTCTATTTTTTTAGAAGTCTCTTCTTCAAAGGACTTTTTATTTTTCTTGTTTTTTAGAAGCCTCATCTTCAATCACGTTTGCTATCAAAACCAGAGCCTGTAATAGTCAAAGATTTTACAAAAATAATACTTCAAGCAATACAAAAATTTGCAGTACATGCTTATGTTGTACCATAAAAATTTTGGATTCAGAATTTTTTACAAATATTGCAAAGCTCCCTTCTGATATACTCTCTAGTGGCAGAGTGGCAGAACTGTGCATTTTGTGAAGTTATTGGGCGAATAAAATTATCGATCCATTAAACAATTGAATTCAGAGTTCAAAGATTCCGTTATGATAGATTTTCCAGTTGGAGAACCACATTTTGTGGAGGTAGTAAACAAGTATTAGTTTTTAGCAGCTTAATCTAATTGTTGTATCATGTACTTAGGTCGTAGAGTTCATTCTACCTTAAAACTTCTTTAACTTAAGTTGTTATTTTTACCCTAGTGTGTTGTTTTATCCTCCTTGAAACTCTTAAAAAGCCAATGATTAATCATAAGGTAAAGTATGGACTTAAAACCTATAATCCGTCAAATTTTTGTATGAGTTCTCAATCTTCGGTTTGATATATCTTATATCTTGGTTATAAGAACATGTTTTATAGGCTTTAATGTTATGGTAGCTGCCCAATAGATAGTTAGATCTCAAACAACTTGATATCCAATGACCTGTTAAGTAAGTATGGCATTAAATGTTAAGTAGTAGTTGTGACATTAAATCTTGATGATCGCCAAGACAAGGGTATATGCATTAATGCATGTCCTGGAGAACTCGCGGTGCCGAGATATATGCATTAATGCATGTCATGTATTACTACATTACAGCTGAGTTCAATTTATGAAGTATATACCAGAAATCTCGTTAGTTACATTAAAATAGTAGAAATGAATTGAACGTGAAAACAATTTGCATAAATTGTTAATAAACTAAATTTTAAGACTTCCTTAGAACATCATTACAATGAAGTGGTTACATTTGTTGGAGATCTCTGAATTTTTTAATTTATCGGTCATCGAATATATCTAGTGCTCGAGTGTAAGACAAGATGCAAGGTATATATTTGAAGCGTTCACCTTTTAATGTGTGAATTGATCTCTCATATATAGAGAAAATGATGGAAACAATGTTCTTCTAATTGTATAGATATATTTAGAAATTAACCTGGAAATTGTTTTTCAACATTCTCTATTAAACTATGTATGTTATATGTTTTAATTTTTAATTTTTATTTATTTTTAAGTGAAGGTTTTGATACTCGATTAAACTATGTTTTATTTTGAATTTCTGTTTATCAAGGTTCTCTTACAATTTTTCCAATTTGAAACAATTTTCAATAATGGGAGGGCCAAATGTAGGGAATGCGGGGAAAACATGCGTTAACAATGCATGGAGCACACTAGGTTAGATGATCAATTCTCTTTACATTATTTTCTCATATAATACAATGCTATATGAAATTCAATTATGCTAACTCTTCTTGTCTAACTCTATTTTATTGTAAAGAGGGCTTTGCCTTGTTTCTTTGGTAACTCTTCTAGATGCTCAAAATTGAGATCATTTCTCCACCTATGTCTGAATCTGAAAGGTTCACCACCATAATAGATACCTTCTTCGAGTAGGCATAGGAAATATGCTTATTTTCATATTTAATTGAATTTATTTTAAATGAAATAAAGGTTGCTTCCTAAAAACATCTCATACTCTTCAAACTATTTGGTACAATGGTTGGTCTTGATTGAGTCACTTTTAATAACATTATTTTGTTATTGAAAAATAGCTTTACTTACTTTTTTTTATTGTTTGGTATAGTAATATTTGAAAAAGTCATCATGCCATTGGCTTAGGCTATTGACATGTATTTATATAATATATTTTATGTAGAGGTGCTAGCTTAATGGAAAAGAAACTCCCAAGTGGTCCCAAGAGGTTGATGGTTTGATTCCTCGATGCCTTCTCTATAAAAATCAATGAATAAAAATGATTAAATATACTACTAGTTGACATAAATTAAAGATTAAAATGACTAAATATGTGACCAATATGTTACCAACTTGACAGTGCTTAATGACTAAATATATTACCAACTAACTGAAAATATACTACTATTTCATAGCAATTGATGGTTAAAATGCCTAAAACCAATGACTACAATGAGTAAATAAATGACTAATTAAACAACCAAAGATACTACCAACTAATGAATTTAGAGAAAGAAATAAATGACTAAAATGCTAAAATATTTATGAGTGGAAATATAACACCATTGGTAGTCTAACCAAAATTAGAACAGTTCCTTAAATAAGGGAATGATCCATCAAATCAAGGAATGCACCCCCAATTCTAGGACTCTAGTTAGGGTTGATTCATGTGGTTAATTTGGATAGGGTTTGGCCCACTTGAGTCAAAAATTAAGGTCTAGGTGTCTAGCTATAGGGTTATTTGCTCTAACAATTTCTATTATTGTCCATATGATAAGAGGCCCTTGAGTCTAAAATCTATTCATGGTTAGGTTGAGAGTCCATTAGAGAAAGAGCATGAAGATTAGAAGAAGTATAAAATGAGGAACAATCTACCTAAATATTGGATGTGTCCAATGTTTCCATATTCTTCCAACAATATGTATGAAGAAGCTTATCTTTGCAAAACAAAAACAAAAACAAAAAAAATAATAATAATGGGATTTTTCTCCTTTCACTCAGTTCCGTTTTAAGAATTCAAAAGAGGAGTCACTCTAGGTGACTTGGTAATCATGAGATATTTTGTTTGTTTACATTTCTTCTTAGGGTTTATATTAAGCATACCCATATGCATGAGCATGTGTTTCTCATGTGTTAGTTGTTAAAAAAAAAGAAGCAAAAAGGATTTCCATTTCATAATTTTCTCTTAATGCATTCCAAAACTATAGTGAGCTTGGAAGGAGTTTTTGAGCACATGAACACAATTTTAATGTAAACCAAGTATTATCCTTCTTAAGGTTTGATAGTCAAAAGTTGGTCTCAGTGGACGTTCATCATCATCATCATCACAAAATCTTGGGATTGGAAAGAATAATTACTATTCCCTTATCGTCTAATATCTAGTGGTTTGATAATCACTAAGTTTCATGCTTAAGAGCTTCAATTTCATGGTGTAGTATTCAGTTTAAGGAAATTAAGATGAAAAAAAGGTGATTAGATTATTTTACAATAGATGAGAACAAACCAAACTCATTTTCCCTATGAGTAGTTCAAAATTCAAGTGTGCTTCATCTTATTTGTTGAGAGTTTGAAAATGGAATTTTAGATCTTTTGAGATCAACATGGCAATGGATCATTATTATTTTGTGATTTTACCCATTCCTCATTGGCCATTGGTGCAACATGTAGCCTAAGAATGATTTTATGGAGGAGTAAAAAATTGTGCTTCATCTTATTTGTTGAGAGATTGAAAATGAAATTTTAGATTTTTCGAGACCAACATGGCAATACAGATCATTATTATTTAGTGATTTTACCCATTCCTCATTGTCCATTGGTGCAACATGTAGCCTAAGAGTGGTTTTATGGAGAGATTTACTCCTGTATAGATAATCCATGTAGCAAGAGTTCCAAGAATAATAGTTTGTGCTAGTTAACTAGAACTCATAAGTATACATTTTATATAATTAGAAACCAAAATGAGAATTAGCTAAAATAACCTATACCAATACATAGATCTACAAAAAAGTAGCTAGATTAAGAAAATATAAGAGTCAACATAAAGCCTAAATGATGTAACTATGCTTTTAGCAAGATGAAAAAATGAGGTTGAGCCCTACCTATATGTCATTTCACTACATTAGACTAAAGATATTGATATCATCTATGCCACTACATAGATGACAAACAAATATGCGCAATGGACAAAATGACATCAAAATCCAAGTTTGTTTGTTAAAGCTATATTAGTTTGAAAATTGCTTTTAAAATTTAAAAGTGAATCTCACAAGAGAGTTTAGAGTGTAACTTGATAGTCCTATATTTTTCACATATTGTTTGTACTAGGTACATTATCTATGATTTTGAGTGTGATGTTGACTAGTGAAATATTGATGACATAATCACCTAGCTATTAGAGATGACATGGTGATCCATATGGTTGGTATCGACATGGAAGTCCACACAAAGGGGGCCACATGGAACTTCACTTTGTAGTACACAAGAAATACTCATTTTTTTGGCATCCTAGGGCACATGGGAGAGGTTGTGGTTATGGTTATAGGGAGAGGTGGTTGCCAAATTTCAAAGATATCCAAACCTAGTATTTTGTATGGAAGAATGTGCCAAATGGAAAGGTAGCATGATGATTGTGTTGGATAACAAGTAACACTAGTGTGGATGTTGGTTTCCAGTAATAGGTGCTAATGAATAAGTATCGATGGTTTCAAAGGGGGAGGCACTAGGGGGAGCATACAACTAAACATGGAGGTGTGTTTGTGGAATAGTAGGGAAGGCTAGTGGGGATCAACAATCAAGGTGTATTACTAAGGTATGGTACATGAGATTAAAGGACATCCTAGTGGGTAATATCAAGGTGCACTGTAAGGGTTGGGTAATGCCGAGAGAGTGGAAAAGGCTAGCAAGAAGGCAGTGAGTGACACATAATAGTCTAGCAATGTGGCTAGTGAGGATAATAAGGGCATTGAAAATGTGGTTTGAACCGTTGAAATATAAAGAGTGGTGTTGGAAAACTAAAACCAAGTTCGACAAACATGAAACCAAATAAAATAACACATAAAAAAGACTAGGCTCATAAAAAATGAGTCCTTTAAGATAAATTTTGAGAATTTAGAAAGAAAACCAATGCAAATCCTATAAAAAAATTTCATGATTGATAACATATTCAAATATGGAATATGGAGACTCTTAAATTTTTGGAAAGGAGAAACAATCTTTGCTAATGTGATCACTCAACACTCACCTATGTAGTCAAATTACTTCAAATTCCACCAAAATATGTAGATGTGAGAAGTGCCCATATGATTGGTTTGCAAATGATCAATGATGTAGCTTGATCAAGAATTGCATTTTATGCTGAACCACTTTAATATGATGTGTCACATCCCCATGCATCATTTCGACCAACAAATGGGATATTTATGAATTTTGGGCTTCTAAATTTCTCCCTTTGGACATAATATAGAATTTGTAAATGATAAAATGCACGTGCACACACATAAATAAATAAAAAATAGAAACACACTCTATCCAAATATACACATCATGCATATACAACATATTCATCACGTTCATAAAATAAAACCATTCCACATTTAAATACAATGAGAATACTTATCTTTAAACAAAGTTGCAAACAATCGGCTATGCTAATTTACTCTTTTTAAGGTGATTCCACCCCCAAGTTGGGCTATGAGTCCAGTAGGGAAAATTGAACACATACATGCTTCTCTCTCTCAACCCACAACCCATTCTTCCCTCTATGCTTATCCATGTGATCATGCATATCTCTATAGGAGTATGACTTGTCCATCATATCCTTGGATTCAGCAATCGCTTCTCCATAGAACACCCTTATAGGATTAGAATTCCCCTTCACCGATCCATGACTCTCTTGGGCTATCCATATTTCCAGGTACTTACCAATGCGTGCATAGAAGGAGTCCAACCTGTTATATTCTATTGGAGAACCACATGTAGACTTGATTCACGAATTCTAAAGCATGGAAACGTAGAAAAAAACAAGTGGTGGAGGTTCCTATCTTTCCCGACGGCAATGCTCACCTACAACCATATCTTTTCCCTTCAAATGTGTAGCTCTATTTTCAAGTTCGAATTTCTAGGTTATGCATAGTCATGTAATTGGTAATGAACAACAAAAACATGAATTCTGTGTAGTGTCTCCAATGTTGGTAAAACCAGCCTAGATCCAAATCCTAGTCTCTATCAATCGTTGAGAGAGATCAAATATCCCGAGATGAAAACCTCTTCTCAGATATTGCACTCAAGGAGGTTTCAGTCTATGTAGACGCTCCATTTCACTAAATGAGAATTCTGTCCAACAACCACTCCTTTGGTTTGCTGAAATCTCTAGCTTTCATGGTGGTTAGGAGGGGGGAAATATGAACTTACATGAATAGCATGGTTGTCATAACTCTCTTTAATCTCCTTTCTTATGTGATGTTTTTGCAAATCCATATTAAAAGAGTTTGTCTCCTTTCTTATACATTTTTTTACACAGCCCTGTTAAAAAAGTTTGTGACGTTTACAAACTTTATAGTTTCCTTTTCAAACTTTTAAACAATGTTGTAGGAGGTACAATATAGAGTATGAGGATGATAAACTATTTTGGCATAGCAATTTAAACAATTCAAGATATTTCGATATATTTAAGATATATATATAATTAAGTTATAAAAGTAAAATAAAATGTGATCCCCATATTTCAAATTACACAAATCTTATTAACTTCTACTTTATCATGAAAACCAAAAGTTTTCATGTTCTTACACTGAAATGAACCTATAAAAAAACATTAAATTCATATCATGTTCTTAAAAAAACAGTGTATTTTGTGCACCGGAAACTGGTAGTGCTGTCGTTAAATCCTCATCACTCATGATGTGAGATAAAACAATTCAATTTCATTTCATGTTAAATATAAAATGTATTTGATGCAGCCGTAGACGACAGGTTTCCCGTTACATGCTCATAAGTCATGATCGAAGGATTGCAATTTTAGGGTTTTCGAACACATATTGGTTCTTATGTTTTTTTTCAAATGGCCTCTAGATTAGAAAAGCCAATGAAGCAATTCCTTCTTTGTATATCGGTGACCATTAACCCATTTGGCTGCATACTGAAACACGAAAAGAGAAAATGTCGATGGCCATTAATTTGCTCTTGGTAAGGAACTCCTTCGAAACAATGGATTCGGCCAACAGGGAGAAATTCTTCTTCCTGTGCACTAAATTCTATTGCACGGAAAGTTTAGGAAAATGCAACTCCGTCACAGTTATTAGTTTCAATCATGCCCAGTTTTCATCGACAAATATTCTAAATCTATCATTACCGAGGGCCGAAAAGGTGACGAGAGAAAGGTCACACCATTTTTTTCTTTATATTACTTCTATTTCTATGATATGGTTGGGCACTGCCCCACTATATTATGGTATGAATATATATGATATAACTAGAAACAACCATATTAAAAACCATATTAACAAGATTAATATGTTTGGAATATGCTGAGAGGAATATATCACCAATGAAGTTAATTTAATAGTTGTATCATGATTGGAGTTAACCTAATAGTTATCCAATATAATTGCGATTAAAGTTAATGTTAAGCTAATAGTTGTTGAATCATTGGATTTAAACTAATAATTGTATCTAATAGTTAATTTAAAATTTAATATATCAACCATTGCAGTTCAATTAAAATTTCTGATTGGAGTTGAAGTTAAGTTAAAGTTGTATCATCATTGGACTTAACCTAATAGTTATAATTTTTTTCCCTAAAGAATGTGTCAATTACTTGTATCTAATAGTTAATCTAACATGAAAACCACTTAAGTTGTGGTTGTTAAGCTCATAGTTGACGTTAAGCTCATAGTTGTATCATCATGTTGGAGTTAAGCTAATAGTTGTATTTAATAGTTAATTTAAAAGTTAATATAAATCTATTGTAGTTAATAAAAGAGCTTTGAGTTATCCTAACTTCTAACTTCCAAATGGAGTTGGACTAAGCCTTATGCACATTAACTGGACTCCCAATTGGTAGGTGGAGTTCGAGTGTCACATCAGTTGCACATTACCATGCCACTAAGTGAAGTTATCACATGAGTTAAGAGGAATTTATTAGGAGTTCAGAGGATTTTATTAGGAATTATACTATCACACGAATTGCACTTTACTTCAACTCCCAACTGTAAAATGCAGTTTGACTAATTAACTCGACTTCGATCTACTAGATGGGGTTCAATTATCACATCATACTACACATTACCATGCCATTAAGTTCAGTTATCACATGAGCTATTTTTTATTTTTTATAATTGTTTATAATGAGTTCGAACGATTAAAAGTTAATATAAATCTATTGTGGTTAATAAAAGAGCTATGAGTTATCTTGACTAAGCCTTATGCACATTAACTAAACTCCCAGTTGGTAGGTGGAGTTCGAGTGTCACATGAGTTGCACAATACCATGCCACTAAGTTTAGTTATCACATGAGTTTAGAGGAATTTATTACGAGTTCGAACTATTTTATTAGGAGTTTGACTCTTACATGACTACACATTAGCTAGACTCCTAGATGCTAAATGCAGTTGGACTAAGCCGTAAGTAATTAGAGTTGAAGTTAAGCTAATAGTTGTAGAATCAGTGGATTTAAGCTAATAGTTGTATCTGATAGTTAAGCTAATATATATCTATTGTAGTTAATAAAAGAGAGACGAGTTATCGTGACTTCTAGCTTCCAAATGGAGTTCAACTAAGCCTTATGCACATTAAGTGGAATCCCATTTGTCAAGGGGATTTCGAGTGTCACATGAGTTGCACAATACCATGCCACTAAGTGCAGTTATCACATGAGTTTAGAGGAATTTATTAAGAGTTCGAACTATTTTATTTGGAGTTTGAATCTTACATATCTGCACATTAGCTAGACTCCTAGATGCCAAATGCACTTGGACTAAGCCGTAAGTAATTAGAGTTGTAGTTAAGCTAATAGTTGTAGAATCACTGGAGTTAACATAATAGTTGCATATAATAGTTAAGCTAATAATTATCCAATATAACTTTGATTAGAGTTGAACTTAAGTTAATAGTTATAGACACATTTGTGTTAAGCTAATAGTTGTATCTAATAATCGATGGAGTTAAGCTAGTAGTTGTATCTAATAATTGAATAGTTGAAGATTGGTTTTAATTTTTACAACTATCACTAGTTCTCTAATTATCACATGTTAATTAAATTATTTTTTATTTTTTTGAAATTATTAATTACTAATTTTGGACGACACTCATATAATCAATCTCGACAATACTCTTGTCTCATTCTCGTTTAATTTTGGACAACTACCATAAAATAAATCTGGACAGTACACTTGTCTCATTCTCATTGGTAGATGAAAAAGCATAGATGGTAGTCCACCCCAAAATTATAACATATATACACCTATCTGGGATATTAACTTTCTCCCAAAATATTCTTAGACATTAGAAATCAATGTTAATCATTATGAACGAGTCTACGCTTTGAATAGACGAATTGTTTGCCAAGACGAAGTTTACATTAATTGATTTAACAGAGAAACACGTAGCATGCTGAGTGAACCCAGTTGGCTTTAGAGAATAAAAGTAATGGTGGTGTTGACCACCATGTTGATATTCCTAATGCTCATCCTCCAATAATTCAATTACAAATCCTATGTGTCCTGCCGCGCTCCCTCGACATTGGCTATAAATCCACTTGATGAGCTAATTCTGTAATCCATATATACTTCTATGGTTTTAGGATGGTGACAAGAAATATACTCGCTATTTCCTTCAGATCTTCTAGTTTGTTACAATCTGATGTATATATTATACACAGTTGCACCGTGCCAAGCTCCGTGCACCTGTAAGTAATACAGGGTTATACTGTATTTCATAGTCTATCAATGGTGTGAAAGTAGAATAGAATACTGTTATTTATCTTGCAGGAGAACTATGAGTTGAGAATTTTGTCACATATGCTAAATTAGTATAATATATTAATCCATATTCGACTCAGAAAAGAAGTCCCTTGACATGTTCACTATGGTCTAGAAAATCAATTAGAATTTATGAGTTCTAACGATTACTTTTAATTTTTCTTGTGATGATGATTAACTTTCAATCTATCAATTTTGGTCAATCACTATCCAACAAAGAAAAACTAAGGAATGTTTTCTAGAAAGAACAATGAATCATCAATCAAATAAAATAATTGGTTAATACAATTAGCATATTTTATTTCTCATCACGACATTCTTGTTTCTATTTAAATTATCTACGTTGGAAGGCAAAGTAAAAAGTAATGTAAAATTATTTATGGCATTCTTATTTCTGTTAAAATTATCTACTTTGGAATGGAAATTATCTACTGTGGATAGGCAAGTTAACATTACTACATCTGCATAAAATAGGAAAGTAAAAATTAACTATAGCCGGAATTTGCAAGAGGAACATTACAAGAGGAACGTTACACGTAAAAAGTAACGTTACAACATCTCCATCATAATCGACAATATTATTTATAGCCAACATTTACAAGAGGAATGTTACATAACGTTACAAGATCTCGCCCATACTGGGATGTAGAGCGCCTCTTGGCACAAATATGCATTGTGACTAAAGGATAATAGACTCTGAAAATATGAGAGAATGGTGGAAAATATATATGATATAACTTCTAAACATGGAAGTAAGGACTCTTAAAATAAGCATAGAAGTATATCCATCCCACGCTTCCATTACTACATGGGAAGAATTTCCCCACCAACCTCACACATGCATTAAATGATTGGGTAAATCAGTAAAACGAAAGAATTGTCTTATCTATGGGAATTTGCAACAAATGAGTGAGTTCTAAGATTGAAACTTATTAGAGGATTTAATTTTCTCGTATGCCCCCTCTCTTCTTCCCCTCTAGTGGAATCATAGCCCCTCTAGTTCTTTTTACATAATCATCTTGAACCATTTTATTATTTTTGAACATATAGTTACATAGTATTTGAATTGGCGTGATAAGATATCCTCATGGTCCTTAAAGAAATATTTACATCATACATGCCTAGATCTTCACTAGTTGAGACTTGGACTTGAGCTTTGCACTAGGAATTCATACTAGCATATTTACATCATTTACATGATTTGATTTAGTATATTCCAAGTAAGAAATGGGAGTATGAAAATCCCCTCCCCTATTGAATTTTTTGAATATGGATCCTCATGCTTGAATGAAATCAAATGTGAAAGAAGATTGCAGAAGAGAGAGAAGCAATACAGTAAACTCTAATCAATAATTCATGGCAAATTAAACACACATGAGACCAATAATTGGAAGAATAAAATTACATTAATTAACCATTATTATATATGCAATACAATTATGTTACAAATAGGAGAATTCAAATGCCTAGGGTAGGATTCAAATCTACCAACCTGTACTAATTCAAGAGGTAAGTCGGTGTGGGAAAATCACCACTGGAGCTCACTGATGCAACTTCGTATCACTGAATCAGTTCACAACCAGTTAATTGATGCAGGTAGGAGAGAAAACAAACCATACCTCCCTTAAATCATGCAAACTATAACTAGGATTGCTAAGAGTGAACTAACTGATGGGAGTTGGAGCATAACTGGACATAATTTAACACTGACTAGGGTCAACTGCTGAAGTCTATTAGTGGCACTCAAAGTGGGTCCCTAAATTATGGGGATTGATCCATGTAGATCCTAAACTCATGTATATATGTGTATTAAGTGGTAGGTCCCCCCTAGGTGAATCTCCAATGCACTAGTGAAGTGGCAATGGCCTCCTAAGCTAAGAAAAGAAAAATAGACTATGGTGATCGAGGGAGGATTAATTAATAATATCTCTATGTTAGAGTAATGCAGTGATGGTTCTTATGTGAACTAGTTTCCTGGTATTATGCATGTGAACCTCTCCACCTTCATCAAATCCGATGACAGACAAAATACTAAATGTTTCATTTGTCTCTTCTTTGTTGAGAAAGAGTGACATGATCCAATTTTTTCTTCAGTGACAATAATTGTTGATCATACCTTACCATCATGTAGCATCTCTCTGGGATTTTGTAGCACCTCTATGGAAGAAGTGAATTTGCTTGACATAATGCTAGGATCTCTTTTTCAAACTAAGACATTGTTATCCTCATGTAAGATGACTCTCCAATCATGTTCCCGGCTTCCACAATAACCTTTTGATCCCATTTAGGCCTAGGATTCAGAGTATGGACTCTATCTAGTTCTGGATCCGATTGAAATTCATCTTCAAATTCATAAACTGATTCAACTTGGTCCTCTGATTCAGATTTCGAATCTGAAACATTAATCGAAAAATTATCATATGCAAAATGTTTAGGTAGTATGATTTTACCTTCCCTTTCAAATGTAAGCTGAGATGGAACTGGATCTGAGTATGGAAGAAAGTGTGAGAATTCATATGCCTTGGAGGCATGGTTTGCAACAATTTTCTCTATAATATTCCTAGTTGAGATATTTCAGGTCTCCATTGAGTCAGGACCAAATTGCACTCGCTTTGGTGAGCCTATATGAGTCATCTGGTATATAGGAAACAAATTTATTGTTAAAGAGGGAACATAATGTACATTCTCGAACACTCCATGCTCTAACTTGATTGAACCCTTTCCTTCACCATGGATTTGTGTGTCATCTCGCATGTGAATACTTGGACCATTAGTAAGTTGTAATGAAGAGAATGATTATTTGGATGCAACCATATGATTGGAGGATCTTGAATCAATGAGGAAGGCATGTGATTTTGAAAAACAATCCTTTAGTGCATGGCATCTCTCCTTGTGATCTTTAGTGTGGTATCCAGAGTTATCCTTCCTTGTACCTAATTCAGAGAGGGAAATATTGGGTTGCTCAAGGAGTTTTGACATCTGATCTATGGTATTCTTCATAGATTAATTCTCTGTATGTTTTCCTTTCTTATAATAGGAGTGCTTTCCCTTGTCAAACCTTTGGTGTTTGTCCTTCATAGATCCTGATGCTTCATCTGCTGGATCAAACTCTTTCTTAGGTTTGAATTCAGTGTTCCTTTTTTCTTCCTCCTTTCTTGCACATTTTTTGTCTCACTAACCAAGAGATCTTGATTTGGAGAGGCTCCGAGGGTTCCCATCTATATCAACTAGTCTTGTTCCTATATTAGAGACTCTGTGAATGCATCAAGGGATGAAAGTTTTCAATTAGGAGTAGTTAGACTCCTAGAGTGAAAGGTATATATTAATACTAAGAATTCTAGGCCAAGTTTTCTCTGAATTTAGAGAACCAATTTCTCATCCTTCTTGTGAATCCCGCATTTCTTGCATTGCATGACAAATGATTTGAATTTTGAGAAGAAAATTGTATCGTTTCAAAGTTGCGGGGCTATAGTGCTATCAACTCATTCTCTAGAATATGGCCCCTTAGCTCATCCTTCTTGCCAAACAAGGATTCAAGTTTCTCCCATACCTATTTTGGTGTTATCAATTCCTCAAGGTGTAAGAGTAACTCTTTGGAGATGTGGCTGCACATGAAGCCAAATGCTTCATCAAGTATTTTCAGATGCTTATACCTTTCAAGAGGTTGTTGGGGTTTGAACTATGTTCCCATGGTGAACTTGTATAGACCCTTGTTGTATAAGGAAATATCCATATCTTCCTATTGGAGAAATAATCTACCTTAGTACAATGATCATCTACCTAGAAGACATAATCATTTTCCTTTTGCTTATGTTCTATGGTCTAACTTAGGTTATATTTATCAATAATGGTAAAATAGGTGGTTCTAGATCATTAAATGAAAATTGAGGTGCTCTAGTTTGAACATCCCTAAATTTTAGAATGTGCATTAATTGTAAACCACTTCGATCTTTGACTAGGGGAGCAACTATGTGTGAATGTGTCTTTTTGTGGTGTCCTTGGGAATTTATTTACCTACTAGAGATTCCTCCACTCATAAATGCACTCTCCCATACTTTCCTTCCCTCATATATGACCCATGAATGATTCTTACCTATTCACACATGTTCACACATGGTTTCGTGACTATTTGGTTAAGTTTGGGAGCATATTGGTCAACCTAGGGGGGTTTAGGGGTCAAATCCTAGTCTAACACTTATATGCATTCAAATGGCCTTGAAGGGCACACAAATATTCTCCAATATAGTATAAATATGTATCATACACATCTACAAGGTGTGTTGTAATATAATGGTTAGATATTAACACCTTTGACATGTGTTATTCCAGCTATTTTTAGTCTCTTTGTTGTTCTCTTGCATATTTTGTTAAACACTTTGATGGTGATTATTGTTCTAGCTCCTATATCTACTTGAGAAGAAATTATCACATGGTATCAGAGTTAGTTGGTGCTGCAAAACAAATATAGTGAGGTTTGAGTTGCGATTTAGGGCATATTTCCATTTTATTCGAGTGTTTTTCATTGCGGGTTCCTACAACAACTTCATGGATTCGCAAGCACTTCCTCTCCTTTATCCATTCAACTTATCTGAATGGAATTTGAATATGTGTGCATATCTCAAGATACATTGTCTCTATGATGTGTCCATTGGTGTTGTGAGAGAGCCAGAGTCTTTTCAAGAGAAGCATGATTGGATTAATGACAATTATAGAGCCTATGGAACTATGTGTCTCTCTATACCTCCTACCATGCACTATATCCTTGATTCTACTGGGTACCCATTCTAGATTTGGATAAATCTAGATGAATCTATTGGCATGCATAAAGAATATGTGAGCTATATGGAGAGTAAGCAAATGAGCACCTCCTTACGTGTTCTTCCTCCTATGATCTTGACCTCATGCATTTCTCAAGAAGTTGTTTGAAATGAAGAAGAAGAAGCATCCAGAGATTCAACAAATGATCCAACTCAAGTTTCTTCCTTTGTGGCTTCCTCTCCTTATCAAGAAGTTATTTTTCATGAAGATAGCATACGGGTTGCTTCCATCACTGCTGCTGAAGAGTTATCTATCCATTTTATGTCCTTATACTTTATGTCTTCTGTTACGAATGGTAAATATGTGTTGCTAGTTGTTGGTAATAGGGAGCCTTCTCTAGAAGATGGGTTTTCTTCTCATGAGAGTATTGGTTCAAAACATGGAGAGGTTTGGATGTCAAGTGAATATATCTCATTTCTTTACACTCTTTTTCCCATGTATTCCTCCACCATGACTAGTAGAGTTCCTTCAATTTCATATGAATATGGAGAATCCTTTGCCGTCACAATGGCACACCTTCTTGGAGTTGATTACAACCTTCTTTCAAATTTGATGCTTCAAGATCCTTATGAATTGCTTAGGGTTACCTATTATGAAGCACTTCAAGTATCTTTTGGGCATGGAATCATGTTTGGTTTGAGGTTCAAGTATGAAGAGCACCATTTACTCTCCAATCAGTGCATTTTAGTTGTTCTACATGGTCTGAGGATAAATCATGTAGCTATTCCTGAGTTGGTTTAGAACATTCCACTTCTTCCCAAGAAGAATATTCCTCTAGACATACTCATTTAGTTTGGAGTGTATACATATTTTTGTTTCTATTTCATATCCATTCTTGAGGGGAGGTTTTGTCCCATGAGGTTTTCCTCCTTACCTCAGTTACATGGATCAATAAAATTTTTGTTGTAAAAGGTAACTTGTGCCTTAGTTGCCAAGGAATTAATAAATAATGTGGTGTACTAAGTTAGGATTAAGGGGGGTGTTGGAGCAATAATCTACCTTAGTACTATGATCATATACCTAGTAGACATAATCATTTTCCTTGTGCTTATGTTCTATGGTCTAACATAGGTTATACTGATCAATACTAGTCAAATAGGTGGTTCTGGATCATTAAATGACAAATGAGGTGCTCTAGTTTTAACATCCTAACATTTCAGACTACGCATTAATTGTAAACCACTTCCAACTTTGACTAGGGGCACTAGTGTTTGTGAATGTGGGGTTTTGTTGTCTCCTTGACATTTATTTTCTTCCTAGAGATTCCTCCACTCACCCATGTGCTCTCCCATGCTTTTCTTGTTAGATTTTTATCATTTAAGAAATATGATCTTAGGATCTTATCTGAGATAATAACATGCATAACAATCAATCACAAGAGGAAATAGACACAAATATTTATCCTCGGGGAAACCATAAAGGAAAAACCCCACAACTTCCTCAGAGATAGAATGAGCACCAATAGTAGCAGTAAAACCCAAAGATAGTAAGATGATTTCCAAGAGTTTTTCTCTCTCTTGTACCAACTCCTTCTCTCTCACTCACCCGCTACAATTGAGTGTGAGCGTTTTTGTGATAAATAGAGAGGCTCACTCTCTATTTATACTATTTCCTGACTTGACAACAACTTACTAGGTCCAACTTCTCTAGCAGAGACTAATAACCCTAGTGCCCCAAAACTGTGGGGACTTTAACCTTGACTCACAAAGGAGGGTTAATATTTATGACTTTACATGACTTGATTAAATTAATGAATCTCCTGATAGGAACATCGGGGACCAATGAAGTACAATATATGAAATATACAAGTGAATACATTCCGAAGTTACAAATACATCAACACTCCCTCTTAACTAGGAAGGTATTCTCTTGACACAATTCATCAGCACAAATCTTCTTCTTTGGATCATCATCAAAGCTATATCATCACTAGATCATCATCAAATTTGGATCATCACTGGATCATCATCAAAGCTGGATCATCACTGGATCATCATCATCATCACTACTTCCGCTATCTTGATCAAATGGTGCTATCTCTTCATTATTCTCGTCACATGAATTTCTATAGATCTAACCCTTTTTAATGCTGGTTGTAGGTGTAGCCTCAATGTAGGTCTTCCTCTACAGAGCTAGTCATTTTTCATACTCGGTGTAGCCCTCTACAGAGCCAGTCCTTTCTCATACTGGATGTACCTCCATAGAGCCAGTCCTTTTTCATACTAGATGTGGGTCTCTATAGAGCCATTCATTTTTCATATTGGATGTAGGCCACTAAAGAGCCAACCCTTTTTCATGTTAGATGTACTTCCACAGAGCCAATCCTTTTTCATACTGGATGTGGGTCTCTACAGAGTCAGTACTTTTTCATACTAGATGTAGGCCACTACAGATCCAACTATTTTTCATGCTGGATGTAATTCCACAGAGCCGGTCCTTTTTCATACTGGATGTGGGTCTCTACAAAGCCAGTATTTTTTCATACTAGATGTAGGCCACTACAGATCCAACCCTTTTTCATGCTGGATGTACTTCCATAGAGCGAGTCCTTTTTCATACTGGATGTGGGTCTCTACAGAGCCAATCCTTTTTCATACTGGATGTAGGCCACTACAGAGGCATCCCTTTTTCATGTTGGATGTACTTCCATAGAGCCAGTCCTTTTTCCATACTAGATGTGGGCCACTACAGAGTCAGCCCTTTTTCATGCTGGATGTACTTCCATAGAGCCAGTCCTTTTTCATACTAGATGTGGGTCTCTACAGAGCCAACCCTTTTTCATGATGGATGTGGGTGAATCCACGGACCTGGGTAACACTTTTTGGCAAGCGCATTTCGGCAAAAAAAAAAACGTACCTCGGTCGAGGGTTTAACAAGCCCTCGACCGAGGTTTTAATATCTCGACCGAGCTTTTATCAAGCCCTCGACCGAGGTTTTAATATCTCGACCGAGCTTTTATCAAGCCCTCGACCGAGGTTTTTTTCAGCCCTCGGTCGAGGTATTTATTAACCCTCGGTCGAGGTATTAAACCTCGACCGAGGTGTTAACTCGGTCGAGGTATAGACCTCGGTCGAGGTAAATACCTCGACCAAGGTGCTTCTGTCAAAAAAATTATAAATATAAGCCGCGGACCCATTTTGTAAATGAACATGATCATTACATAAATGAATTGTATTTAGTCGAGGAAGCACTAAATTATCAAAGACTGCAAAATATATTCATTACACTTTGCTGAATCCTTCAACAACTCATGAAAACCTGAAAATAGAACTCTCCACAAAAAACTTTGCCTTCAAACATTAATGACACTCCCTGAAGTCCCTGATACAAAACGAAATGGAGCCATTTTTGAGTAGTGGGATGCAACTGCAAGCAGTGAAAGATTTTAAATATTGAAAATAGAACTCTCCACAAAAAAAAATTCCTTGATCTCCATAAAACTCTCTCCAAATCTCTTTTGTGGTTTACTATTTTCAATATTTGAAAAGTTTTCACTGCTTGCAGTTTGCATCCCACTACTCAATAAATGGCTCCATTCCGTTTTGTACCAGGGACTTGAGAGAAGA
>LPNX010341484.1:98097-241921 GCA_001517045.1 Pseudotsuga menziesii
TTTTTAAATATCTCAAACAATTATTTATTATTTATAATTGCTTCAAACAAATAAATAAATGCCCATTATAAATAAAGTATTGAAAAAACATTATTCACCCATACCTTGAAGAAGAAACATGTAACAACATTACTACTTTTGCTTCCTCTAAATTTTATGTGTAGATCTGTAGATACGGGTCAAGGAAATAGGAGTCATAGATTTGATCAATTATATCTATGACTCCTAAGGCTCCAAGACCCATTTCTACAAATACTCCGAGAGCCATTTGATCAATCATTTCTAATACTCCAAGACCCATTTTTATAACCCTTAAGATTGACTAGGACCTCGACCGAGCTAATACCTCGGTCGAGGTCTTAAAAACACCTCGATAGAGGGTTTTTTAAACCCTCGGTCGAGGGCTTTACAAACCCTCGGTCGAGGTTTTGTTAAGACCTCGACCGAGGTATTTAAATACCTCGGTCGAGTGCTAAAAAAAATAGACTTAGCCCACATTCAAGCAAATGGAAAATTTCCTGTGCCTTGCAGAGGTGTAAACCCTGCCATTCCTAGCACATAACTGAGGGGAGTTGATATCGATAGATTCACCAACGAATCTTCTATCCATTGAGATATCATACATGCATTTTGGCATTCATATGATATTTATTTTTTAATTACTTCTAAAACTTATACTTAGAAAACCACACTGCAACTTCGAAGTAGCTCAAAGAAAAATCCACAGAGTTAAAAATACACAGCCAAAAAATTCATAAAAATGCACAAATCACATATCAACGTGTCCTCTTCAAAAGGGTATCTTTGGTTTTTCAATTTTTGAAAAAATAGAAAAAATTCCTTTACCTGGACAAATATGTGTTTAAAACGATGCTGAAATCGAATGTGGTCACTTTCGAAAAATAATAAATAATTGTATAATGCGAAAAAAATTAACAAAAAAATATGCACATCACACTGCATTTTATGTAGATCATGCTCATATATCTATTTTTTAAAAATTATTAATGCAATATTTAATTACTCTACGTGGACACGAGCCACTTATTATCTTCTTCAAATTTTTAAGGTCACACAGTTCATTAAATGCAAAAATTCACACATTAAATGACATCAGAATATTTAAAAAAAAATATCACTATGAAGCCAACATAATATTCTACAATTTGTTTTTTTACTGCAAGTCAAAATTCACATGGCATATATGCGTTTTGAGGGCTTCTATCTAGCACATGAGTAAAAAATCAGGTTTTCATCGCCAAATTTGGCCAAAAAGTGTTACCCATCTTCATGGAATCACCCATGTAGGCCACTACACTTATATATGACCATGGGAGGCCCCACCTACCGCCATGTCAAAATGGCACAACACTTACATCTGACCATGTAAGGAACCAATCCTACCACCATGTCATAAGGGAACAACACTTACATCTAACCATGGGAGGAGCCAATCCTACCACCATGTCATAAGGGAACAAGGACTCATCACTTCCCCTTCGAAGGAACCTCTATCTTGAGAACACCAAGCTTCTCCCGGAAGTATTCAAACTTCACTCTGGTTTATGGTTTAGTCAACACATCAGATATCTATTTGGCTGTCGCAACATACTAGAGCTTTAGTGCTCCCCTCTGCACCATAACCCTAATATAGTGGTATTTGATCTCGATATGCTTCGACTTGTCATGGAACACTGGGTTCTCCAACAACTTCACACAATTCTGGTTGTCGCAATATATACAAGTAGCATCCAACTAGAGATTAAACAAATAAGACAGTATCGTCCTTAGCCCTACTGCCTCACAACTAGCCGAACAAGCTACAACATACTCTGCTTCGGTTGTACTCAATTCCACACAGGACTACTTCCCGATAAACCAAGAGATCATGCATGATCCCATACTGAAGCAACACCCCAAAGTGCTCTTCCTAACAGTTGTAGTGCATTCCCAATATGAATCAACATAACCTTCCAGGTTAATCTTTTGATTGGCCTCATACTTGAGCCCATAATCAATTGTACTCTTTAGGTACCTCAGAATGTGCTTTGTAGTAATAAGGTGAACATGTCTAGGATCTTTCAGGAACTAGCTCAATCTGTTCACAACAAATAAAATATCTGGTCTCGTATTCATCAGGTACATCAAGGACCCAATCAACTGACGATACATCATAGCATCAACCGAACTGATGAAGCATTAGTCAATAGCTTGTGGTCATGGCCTTGCAGTCCATCATCCAGAACCTCTTCACGGTCTCTACTGCATACTTCCCTTATACAAGGGAGATTCCATCTACATTCTACCACACCTCCATGCCTAGAAAGTAGTGCATCATACCCAAGTGCTTCATCTCGAACTCGACATCAAGCTTCTTATACGTATCACCAAGCAACCCATCCTCACCTGTTATAAACAGGTCATCTACATATAGTAGGAGTATCACTGGGTTCCCTTTTTCAACCTTGTAGTAAAGGTTGTAATATTCTTTACTCTTGGTAAAGCCCAAACTAGTCAGGAAACTATCAATCCTACCGTACCATGTCATGGGTGCCTGTTTCAAACCGTACAGGGATTTCTTCAATTTACACACATGAGTTTCCCTATCATGTGTCTCAAAACTGAGTGGATTCTCCACATACACTTCCTCTTCCACTACACCATTCAAGAAAGCAGTCTTGACATCCATCTAGTGTATCTTCCATTTCCTCACTGCAGCCATGGAAAGTATTGATCTGATGGAAGTGTTTTTGGCTATCGGTGCAAAATTTTATTCATAATCTATTCCTTCTTTCTTAGAGAATCCATGAGACACAAATCTTGCTTTTTATTTCTCTATGCTTCCATCTACAACATGCTTGATCTTTTATATCCACTTAGAAGTCACAACAAAATTCCCTTTTGGTCTTGGGACAACATCGCAAAGATCATTCTTCATGATCGACTGATACTCCTCGATCATAGAATCCTTCCATTCTTTCTTTTCTTTCTCTTCTTCATGGTTAGAAGGTTCTTTATCAATGATGTCACTTAATAGGGATACATATCCAGAGTAGGACCTAGTTCTCTTCCTCTATCTGTGCATTTCTTCTGGATCCCCATATCTTTTTGCACCTTGGATAGCCTCTTGTACCCATGCAGGTTTCCCCTTGTGAGGATTATTCTCCTGGGATGGATCTAAAAGTTCATGGGGTTGTTCTATTTCTCGATCTTCTTCTTGAGTTGCATTGTTCATAGTTGTATCTTGAATTATGTGTACTTCTTTTTCTTCAGGTTCTTCAATAGGTCTCTTTCTAGATTTGTTGTAAGTTGAGTCTTCGTCAAATGTTACATCCCTACTAATGTCGATCTTCTTGAATCCTGGGAGGTATATTCTGTAATACTTCGATCTTTCACTATATTCCACAAATATAGCATTCTTTCCTGAAGGATATAACTTTGTCCTCTCTTCTTTTGGAATGTTTATGTACACTGGACAAACAAATATTTTGAGATGGCTGAATTCTGGTTTCTTTCCGGAGAAGACTTCTTCAGGTGTCTTGTTCTCGATTACTCTATGTGGAGTACAGTTATGTACATACACAGATATTCTAGCATCTTCTGCCCATAGATGCATGGGAAGATCTTGATCATGAAGCATTTCTCTTGTAGTTTCCATAATTGTTATATTCTTCCTTTATGCAACCCCATTATATTGTGGATTCTATGGAGTGGTCAACTCCCTCTTAATCTCTGAATATCTGCATAATTCTTTGAATTCATTTGATGTGAATTCTCCTCCATTGTCTGATTGAAAGGTCTTGATTTTATTTTCTGTGTGGTTCTCGATCAAGCCTTTGAACTCTTTGAATTTGTTGAATACTTCATCTTTGTTTTTCAAGAATTATATCCATGTCTTCCTAGAAAAATCATCAATGAAAGAAATATAGTATACATACCCACTCAATGAACTGGATGACATTGGACCACATACATCAGAGTGGATGATTTCCAATATTCCTTTTGCATTTCTCTCGCTACTTGAAATGTCTTCTTTGTGTTCTTTCCTTTTGCACATCCTCTACAAACACCGTCATGTTTTTCCTGTATTTCTGGAAGACCTTCAACAACTTTCCTTGCAAGTGGAAGTGCTCTATAGTGCACATGTGCAAGCCTTCTATGCCAAATTTCATTTGGCTCTACTGAGTCATGGACCAAGGCTTTTTCTATTTGTCCCTTTATCTTGTATAATCCTCCCTCTTGCTCTCCAATCACAACTGCATCATCTATAGTCTTTCCCTTTGGCCACATAAGAACTTGGCCATCTACAAATGCAACCCTCATGCCTTTGGTATCCAATGTAGAGATGGAGATGAGGTTCTTCTTTAGTCTTGGTACAAACAAGACATCCTTCATTTTCATAAACTTTCCAAAGTCTAATTTGTAGGAGTATTCACCACTACCTTTTATTGGATATTGGTAGTCATCCCCAAGTTTCACCTTGTGGGGTGACTCATGTTCTAAGAATTTCATAAATGATTCTTTGAATCCCATCATATGGTTGGAAGCCTCACTGTCGATAAGCCAATCCTTACTCCCATGTGTGACAGTTCCCTATTAATCTATCACAGTGATCTAGAAACTAAAACACAGTCTCATAAAAGATTTCATACAATTAAGCATGAAAATGGCATAATGGCGCTACAATGGAAGTAGCAACTCTGTATAATCAATAAAAAATGAATAATATAATACAATGATCATGCAAGGTGCATGAATCCCAAGACAATTCAAATTCCCAAGGAGTTCATTCGAATTGAATGAATGGGTGTAGCTTAACTGAATGTAAGCCATAGTAAACACACCTAGTTAACCCACTGATCAAGTCAAAATTGACTCAATTGATTCCTAACCGAAGTCAGAGTGCAATGGATGATTGATTCTAACTGAAAGTAGCTCAGACACATGTCACTACATGCCAACCAACAAGTCATAGCACATCATTAACTCCAATGAACCTCGATGAGGTTAACTGAAGTCAAACTGGTCATCAGAGGTGGTTAGAGGTGCCCTAGTTGTAATGTCCCTGGTTTTGACCCCGTTTGCATGATGTATATAATGTAATTAATCGTTGTGAGGAGCTAAAGGAAAAATCGCCACCATCGATTTGGTTGTGTATGTTTTGGCAATAGGGATAGTTGCCGATGGTATGTAGTGCTATTTGGCACATTATAATTCAGCATCATGTAAACATGCACATCAAATAAAACTAAAACCAAAACCAGCTATGACAGTGCAACGTTGAATGAAAAGGGCATGATTCCAAAGGATAAGGGGTGAGGGATGTCAAACCTTAGTCTATGGGGGAAAATCCCATGTGTGTTACCCCCTTGTTGATTTGTCACCTTTCTTGTCTCATCCAACCTCTTCCAACCTATTTATTGTCTTGTATTGGGTAGCTGGGACAGTTATTGTTTTGGGAGTGGGGTGGCAGGACTGTCAGTCCTCTGCCCACATGCCCACTCCACCCACAAATTTCCATTCACTCCACTCTACCACTACTTTGCATCCTCATGGTTGCCGGTCCGTTCCCCACGATGGTCGGTTCATCCGTGTTCGCATAGGGAGGTCAGATTTTTGTTCCTCCTATTGGTTTGCTCACTCTCACGCAGAGGAAGATGGTATGGTTTCATCCTCATGCATCGACAGTGATTCTGCTGGATCTCACGCAGCCAGGAGAGTTGCTGCTTATCAGTGGTCATTCACATTTTTCCACAGAGTGGAATCGGGTATGTTTTCCCCTGTGTGGTGGTTGCTGATACGTTTTTGGGATTGTTTTTTTCCCATGCCGTGAGTGGTATTTGCTGCTATACCTTGGTGTTGTTGAGAGTCGGTCCTCTTTCCATCTTGGACTATGTATATGTGTTCACTTCTTCCGTTGTGAGACTGTTGCCTTTCCCACGTTGTGGTTGGCTGTTGATTGTCGCCTCTGTTCCTGAGTTTCCCATGGTTATGCTGGGAGTTCTGTTTCTTATCCACTATGGGTTGTGGATTGTTGTTTCTGTTTTGATTGGGAAGTTGGGTTGCTAATATACCCTGGTTTGGGTGTTGTGCTGAGTTGTTTTGGCCATGATAGGGCCAAGAACAACTCCGTGTTGTTTAGTGGAATTGAGCTGTGCTCATCTTTGGTTTGGGATTATCCCTGGTTGTCCTTCCCTTATGTACAGGGTTGTGAAGGGTTTTTTTGCTGCTGGTATGCAGTGGTTGTCCCTTGGCTATGTGTAAGCCTATATTGACCCTTATCCTTGGAGGAATCATGCCCAGCTCGGGGGTGGCAGCGTTGCTGAGAGATTGATGAGCACGCTGGCCTATGGTTGGGTGGAATGTTGCAGCGATGTAGCTGGTTGCGAGACAAGTTCTTCATCAAAAGATAAGTAATCTTAGTTGTTTTGTCTCTGCAATTTATATCTATTGTATAATGAATTATGATGAACATGTTTTATGCTAGAAATGTATGTGTGTTGCTTCCGCTGAATGTTGATTCTTTCTACATCGGTGTATGCTTGTAAGTTTTAATTCTAGCATTGATGTTTGTTTATGTTCATGGGGTTGTTTACCCGGTTGCTTGTGGTGTTAGTCGCGTCCTCTTCGCCGATCTGAGGGATGGGGACGTGACACTAGTTGACTCCAATTCATAAATAATAATAAAAATAATCAATATAATGAGTGGAGGTGCCTTCACCACTTAGATTAACTGATTGTAACAATCAGTTAGCAATTAGGTGCATTTATGACACTCAAATCACCCCCAGAATGCTCCTTGTTTGAAGGAGGAAGCCTAGTTAGCATCCCCAAATGAAGCAGAAGGCTTAGTTGGCCTCCTTGAATGAAGGTAGGCATGGGTGTGCTCATGCTTATGTCATAGTGTGCTCATTTGATGCCGATTAAGTCAATAAAACTTAGGACAGTAGTTTAACAAGGTCAAATTGACCAAATTATGTGTGCATGTTGGGTAAATGTCTCCAACACCCCCCCTTAAGCTATACTCAGGAGAAGTAAAATAAAGTGCATGAAAATGATAGGGCCCTAGAAACAAAGGCCATAGGTCACCCTGTACAATAATGTAACTCAAACAATGCTCAAAAATAAATCTAAGTGAGGAAAAGAGGGAAAACCTAGTGGGAAACCTCCCGCTCAAGCTAAACACTGAAAGTAGTCTGATCACCCTGATGAAATCACCCCCAATAGTGAATGGAGGTAAGTGAAATTATTTTTTGAAAGTCTCTTGATGAATATGTATACAATTTGCACATTAGTGGGGCAATATTGCAGAATGATGGTCCTGTCATGCACTAATTCCTTGATATAGTGCATGTGTATCTCTACATGCTTGGTCCTCTTCCTGGTAACTGGATCTATGGATATCTTAATAGCACTTTGATTGTCACAAAAGAGGACAATGAACAAAGTACTACGAATATCAAACTATAAAAGGATGCCTTGCAACCAAACAACTTGGATGCAAGCATTCACCGCTCCTCAGTACTCGGCCTCTGCTGAAGACAATGCTATGGCGACCTGCTTTTTGCTAGACCAAAAAACCGAGCCACCAAAAACATGAATACATATCCATAATTAGACTTTGATCAATAGAATCACCCACCCAATCGAAATCTGTGTAACCAACTAGCTCTAGCTCGAAGTCTGCAACATAGTGACTACCATAGGTCCTGGTTCCCTGAATATACTGGAGGATCCTCTTGGCTGCCTTCTAATGAAGAGAATGAGGATTCTACATGTATCTTGACACAACATTCATAGCATAATATATATCAGGCTGAGAATGAGTCAAGTAGAGCAAGCTACCTATTACTTGTCAGTAAATAGTGGAGTCCATGGGAGGTGTGCTTTTTCCTTCTTCAAGGTTGATCCCTGAAAGGAAAGGTAATGGAGAAACCTTAAATTCAGCCATGTTAAACTTGAATAATAGGTATGATATGTATTTTAACTGAGTGACCATTATCCCATCAATATTTTGCTCAATTTCGAGCCCCAGAAATTGCTTCAAGAGCCCCAAATCGCTCATTTCAAATGCATTGTGGAGAACAGTTTTGATGGCTGAAATAGAAGTAACTGTGCTACCTATAATCAGTAATTTATCAACATATAAAACAATAATAATCAAATGACCATCATACTGTTGTATATACACATTAATTTGGATCTGATTTACACCTTTGGAAGTTTTGCGAGAGAAGGAAGGAATCCATCTTTAGTTTGCAAACCAAAGATGGATCAGAAATGTAACCCTCATGATGCTTCATGTATATCTCCTCATGAATATCTACATGACAAAAGGAAGACTTAATTTCCATATGATGCACTTCCCAGTGCTTAGATGCAGAAATTGCCAAAACTAGGCAGATGGAATCCATTTTTGCAACTGGTGCAAAAGTCTCATGGTAGTCCACACCATGGACCTGGGAGAAACCTTTTTCTACAAGACTTGCCTTATATTTTCAGTTTGTGCCATCAGTAGAAAATTTAGCTTGAATAAACAACTTGGATTGAACCAATTTCCTCCCCGGAGGAAGAGAAGCTAGCTCCCAAGTAGTGTTTTTCTTAAGAGAATTCATCTCTTCGTCCATGGCAACTTTCCATCTCGGATCCTTCCAAGCATGGTAGTAATACTTAGGATATGAACTTATCATTAAATAAAAATATTCGGACATCAAATAATCAGGACAAGAGAGCACAATACCTACTCTTTGGAAATCAGACCGGGTTCTCCTTGGATCATCCGGATTTCCAATGTTATCACCTGCGGAGGAGAGTGTCTGTCGATCTCAAGTTGGGAGATGATTTTGTAATTCAGGTTCTGATTCATAATATGATGTTTTCTGTTCACTAATATAATAAATATGAGGATCCATATCAGGGTCATCACCCCCAATTACATCATCCAAATATTTAGTAGAATAGGAAGGAGATTCAACAGTTTTCTCCTTCACTAGTTCTACCTCCTAAAGAGACTCATCGAACATGACACTTATTTCAATGATGATCTGTTTTGTTCTGATGTCCAGAAGATTGAAACCTTTAGATTCATCAATATATCTAATAAACATACATTATATTCTTTGTGGTAGCAAATCCCTCCTTTTATCAACTGGAATTCGGGCTCGTGCAGTGGACCCAAACACCCTCATATTCGACACATCTGGCTTGTGTCTGAAATATGGTTCGAAATGGGTCTTCCATTTCATAGATGAGTGTGGCACTCTGTTCTAAATATATTCTACAGCATGCATGGCTTCATCCCACAAATTTTCAGCCAACTTCTTTGATTCCAGCATACAAGTGGTCATCTCCTTGAGAGACCGATTCTTCCTCTCTGCTACACCGTTATGCTGGGGAGTGTAGGGGACTAAATGTTGGATATGAATACCACTTTGGGAACATATATGCAGTAAATAATTACTGATATACTCCCTGCCATTATCAAATCTCAAAATATTGATCTTTTTTCACGATGCATTCTCAATCAAAGCCTTCAATTCAGTGAATTTTTCCAAGACTTTTGACTTTTTTTTGATAAAAAAGACCCATGTGTATCTAGAAAAGTCATCAATGAAAGTGAGAACGTACCTTGATCCATTCATGGATGTGGTAGGAATGGGACCACTGATATCATAATGTATTAGTCCCAAGATGGATGATGCTCACCTTGCCTTCCCCCGATCGAACTTATGCTCAGGGTGCTTTCCAACAACACAACCCTTGCAAATTTTGGTGGTAGCTTTAATGACCAGGAGGCCTTCAACCATAGAATTCTTCTATAATTGTTGCAAGTATTTAAAGTTTAGGTGGCCAAATATATCATTCCAAAGTATACTAACCTCATTTCCATGAGTCAATAATACGGTGGGCTTTGCATCCGCCACAAAATGGGAGAACTCGTAGGATTTTGCATGATGGTTTGCAAGGCATTTTGCGACAAGTTTTCTGGATGCAATTTCTATGATCTCTACATCATTTGGGCTAAATGAGACTCTCTTGGGCACTCCCATATGTTTCATTTGACAAAAAATTAGGAGGTTTGATGCAAGAGATGGTACATATAGAACATTGTAAAAATAACCATGCTCAAGATCTATAGCACCTTGTCCTTCGGATGTGATTATGGAGTCATCTCCCATGTGGATGGGAATGGATTTTTCAGTCTCCAAAGATGAGAAAGTGTCTCTTTCATCCATCATGTGATTCGAATCTCCAGAATCTATCAAAATATATTTGGACTTCGAAGTGCTTGCCATGAGAGCATGACCTCTTTCATGCTGTGGTTCCTGATCTTACTGATCTCTCCTCCGAAAGATTTCTGGAAGATGGATGCGATTTTTATCAAGAAGAGAAGTAGCTTCATCAAGTTTCTTTTTCATGCAGGCATGTTCAAGGTGGAATCCCTTCCCGCAGTATGAACACTTGACTTTTTCCTTTCCATGATTCCCTTTGCTTTTGTTCTTCTTTGAGTCGGAAGGCTCTTCATACTGTTGGTTTTTAACTTTAGGCTTAGGATCTTTGAATTTGTTTTTTTGGTTCTTTTGCTACTTTCCTTTACCGTTCATATCTTTGGGCCTCGATACATAGAGGGCTTAATCATGGGAGGATATGATGATCCCCATCTCAAAAAGCTTATTATGTTCACTTTTTAGGGACTCAATGAAGGCATTGAGTGAAGGCATCTTCCATCCAGGGGTTGTGATATTCCCCGCATAGAATGTAGAGACAAACATGGAATAATCAGCTCCAAGTTTGGAGAGAATTGCAAGGATGAGCTAATCATCCTCCTTCTCCACCTTAAATTGCTTCAACAGTAAGACAATGTGCTTGAACTTTGTGAAAAAATCATTTAAGGTCTCGAAATTGGAAGGTTGGAGAGACATCAACTCTTTTTCAAGCTAGTATACTCTCAAATCATCCTATTTTCCATAGAAGGTGTCCAATTTGTCCCAAATTTCCTTTGGAGTCTTCAATCCCAAGAGATGGAAAAGAAGATCCCGAGAAATAGAGAGGCACAAGAATCTGAATGCTTCATCTTTCTTGTTTAAGAATCTAGCTTTGTCTGTCACATGAGTAGGCTCTTATTCAGTTTCCATAGTGACCCGGTAGAGTCCTCTGGCACATAACTGGATCTCCATATCTCATTTCCATGAATGGAAATTGAACAGAATCAAGAGTTTGACGAAAGAAGCCATCTCAAACTGCTGTAGTGAATTCTTTTCACCTGTTAAAACTTGCAAATCACAACAAAAGGGGCACCGTAAGATCAAACAACCTACACATTTTAGGCTTTCATCACACCCAACATAGTTGATCATGCAAGCTTGATCAACAATTCCTTAACTTCGGGTATTAAGTGGTAAGCCTTTACTTCTGGTGCAGTTCTGGAATTTTGAGCTTTGCTCAATTTTTCATGCAAGATATGTCAAAAACCATGTTTTTGAGAGATCTGCGCTTCATCCCATTGTGAGATTTGATACCATATTAATCTGTCATAGTGATCTAGGAACTAAAACGAAGTCTTATAAAATAATTCAGACAATTAAGCATGAAAATGGCATAATGGTACTGCAATGAAAGTAGCAGCTCTGTATAATCAATAAAGAATGAATAATACAATACAATGATCATCCAAGGTGCATGAATACCAATACAATTCGAATTCTCAAGGAGATCATTCGAATTGAATGAATGGGTATATCTTAACTAAATGTAAGCCACAGTAAACACACCTAGCTAACCCACTGATAAAGTCTAGATTGACTCAACTGAGTCCTAACTGAAGTCGAAATGCAATGGATGACTGAGTCTAACTGAAATTAGCTTAGACACATGTCACTTCATGCCAACCAACAAGTGGTAGCGCATATTAACTCCAATGAACCTCGATGAGGTTAACTGAAGTCAAACTGGTCATCAAAGGTGGTTGGAGGTGCCCTAGTTGACTTCAATTCATAAATATTTATAAAAATAATAAATATAATGAGTGAAGGTGCCTTCACCACTTAGCTTAACTTATTGTAACAATCACTTATCAATTAGGTGCATTTATGACACTTAGATCACCCCGAGAATGCTCCTTGTTTTAAGGAAGAAGCTCAGTCAACCTCCCCGAATGAAGGAGAAGGCTTAGTTAGCCTCCTTGAATGATGTTAGGCATGGGTGTGCTCATGATGATGTCATAGGGTGCTCATCTAATGTCGATTAAGTCAATAAAACTTAGGATAGTGGTTTAACAAGGCCAAATTGACCAAATTAAGTGTGCATGTTAGGTAAATGTCTCCAACATTCCTATGAGGGAAGAAATCAAAACATACTCTTCATCACTTGAAGAATCTTCACTTTCTTGTTTGACTCTCTTCTTTGATGGTTCATCATTCTTTGCAGCATGAGCATGATGTTTTCTCTTCTTTCCCTTCTTCTTGTGAGAGCCACTTTTTTTTCTGGTACAAAATCTAGAGATGTGTCCTTTCTCATCGCATGTAAGGCATCTGATACTAGAAAGATCTATGTTAGATATTATAGGGTTATCTTTCTGGTGAGATTGATTACCTTTGTGATGATGATAGTCCATTATTCTTTTCTTAGAGTGTACCATGAGATATTGATCTTCATTTCCCATATTTTCTTCTCTAGCTACTATTTGAGCTTCTTCTTGTGAGAATTCCTCCCATAACCTACTGAAGGTGACTAGCTTTCTTCTAGCACAAATTCCTTGGATGAAGGACTCCCATGACCTAGGGATACCATTCAAGGTGGTCATCACAATTTCTAGATTCTCCACTTGTTCATCCACTGCTTCAAGTTGTTCTTTGTTTTGGGAGACTCTTGTAAAGTATGACTGTATGGTCTCCGCATTCTGGATCTTCACATTCGTCAACTGGTTCCTCAAATTCATCTTTCGGTTTATGTTCTTCCCTTCAAATAGCTTGGTCAGGGCATCAAACATTTCTTTAGGTTTTTTTAGGGAGGACACCTGTGGTATGAGGTGATCCTTGGTTGAATCAGCAATAATCCTCTTAGCCATGACAAATTTCTTTTTGTCTAAGTCCTTAGCCTCATCTCCCTATGGAACTGGAACCTCTTCATTGATGTAAGAGTCCAACTCATTTTCTTCCAGGACCAGGGAGATCCTATACTTCCAAGCTCAGAAGTTATCATCTCCCTCAAGCTTTTTATCAAGCTTGGTGTGATGAGTCATCTTAACTAAGAAGTTCAAATGGAAATACAAAACATTTAGATATTACCAATTTGAGAAGCTGAAAACTAGATCAAGAGCTGATCTTCTACAGTGTTGGTTTTCTAGTTCTAGGGAAAATTAGGGTTTGACTTTCCTGAAGTTCTACTGAACCAAAAATCTCGATTTTTGTCCCTAAAATTCGATTTTGAGGAGGACAACAATCCTAGAATGGGATCACTCAAAAATTCCTCTTCAATGAAAAGCTCTAATTTCTCGATGCACTGGTAGGTCAAAACCTTAAAGTGCTCAGAATCAGATTCTGCTTCGATAGAAATATGCGCCCTTCAATGGAGAGTCAGCCTAGCCTCCTTTCATTGATGGATTATGGAGAGAGACCCAAAAATCAAGAATCCCTAGCTTCCATAGCTGCACAATGTCTTCTTCTCAGGTTAGCTTTGATACCATGTTATATTTTTATCATTCAAGCAATATGATATTAGGATTTTATCTGAGAGAATAACATGCACAATAATCAATCATAAGAGATAATAGACACAAAGATTTATCCTAGGGGAAACCATACATAAAAAAACCCTCAACTTCCTTAGGGATAAAATGAGCACCAATGGCAGTAGTAAAACCCAAAGACAGTAAGATGATCTCTAACAATTGTTCTCTCTCTTATCCCAGCTCCTTCAATCTCACTCATGTGCTACAGCTGAGTGTGAGTGACTGTGTTATAAATAGAGAGGATCACTCTCTATTTATACTATTTCTCGACTTGACAACAACTTACTAGGGCTGAATTATCTAGGAGAATCTGATAACCCTAGTGCCCCAAAACTGTGGGGAATTTACCCCTGACTCACAAGGGAGGGTTAATCTCTATGACTTTACATGACTTGATTACATTAATGAATCTCCCGATAGGAACAACGGGGACCAATGAAGTACAATATATGAAATATACAGGTGAATACATTCCAAAGTTACAAATACATCAACACTCCTTCCCTCATTTATGATCCACAAATGTTTATTACCTATTTACACATGTTCACACATGGTTTTGTGATCGTGTGGTTAGGTTTGGAAGCCTATTGGTCAACCTAGGGGGGTTTAGGGGTCAAAATTCTAGTCTGACACTTGTATGCATTCACATGGCCTCTAAGGGATCACGAATATTCTCCATTGTACTATAGATATGTATCATACACATATACAAGATGTTTTGTAATATAATTGTTAGATATTAGAACCTTTGACATGTGCTATTCCAACTATTTTCAGTCTCTTTGTTGTTCTCTTGCATATTTTGTCAAACAATTTGATGGTGAATATTGTTCTATATCATAGATATACTTGAGAATCAATTATGACACTTCCCTCCAATCAATACAGTTGAAGGGGATGAGGATTCTGGGTGTCAAAGTTATTGAATTCTCCATATTACAACTTCAAAAAAAAATTAAATTTTCAGAAAATATTTGAATGTATCTGTAAAATCACTGCAAAACACCTCAATTTTCAATAAAACCAATTCAAACACTCTCCACTTTGACATTTTCACTTTCTCTTGGTGCATCACAACTTGCTAGACTTCTTTGGATATAAGCCAGACGGAGCAAGGGAATAATCCTAGTGGAACCCAATTTCTTATGGTGCATCAATGGAAGTTTCCAAGGTTTGAATATGGCATGAATACCTACTCAATACCATGTTAATTTTTTTGAATTTGGCTCCTCAGGATTGAATGAAATCAAATGTGAAAGAATATTTCACAAGAGAGAGAGGCAATAGAGTAAACTCTGGTCAATCATTCATGGAAAATTAAACATAGATTAGACCAATAATTGGAAGAATAAAATTACATATATTAATCAATATTACGTATGCAATATAATGGTGTTACAAATAGGATAATTCAAATGCATAAGACAATATTCAAATCGAACAACCTGGACTCACTAATCCGGACCTAACTCAGTGTGGAAAAATAACTAGTAGAGCTCACTAATGCAACTCTGGATCACTGAATTAGTTCAAAACCAGTTAATGGATGTATATAGATGAGAAAATGTTCCCTATCTCCATTAAATCATGCAAATTGGTGCTAGGATGAATGAGCATGAACTAACTGATGGGAATCATAGCATAAGCAAACATAATTGAACACTGACTAGGGTCAATTGTTGGAGACTGCTGGTGGCACTAAGAGCGGGTTCCTAAACTATAGGGATTGTTCCTTGGAGCTCCTAAACTCATGCATACATGTGCATTGAGTGGTAGGTGTCTCCCAAGTGCGTCCCCTATGCACTAGTGAAGTGGAAATGACCTCCCAAGTTATGAAAATGAAAATAAACTATGGTGGTCAAGGGAGGATTAATTAATAATCCTAATATCCACCTTGGAATAACACTACCCTTGGTGATCTCTTTATTTTCAACAAGGCTCCATGTCCTTATTTTTTACTACATTTGCAATGCCTTTCTTTTCAAGGCCACTTTGACTCGTTCCTAGATATTCTTGACAACATTGCTTCATCATTCCTTTCGACTTCCTTGGAACACTTCCATATACTTTATCATTTCATCACATGCCTATGATAATCATCAAAGGAAAAACATTATTTTCATATCCATTTTAAGAAACAATTGATCCATTAACAAATATTCAAGTTTCATAAATGAAGCATGTATATTCGTAACACAAGATAAATTATGCAAAAAATACCAATACTTTGTTGAAATAATGTAACTTAGAAGAATATTCTACTTGTACTTCACATTATTATTATTCCTCCTTAAGGACATGTTACTGATGTAAATCTCATGTAAATGTCATCAGGTAAACCCTTAGTTGTAATTTAGGTCAATAACACCTAGAAAAGATGAATATAATTATTATTGTGAAGTTTATCTAGGTAGGTCTATCCTGTGAGTTAGGTATGTCAACCAAATTACGGTAAAAGTCATTTGGAAAGTTTAGTATAAATAGGGAGGTTCTCGTGCCCTCATTTATACACACTCACTAACACTTGTATTTCATAAGAGAGAGAAATAAGGACATGCAAAGAAGGATGAACAATGTCTTTGGTGTTTTGGATCTTATGCTTGGGGTTTGATCTGTCTGTCTATGAGACCTTGTTCTTTGGTCATTGCATACTCGTAATCTATATTGAGGAGGTTTTGTTGGTTTTTTCCCTTTATTGTTTCCCAGGGTAAATTGTTGTGTACCTTGTGATTGTGTTTCTTTCAATGATCCTCTTTATGTTGTTATTATGAAAATGTATTAAATGCTAATCAAGTTAGAACGTGAGCCAAAAAAACATGGAAAACTTAATATACTTATCTTCATGAATATTTTCCAGCTTCACATGGCTACCATGGGAGAGATTTAACTCACTATATTCCTTGACACACCCAAGGTATCTACATATACCTCTAAATCTGTCTTGATCCCTGTTATCACATGACATGAATATCCCACTTATATTCATTCAAGTTTCCTTTTCTTTGCAGTAACTAAACATTCAGGTTTAGAAAACACATTCACCAATCCATGGTTCCCTCAGGAGATCTATCATTTTCTCAGGATTTCTTTCACAAGAAGAGAGTCAACTCACATGCCTTACTACTAGGGAATCCCAATAGAAAACCTTAACATTGCATCACTCATGTCAATCAAGGAATATCATAGGGTTATGATGTCATTATAGTAGCATTTTCCCCCTATCTACAACCTCTTATGTCTGTGACTAGACAAATCTATCATCTCACCTTTATTAGATACATACAATTACCATGAGATGACATCATAATAATTTCAATTATAAATTCTCAAATATGTATCATACAAAAACCATATTTAAAAAACATGACATCCTCATAAATTTCAATCCGAAAATTTTCAAATCTATTTGATATAGAACCCATATTTCACAAACATGCAAAAATTCCTTGCACACATTAGCTTCCAATATTCATTATGGACTTACACTTATTTCCATATCCAAGACAATTCTACGTGTAGTATAAATATTTCAGACAACCAAACAATTTGTGAGTATCCATTCATGTAATATTTTCATCTCAAAATTTACAACAGTAATTGAAGTGACCTCAAAGCTATAACACACATAAATTCAAAAAATATTAATCGTCAATATCTACACCATTGTCAAAATTTTAAACTAAAATATCAATTCTTCCTATTGTAGAATCATATTTAATCAACCATGAGGCCATCCTCATGTTTTTTATTTTTGCAAGAAATAATTCACATCCTTTCTGATAGGATTACAATCACTAGTATGTCCAAGAATTTTACTCATGAAGCTTATACTTCTTGACAAATCCACAACCAACATTTGTTAGAATTTTACCAAAATTTGAATACACTCTCATTAAAATTTTAATACTCGTGAGATTTTTCTCATGTTGTTTTGATCCTATAGGACATAGAACATGGTGTTCCTACAATGTGTCCTCTTGACACAATTCATATATAATCAAACAATAAAAAATGTCAAGAACCAAATTTAAATATGAATTCACAATTCAGTTCCGTGGATAAATCAGATTTTGAATTAACTATGAGCCCCCCTCATAGTGTTTGGCTCTAACAAGTGGAATCATGTTATCCCTATTTATGGTCATACATCGTTTCCAAAAATTGGACATCCATTTACTAAATTTCCTCATGACATTGTTAGTTCCCACAAGTGAACTAGGTTGAAGATAATACATGCCCAGGCATGATAGGGCTCAACTTTTAATGATGTCAGTGCTATATCTTAATGTAAATTGGGATTTGAATCATATTTTGAATGTTGAAAACATTTGAAAGGTTTGTTGACAAAAGTGCATGTATAAAGGTAAATGGTAGAGGAATTGCATAAAATATCATAGAACAAATAGGAAAATGGAATGAGGAGAAATGATGAAAATGAATCTTAAAAATTAGGAAACACCGACGGGTGAATTTACTAATGAAAGATAGGATTTGAACATACTAATATGTATTGGAAATAATTTAGTAATTCTTTTCAATATGAAAAGGTTAACATGAGATATTTATGATTCTTGAGCAGCAACACATTTCATGAATGCAATATAGAGAGAAAATTTCCATATAGATATAAATCACGAGATGTATTAAAGATTATGATAGAATCAAATGAACTTTGAAATTTTGAGATAAAATATAACATTTAATATTAAACATAGTACCATTGATGCTAAATACATACCAAATCTACTGCACTCATTGTATTATTGTTCTCATGAATCCTTTCCTACTGTATTATTGTTCAGTTATCTTCCTTTCCTTTTTTTTTCCAGCTAGTCCTTTATACTTTACCATGGATGCTAGAAAATCACTTCCATGGTGTGAAGTGTAGGGTAGCTATGAAGGATGGAATGACATGTGATATGTACAAAAATAAAAAAGGATATCATTCCTTGGCATTTCAGCTTCATCATGTTGCAACATAGTCCAAAATTTTGAACTGTGTCCATCCCTTTTCATCATATTTTTCACCTTCAATTTTCCTAGTTCACACCTGGCTGGTGGGAGCTTGCCTTCCACTTCATTGTTGGGCAATAGGGCAGACCCGGGTTTAAACCTTTAGTGTCGCACCAACAAAAAGACCCACAGTGTTGGCCCTTTCGGCAACAACTTGTGTGCAGGTTGCAGTCTCACCTGAAACAACTATGGGGTGCCGCAGAATCAGGTTTCTGCAAGCCGAGAGGGGGATTACTGTACCTTAGCCTTTAACAATATTGTTAATCAATACTATAAAATCTTTACCATTCATTCACATACAACTTCGCACATAAATAAAAAGTCGTTACTTGCTCAACCCACTACAGGGAATTCACAGCGATCTTAACTTATCAGATGTATACAGTTATTAATGCATAAAAGACAACAGAAACACAACAGCGCAAGAAACCACAACACCGGATATAACGTGGTTCACCCCCAGTGTAGGGGTTACGTCCACAAACTGCAGTCTATTCAACTTGCTACAAAATCCACAGTTTGATTTGTGCACTCAGCTGCAGATCCCTTCAATCCTTAAAAGCCATGCACACAGCAGCAGGCCCCTGCGCACTCAGCTGCAGGTATTTACTCAATCTTCCTTACAAAATCCCTCTGCGCACACAGCTGCAGAGGTCGTCCACGCACACAGCTAGGACTTAACCTTACCTTACAATATCATCCTTAGATTCGTCTTAACCTTTCTTTACATCAAAAAAACCTAACCCATCTTCTTTGCACAAGCGCTTATTTATACTGCGCGATTTTACAAAACCATAGTCTTAAACCATGGGCACCCAGAAACCTAAACCCTGGATTTCAACCAAGGGTTTATTACAAACAAAAGTAGTTTTAACTTCCCCCGACACCCCTAAGACTGTTTTGACCCATAGTTCCGCTTACAAACTTTCTGCTTAACCACGGGGTTACCCAATCATGGAGTATGCGTCCCAACAGGCCCCTAAGACTCACTAGTGGCCCGTCCCGGGACACCTTCAGTTTCACGGATGGCATACTTCTGCTGTCGAAGCATATTGTACTGCTTACTGAAGCTCTGTGTTCTGCAACCGGCTGCCTACTTGTGCCCTTTTCAGAAGTTTTGCTGATGAAGACCAATGCGATCCACCTGCAACACCATCCTTCTCTTCAATTGCAGATGCATGACCATTCACAACTTTTGGGTCCCATGGGATTGCATGTCCCATTGCAGAAGGAATATAGCTGCCATGGTTCTGGTACGCTGCATGATTTCATTGCGGGATTCCCCAGGGTCTTTTTGCCAGGCCTCATGCCGTTTGTTGCTCTACGTTAGAGAAAACTCCTATCTGCCTTTGCAATTTTAGAGAAAACTCCTCCCTGCTGATGTACTTAGCCAAGTAAGGACATGCTGGCGGAGTACTCAAAAGCTGCTGCAAACCTCTGTCCCTTACTTCTCGTACTAACTCTTGAACATTACAGTCATTTGACATGGTTTGGGAGAAATATCTCACAGATGTGCTTAAGACAGAGGCACAGGTCGAGATGGCTTATTATAGAATCCCGAGGCGTAATTGGTCATCATGGTGTAGTAATGACGCAAAATCTAATGAAGTTCCAGAAATCTTCTCCGCACAGCGCTGGATTTGCCCAAAATCTCATTATGACAAGTAATGAGAGCAGCGCTCGTGCCAGCGCTGCCGAATGCAGTATGTCCCATCCGTCACATTTTGGACTACGACACACCTTGATAACCCTCGACTTTGACACCATCTAACCCTGCGACCTACAACCAACCTGAATCTCTGCATCCTTTAGACAAAACAGACTACGATACTTCATAATACTACGAGCATCTTTGCTTATTTGCTTGGTGTTACCTCCTATTCGGAGTATCTGGCCTGTCCATATACTTTTTTAAGTGGCTCCCATTTATCATAGAGGGAAAAAGTTCACCATTTAACTTAGCTAGCTGGACTACGCCCCCATCAGTAACTTTCTGTACTACATACGGGCCTTTCCAATGTGTCTTAAGCTTTCCTGGGAACTTCGTGAATTTGCTGTCATAAAGGAGCACAAGATCACCCTGCTGAAAATGTTTCTTCTTGATGTGTCTGTCATGCCATGCTTTTTCTCGGGCTTTCTGCACATGTTGTTGGAAACTTGTGACAAATCTATCCTCTTCAAGTTCTAATATTTGTTTCATTCTCTCTGTGATTATGGCTGGGTCATCCATGTCGGTGAAAGCAGATATCCGGAGGCTGGGAACAATGTATTCCATGGGCATGACAGCTTCTTGCCCATAAACTAGTCAGAAGGGTGTATGGCCTGTCAAATTTTTGCAAGTAGTTCTGTAAGCCCATAGCACTGCGGGAATTCGAAGATCCCAATCATTCCTGTTAGTGTTACAAACCTTTGTCAAGGCATGCTCAAGGATTTTGTTAAAAGCTTCGACAGTCCCGTTTGCTTGTGGGTGATATGCAGTACTCTTTCGATGACACCCTTGAAATTCTTCAGTCAATACTTCAATAGTCCTGTTCAGGAAATGTGACCCTTGATCACTCATAAGAACTTTAGGACACCCAAATCTAGATAAGATGTTGTCGAAGATGAACTTTGCAGCAGTAGCAGCGCTACAGGTCTTGACTGGTTGAGCTTCGGCCCAACGGGTAAGATAATCAGTTGTTGTAATGATGTATCTGGCTCCTGAATGTTTCGCAGGGGGGTTGATAGGACCAACAAAGTCAATGGCCCATTTGTCAAAGGCCTGTAATGTGACTTGCGGAACTAGAGGCATTTCATCCCTCCTAGATGGATTACCTGTCCTCTGGCAGATGTCGCAGCTATGGCAATATTCTCTTGCATCTTTGTGGAGTGTAGGCCACCATAAACCGGCTGTCAAAATCTTCTGCGCTGTAGCTTTTCCTGCATAGTGACCTCCTGCTACACCAGAGTGTGCTTCAGCCAATATTAGAGGTTTTTCGTGTTCCAAAACACATCTGCGCAGTATCTCGTCTGATCCCATTTTATACAGCTGTCCTGCGATTAAAGTGAAGTCCGCGGCTCGAACCACCAACTGCTTCTTCTGCTGTGTGGTCATCTCTGGAGGGGGTATACCTGTGGACAAATACTGAACAATATCCTGGAAATAGTCATCAACTATGTGGATAGCAAATAACCGTGCATCGGGGAGGCCTACGTCCAAATTGGTAGGTTCTTCGCCGGACTCGAGCCTCGACAAGTGGTCAAGTCCTAGGTTAAGTCTTCCAGGCTTAACAATGATCTCAAAATCATATTCTTGGAATAGGATTAACCATATGCATATTATTCCACCTAGCACAGGTTTGTTAACCAAATACTTCAACGCAGAATGGTCAGTAAACATCTTAAAGTGAGATCCTAGCAGATAATGTCGAAATTTTTGTAATGCATATACCATAGCAAGACCTTCGCGTTCTGTTGTAGTATAATTTTTCTCGGCTGTAGACAATTTTTTGCTAGCAAAAGAGATAGGGTGATCGATATTACCTTCACCTGGCTGAGCAAGCACAGTACCTAAAGCAATAGAGGATGCATCAACATGCACATGAAACTCCTTGTTTCAATCAGCGAATACTAAGATAGGAGCATTGACCATTTCTTCTTTCACAATGTCGAGGCTTGCTTGGCATTCTGGGGTCCATTCGAACTTAATATCTTTCTTTAGCTATCTTTCCATTGGGGCGGTAATCTTGGCATATCCTTGGATAAATTTCCTGTAATAACCGGTGTGACCCAGCGTTGTGCGAAGTTGTTTGACAAACTTTGGAGGTGGCAGGTTCACAATAATAGCGATCTTCGTAGGTTCCATCATCAATCCCTACTTACATACCACTTGACCAAGTAAAATGCCAAAGGGTGCACAGAAAATGCACTTTTTAAAATTCAAGGAGATTTGGTGCTGTCTGCATTTGTCCAACATAAGTCTCAAACTAGTTAGATGGTCTTTTACGAGCCCAAAAATAGTCCAGTCATCGAAGTAAACTTCTAAGAATTTATGGATGTATTCTTTAAACGCGGAGATGACCACTCGATAAAATATGGCAGGTGCATTTTTCAACCCGAAGGGCATGACAGTATATTGGAAGGATCCCATTTCGGTAGCAAAGGTTGTCTTATGTCGGTCTTCTGGAGCAATTCGGATCTGATGGTAGCTAGAAAATCCATCTGTAAAAGAGTATACTTCTTGGCCTCCGACATTGTCGAGCACTTCATCTGCAAAGGGAGTTGGAAAAGGGTCGTGTAGACAGGCATCATTGAGTTTCCTTAGATCGACACAGATTCGGATTTCACCCTTAGTCTTCTTCTCCTGAACGACCATACGGCTGACCCACTCAGATTCTTCAACAGGTTCGATTATTCCGGCAGCAAGCATCTTATCCAACTCTAATTTAACCTTTTCCTTGTATTTTGGATTCAATCTATAAGGGCGCTGCTTCACAGGCTTCGCATCAGGCTTCAGCGGGATCTTCATTACACCGATATCGCCTAGGATACCTTTCATTTAAGAGAACTTTGTTGGAAAAAGATCTTGGTATTCATGGAGAAGTTGAGTTACCTTGCTTACCATCTCATCATCCTAATAATCGCCAATGGTAGCAAGCTTAGGCTGTTCATCGGAACCAATATTAACTATGCGCGTCTTCAAGGGCTGCGTTACTTCAGGAACTTCGACTACCGGTCCATGCACGTCGCAGTATCCTTCTGACTCAGGGATATCGAGACAGCGCGGGTCCTCCTCCTCGTCGACTGTGAAGTTATAACATTCGACTGCGAGGGCTTCTTGGGTGGCCCAGTCGGGGAAGTTTTCTGTCACTGCTGGTTCGTTAAATACCTTAGTATGGATGATCCTGATAGCTGCGTCTAGGACTGGACAGACATCATTAGTAGAGAAAGTATTGATAAAGCTATGAGCAAGACAGTCCCAACTTACAGTATCTTGGCGAAGTTCAGCTTCCGCGTACCAATTCTTCGCTAGTGGTCCCAGCGTGTGCACAAATCTATGTACCCACTCATGTTGAGGTACATACTTCCATGTCTCGTAGCATTTGCTTAAGTGGTCCTGAGGGCAAGTTTTTCCCTCAAAATTGCTTTGCGTCTTTGCTGACTTGTCTGAGAATCTCCGGCGAAGGAGCTTGTGACAGGCTTCCTAGGTAGGGATCTGCTTCTTATGGCTCGTCCACCATCTGACTACTATGGCTCTGAATGCAGATTCTAGGGCCTCCATTTTCTGTGGGTCAGGTATCTGATCCGAGAATTGAACAATAAACGGTGTAGGATCTGTTGAACCATCATATACAGGTATAGTTCTGAGTTGTGAGTTGATCCATCTGAGAGATTTGGTAGGGTAGTCATTGCGACCCCTATGGTTCTCAGATAATCAGTGTGGCCATTTTTCTAAGTCATCGTTAGAGTCTGTCATACACGAGCTACCAGACTCCCATCCTGCGGCCAGAGGATCCTCATATCCTTCTGCCTGCGTATTCATAGTAGAGATGGGTTCCGCATCTGCTTGATCCTCATGTCAGAGAGGTTCTATGTACCGTTCCCCTTGTGAAGGATCCATGGGCAGGATGACCCTGAAGTCTTTCCCTTCGAATACCATCTATCTCTTCTTTAGGTTGATGACTGCCGCATTTTCCATTGCCCATTCAATTCCTAGCAGGGCCGGGTAAGGGTTGCTATCATCAATGATCTCAATTACTTCGAAGTCCGTGAAGGTGCTGACCCCGTCAATATCTATTTGGAGATCCAGGAATCTTCCTAAAGGTATAATATTTTGCTGGTTAGCTAGCCTCAACTGTATAGGAGACCAGGCAAGGGTAGGTTTCCCCATTTGTTCCCAGGTTTGTTTGGTTAACACATTTACATCGGACCCTAAGTCTAGAATAACATCGGTCATATCATATGCTCCTATCTAAGCATTCAATCTCATTTCCCTGCCGGTCCTACTGACTCGATGAACAGTTTTGTCCCGACCACAGCTCTGCAGAGACTCGCAGGAAGCAATGATGTTCTACAGCTCATTCAGAGCTTCTTGATTTCTTAAAAGTTTAAGGCAATTTTGTAAAAAGGTAGACAGTATACTTACTTTATCCATCGAGGCTTCGCGGGGCGGCGACTGAGGCTGCGCAGGTGCACTGGGTGGGCGAGGGCCAGCAAAGTCTTTCTTGGCGTCCAGAAATGTCTCTTTCTCTCTGAGGATATCAAATGCAGGGACTTTCTCAGGGGCCTTCCGAACTAGGGCTTCGGCAGGTCAGTTTGGCATATGTTGAATGTGTGTCGTAAGTCCACTTCTTGTAACGACATTAATGGCTGCAGCAGGGCGGGGCTCAATAGAAATCATCTTAAGGTTCTGAGTAGGAGTGGTCTGTCATGCCTGAATATTAGCTATCAACTGGGGGCACTGCTCAATCACATGATCCACTGCGCGGCAATACCGGCATGTCATAGTGGGGTTTCGACAGTCGGGAGCCAAATGCCCAGCTTGGTTACAATTGTAACACACGAATTGGTTTCAGCCTCACCTGGCCATGCCACCATGGCCTCCAGAAGTACCTCGTCCCAAGGCACCCCCCTGGTTTTTATAACTATCGTTACTTGGACCTTCCGTGTGCACCCGGTAAGCATCATAGGTGCGACACTCATCCTCATTATGACCTACAGATTTGCAAAAATTACAGTAGGAATTCTTAGTTCCCTATCCATACCTTTGCAGTAGGTAATAGTTCTCAGGTCGGTGCTGACCTTTCATTCTGCAAAGGTCACAATAGAGAACCTATGGTGGAAAGGGGTTCAGCGCACCTGTCTGCAAGTACTTGCTTACCAGAGGACACCGTTCCTTGTCGTGACCTTTGGTCTGACATTGCGTACACCAAATCTCTTTGCGATTAGGTTTTCCCTTTTTCATCTCACGAAGTTCTAGGGCCATCGCAGCTAGCTGCGCTTGGATTTGAGCAATGCTAGAGTCCTCTCCGACAGGGGCAGTTTCCAATTTCATTGCGATTTCCAAGGCCTCTTGTTGGTCGGCAACCTTCTGTTGCATAAGTGGGGTTCTGATATGTGGTAACAGTGCTGCAATAAACCATTCCTTGTGCTGCGCAGGACTAATAGTAAAGCTCACTTGGTCTAGGAGAACTTTGAATCTTTGATCAAAGTCCCACACTGATTCGCCACGTCGTTGTTGAATTTCCTTGAGTTCCGTGATGCTCTGCGACTCCAATTTAGGCTTCTTAAATTCTTTGATTATAGCCGCCTTGATCTCACCTAAAGTAGGGCTCTGAGTGCTGGAGAATTTCATGAACCATGTCAGAGCCCGGTCCCGAAAGGAAGTAATGAGCTACGCGGCTCGCACATCCGGATTTGTAATTTTCTTCGCGTTCCATACGGCTTCGCAGAGAAACCAGAACTGTTTGGGGTCCTCTGATCCCATGCCTTTAAAATTGGGGAGTTTAATGTTGTCAATGAGGTGGGCCATCGCGTTTCTGGGGGGATTGGGAGGGGGGCAGGCTTGCCTGTGGTCGGAATGCTCGGGCCTGGTTGACTCTCAGACTGCGATGGAATGTCAGGGGTAGCGGAGCGGCGATGTGGGGTGACCGGAGGGTTTTCTTCGGACTCTGATGCTTCAGGGTTTACAGGAGTGGAAGCGGTAGCCGGACCCAAGGGAGAGGGTTCAAAACCTCTCTTATACCTTTTTTCGTTTCGCAGCAACCCACTTTGCTCGTCGAAAGGAATGTCACTTGCAAACATATGTTAGCACGACTAACTAATAGTCTGATTCGAGCAGCAATATATCTTTTTCGGCCAATATTATTTTAATCCTTAAGCTTAATCAATTGAAAAACTTACCGTGGGGCCCTTTAGAGAACTGTCGTTCAGCTTCGCTGAAGCTTCCACGCGGGAACCCCACGAGCTTGGAAGTTTGTCCTGCTTACTGTTAACCTAGTCTAGTTGGTTAGGATACTCAGCTCTCACCCGAGAGACCCAGGTTCAAGTCCCAGCAATGGAACCAATTTGTTGGGAAATAGGGCAGACCCGGGTTTAAACCTTTAGTGTCGCACCAACAAAAAGACCCACAGTGTTGGCCCTTTCGGCAACAACCTGCGCGCAGGTTGCAGTCTCACCCGAAATAGCTATGGGGTGCCGCAGAATCAGGTTTATGCAAGCCGAGAGGGGGATTACTGTACCTTAGCCTTTAACAGTATTGTTAATCAATACTATAAAAGCTTTACCATTCATTCACATACAACTTTGCACATAAATAAACAGTCGTTACTTGCTCAACCCACTACAGGGAATTCACAGCGAAGCTAAATATTAATAGCAATTTTAACTTATTAGATGTATACAGTTATTAATGCATAAAAAACAACAGAAACACAACAGCACAAGAAACCACAACACCGGATATAACGTGGTTCACCCCCAGTGTAGGGGTTACTTCCACAAACTGCGGTCTATTCAACTTGCTACAAAATCCACAGTTTGATCTGCACACTCAGCTGCAGATCCCTTCAATCCTTAAAAGTTGTGCACACAGCAGCAGGCCCCTACGCACTCAGCTGCAGGTCTTTCCTCAATCTTCCTTACAAAATCCCTCTGCGCACACAGCTGCAGAGGTCATCCACGCACACAGCTGGGACTTAACCTTACCTTACAATATCAGCCTTAGCTTCGTCTTAACCTTTCATTACATCAAAAAAACCTAACCTATCTTCTTTGCACAAGTGCTTATTTACACTGCGCGATTTTACAAAACCATGGGCACCCAGAACCCTAAACCCTGGATTTCAACCAAGGTTTTATTACAAACAAAAGTAGTTTTAACTTCCCCCGACACCCCTAAGACTATTTTGACCCATAGTTCCGCTTACAAACTTTCTGCTTAACCGCGGGGTTACCCAATCATGGAGTATGCATCCCAACATTCATTGGGAAGTTCAGATGATGTATTTAGATCTTATATTTTTTATTATTTTGGATATGATACAAAATATTCCTCGTCACAATTGAAAACATCATCATCCTTTGCAATGATTTTGTGATCACCAACAGAAAAACTAAGAGTAATTTCATCTCCCTCACAATTGTTCATCATCTTGCAGTCCTTAGATGCAAGTGAAGAATTTTTAATCTCCCAAGGATAATATGGTTGTAGGAGAACATGAATTATGCAAAAATTAGAACCTTCATCATACATGTTCTTCACTTCATCCTGTTCCTATACAGATACTTTGGTGTCCTGCTCTTCAACCAAATTTTATGGTTCACACCTGAGTGGTGTGGCCTTGTTTTCTTCTTCATTTGGTGGACCAGGAGGTAACTGCAAATATTATTAGCATAGGTCACATCTGAAATCCATCATTAGCATAGATCACATCTTCTTCTTCAACAAATTGATCGATGTATTCTTCAATCATTGGTAGCAAGCTCATAGTTGCAACTAGATTTAGGGATTTGTAAAATAAGTCAACAGAGAGCCTTCTTTCCATAGGTGTGGAGGAAAGTGATATGATACCACTATAATGTCCAGTATGATATGGAGACCTTAAAACTAACTAATTCTCAAAATTAAATTAAATTTCTGATATTTGAATTAAATCCACTCAGAGCACATTCAGACTGGGAAAATAAAGGTTTATTGCTGGGAAAATTTGCAGACAAGGGAGTAGGAAGTGGGAATTAAAAAAAGAGTGAGTTTAGAACATTGAAATAATTTCCCCTAGCACATTTATATCAGGTACCATTCATGTTTCAGAGTCGGCTATACGGAAACCTACTCCCACGCTTCTGGGTCACCCAACCGCGAAACTAGGGAAATTCCTTCTGTTCTTCCGACCAGGGGATTTGGAAAAAGTGCAGAGGAATTATCAGGCCTTAATACATCAGAGAATATATTTTTGAAGATTTTTTGATAGATCTGGAGTTGTATGGAGGATTTAGGGAAGAATTGGCAATTTTAGGCAATTTTGGCCTAGTGAGACCTTGTGCAATGGAGGATCCAAAAGGACAGTACGAACCCAATGAAAAACTGATATGGATTTATGTATGGAAATTTGGGTCTTTCAGTGACCGACAGGGACTTATATATCTGGATTTAAGTGGACATAACTCAGTTTATATCAGAAATTGCAAAACTAGTCATTTTAAAACTGCATTCTAGATAGGGTACAAAATAAAGTAGATAATTTTATAGTGTATATGAAGTATAAAATAGATGAATAACACTTCAATTAAGATATAAAATCCCTCCAATTATTTTCTCAACATTTCTTATTCCTTATTGCACTTAGATTCATCAATTCCCCCCATTACAATGATAAAACAAGCTTTTTATGTGAAACTGAAGGTAAACCTTTCGTGGATAGAGTTATTTCGACTTGATAAATATAAATAATAGAGTTATATGTTGTTACCCATTAGAAATCATATGATAGACTAACCATTACATAAGGAGATTCCAAAAATGGTGGGTAGTAGGCCTAGAACATGACCAGAAAAGGGCTAAGAGCGTAGGTGAAGCATGGGATTCACAAGAGCTCGACCTCAACATGTCTAAGAGTACATAAATTGCTGAACCTCAAGCACTCCATACCTACAAATATATGGAAATAGGAATGAAAGAGTGGGGAATGGAAGGTTTGGGGATCATCTCCCAAGTGTCTGACACTCATCACTCAGAAAGGTATGATCACATAGCATAGATCAATAAACACATCAACCAAACTGATTCAATGGGGTTGAATTGTCATTTAATAGGATCCTAGGTGACTTGTTTTTCATGTGGAGTATAATGGTGACCTATGAGAGAAATCCAACCACCTAGAGGCCCTAACCCTAGCCACATAACCACCCTCCTTGAGAAAATTGGAATGTAGGACCATGTGGAGAAGTTTCGCTATCAATGTCATTCATCAAACTTGGAAAGTGCGCCCTCCTTAGGCCCATAGTTGCTAATTTTTTCAATGACATCTTTTTCTTCCTTTCTTTCTTTTCCCTATGACAAATGTTATGACTTTCCTTTTTTTGAGACGGAGTCTAAAAAAGGAAACTGCACCCTCCTTTGCCAAACTTTTCCTTCTTTTATTATGACAAGTTTTGTCATAGATTTTTGGCACTTTCCCTTTTATCTTTGACTTCTTTTGTCATAGAGTTTCCACTTTCTTAATATCCTCTATTGGCAAGTTGGCTTGCCATTTGTGCCTGACATGGAAAGCTCAATTCCACATGTTATTTGCACAATAATTAATTAATGGAAATAAAAATTAAATACATTTCTCAATAATGTTTATTTAGCAACATTCTCCTAGGATAAATAATTAATGCCTCATAAATAATATTTGGACAACATTCCCTAGGTGAGGTAATTAATGCATGTTTGACCCCCCAATGTGTTGGGCATGGTTGACACTTTTATGTCCAAAATTATGGGGACATGAAAGAACCCCTATCAATGGGGTTTGTGTCAACAAATCATTTTGTTGTCAGGACCTTAGTGAGAAGGGGAAGGAGGACATGGTCTAGCATTCGACGAGACCATAAATTCAAGACTGATTTGAACAGAAGGAATGGGAATTTGCTGAGAAAGAAAATCAAAGCCCTGGAGTAACAACGTGGAAGTTGTTGGAGAGGCACGTATATTCTAATCTACACGAGTACTTTTTCTCTGAGTTTTCGATCATCTTGTATGAATGGTTGGTGCAATTGACCTATCAGAAGAAAAATTTCCAAGTAGGTGAACCAACTAGTTGGACTCTTGAATTGATCCAGTAGCTGCAGGAGGTAGACAACAAATCATCAAGGGATGTTGAAGTTTGGCTTGAAAACATATTGGAGGGATACATCACTGAGTTTGTAGTCGAAATAGTTAAATATTACAGTGACGCAAAAATGGATTTATTCAATGAACCAAGAGGTAGGTTTCTGTTGTCTTTGCAATTGTCTATTAAGATGCTCATCGACGAAAAAGGCATATTGAAGATGAAATCCATCGATTAGAACTGTGGTGTATGGAGGCTACAGGTATCGCAGAGATGAGGCTTGGATGGAATGATATGGGGTAGATGGATGGAAGTTATGATGGGACTATGAGGGAATCTAACGAAGGAAGTGGTATTATGAGAGGGGGAGCAAGGTTTCAGAAAGAGAAGAGGCAGAGGACAGGATAGAGCATTGGTACAATTGAGATGTGGGATATCAAAGGAAGACCACACAGGATGAAGCAACCATAAAACAACAAAGGAGACGACCAGGTTTCTACTGAGCCCGAGGAAAGGCTGACCTAGAGCAACAATGTACCCACACCTCTGTGCACTATTCCACACTCAAGAAGAAACATCATTTCAACACCAACTTGCCAACAAAACTCTAATAGTAGCATATCAATGACTGTAGGAAGAAGGCCTAGGATGGTAGGATATGACATGAAGTTACCTATATTTCATGGGAATGGGATTGACAATCCCATGCAATACTGGTTTCTGTGTGAAGCAGTGTGGATTGTAAAGCAAGCTTAGGATGATGATGTTTGGAAGGGCCAATTGGAGACGAGCCTTTGATGTCACTCACTAGATTGGTTCATGAAGCTTGTACAAGTTTGTATAGGGAATCTAACAAATAATCTAGCTGAAATTAGAAAAAGGATTCATTGAAGAATTCAGAAAACCGAAATCCGAGGTGCAATATACCACAGAACTAAAGGAGATTAAGAAATATCTAAATGAAACTATATGGGATTTCTATTAATGATTCAATACTCTGGTGGCAAGAGTCATCTTTGGGATGAGTGATGTTCAATATGAGGAATGGTTTATCATGACGTTGGTACCTAATATCATACTACCATTGATGCAACAAAATATTGTGACACAGAGCGAGGCTCTGGAGATTGCGATGAAGTTAGAAACTTCACCTGTTGGTGAGAATGCAGTCAGTATGAACCAGATTCAAACACAACTAGGGAATATGACACTCTAGTTGTAAGATATCAAGAAGGGAAAAGAGCATCGCGAGGAATTTTGGTGTACACGATAATGCACAGAGGGGCATAATACAGATCAATGCCCAGATTTTTGAAACTACCTATTTTGGGAGCGCAAAAACCATTAAGTCATGGAGGCATGCCATGGTGCCGTATCTTCTAATTTTAAGGGAATTGAAATGAATATTGTGGAAATATGCAGAATATGGTCACAAAGTTGATGAATTTATACTGCACATTTTTCCAGTCTGTTGGACATCAAGATAAGGATTATCACCCATATGATTTACCCCAAGACAAAGCAATGGACATGTACTATGTGAAGGGAGAAGACCATCAAACAGTGTAACAATTGAAAAAGCAACCAGAAGTTGTACAACCACCACCTCAACCGTAGTTTGCATCGTAACCACAACCAAGTGGTATAACCACCACAACAACCACAGATGCAGTTTGTACCACAGCCACAAACGCAACCGTATTTTATGCCACAACCACAATATAATCAGATGTAGATCGATCCACACTAGTCACAGTATACTTAATTGTAGCAGTATGCCTAACAGTAGCAGAATCCCCCACAACAGCAATTCAATCAACCATAGTATCAGCAGCAAGGAGGATTCTGAAGAGGATGAGGTGGAGGTTTTGGTTGAGGAGGAGGATGAGGTCGTGGAACAGTACAATGTTATAATTGTGGAGTGCTGGTACATTATATGAGATATTTCCTGTAATTGCAAGAACAGTGTACTTATTGTATTATTGTTGACAAAACTATTGAGAACTGTTCACAGTTGATTGCGAAGTGGTAGGAAGGAAACATTCCATAGTTGTAGAACCAGAACCAGAACCAAAGTCAAAATTGGAACCAGAATGAAAATTAGAATGTGAACCAACCAATGAATCCACCACCAAACTAGAACCAAGGGTCGACAGTTGCGATGATATTAGTAGAACCCAGAATGCAGGATGTTGATGTTCAATTCATTAATCGCAGAGATGGGATGACAAGAGAATACAACCCATTTCCATAGATCTAGTTGGCTGGAAAGAATAAAGTGAAGTTTGATGTTGATGCTAAGAGAGACACATTCTTTGAAGCAAGTGATGTGATAAGAAGAGATATGGGTAAGTTTCTTGTTTATGAAATGCAACTGATTTTGATTCAACTTCGTTAATAGGGCCATTGTGATAGCATGGTACCTTGCAGAACTTCTTTGAAAGTTTATTTTCGCTAGAAAAGGATCTTGATGCTCTCACCGAGATTCAATCATCTTGGACCTAGGCTTAGACATCAACATTCTTACAAAGAAGACATGGGAAAAGATGGGGAGCCCACAATTTGTTTGGTCCCTCATGCAGATGTGACTGGATAACCAGGATAGAGTAACAATGATTGGGCAAGTTCTGCATCTTACAGTGGAAGTTGAAGGGATGAAGACTTATGCTGATTTGCATGTTATTTAAATTGTTGATGGCGGAGGTTCATATCCCGTGCTACTGTGTATTGGATGAGCCAATGACAGATTGGAGGTGATTAATTTTAAGAAGCGTGTGATGACCTTTAAAAATTGCGACATTAGAGTCATAGCTCTGATGGATCCAAGTGAAGGAAGAAGATATGTTGAACTGGTTAAGGAAGAAGATATAAGAAAATGGGATCATGAATATAACATTTCATAGGATTACATCTATCTGAATGCCAATGATGAACTTGGTTGGCACAACTCTAGCTATGTGTCTTCGAAATTTGATGATGCTTTAAAAATATGAAAGAATTGGATGCATGAGGTATCAATTTGGAAGTGTGTCGTGATTACTCAGTCGTTATACCAAGTCGCAAACAAGAATGTTGAATTACCAGTATATTAAGGAATGTTGGAGTTGTCTGATTTTCTAGTGGAATTTGAGGATAAGGTATCAGAACAGCAATGATTTTTGGCATTGGATGAAGCATTGAAGGCTACTCTAGCACATTGGTGGGTGACACATAAGAATTCAATCATCGGATGGTTGCACTATCACAGGTTGATGATAGTTCTCTTTGGTGAAGAAGAAAAGTACCATGCCGACAGGTACGATGGGAAAAATGCTCCTAGTGATCACTTGATTGTGTGTCAGACCATGTGGGTCTCACAAGCAAAACATGAGTGGGTCCATGATTTTTTCCACATATTGGATGAGATGCCACAAGCATGGTATGCATTAGCTCAATTGCGCAGAGAGATCACTACTTCGAAAGAGTTGACAATTTGCTTCAATCACACCTTTAGTTTCACGAATACCAATCCATCTATTCATAATGCGTTGTAGCACATCTGCGACATTGTTTTGAAGGTAGTTCCACTTGCACATCGAGTGCATCTACATGAGATATGTATGATGAAATCTATGATGGAGTGCTATAATGTGACAAGAGGACTAGATGATGGAGATGATCTGCAAAACATCAATAATCCAAAAACAAAAGGGAGTCGAGATGTTGCAGCACATAACATACCAATGGATCCAATGAATCAACCATTAAAAATTCAAAAGTTCAACATTGGGACAGAGGAGAACCCAAAGTTTGGAAATGTTGGGAACTAATGGGATGACAAAACGATGGTGAATATCATAGAGATGTTGCATGAATTACATTATTTGTTTCCTACAAAGTTTTCGAGATGAAAGGAATATTGGGAGATATGGAGAGATGAAGATCCTGCTAAAGCAATATGCAAAATTAGTGACAAAGCGGTCGTATCATTTGAATCTATGATACAAGGAGAGGGTAAAGGATGAGCTTAACAGAATGATAGATGCTGGGATAATAGAACCGGTTGAGGAATCAGAATGGATCATCCCCATGGTCATGCAACAAAAGAAGACAGGTGAGTTTTGGATTTGTGTCGACCTTACAAAATTGAATGATGCGTGTATGCATCATCCATTTTCGATACCATTCACTGATGAGGTGCTAGAAGGAGTGGGAGGTCAAGAACTATACTCATTCATGGATCAATTTTCTGACTATAACCAAATTAAGATCATGAAAGAATATCACCACAAGACAACCTTTGTTACTGAATGGGGATGGTTTTAGTACACTATGATGCCATTTGGACTGAAGAATGCGCATGTGATATTCTCTAGGATTGTTGTCATTGTATTCAAGGATTTTACTTAGAAGTTTCTGGCGGTTTATATGGATGGCTGGATAGTTTATGGATTAATCACCATCTAGATAACTTGTGACTAATGATAGAACAATGTCAATAGCATCATATCATGTTGAATTCAAAGAAATGCATTTTCTATGCACCTTTTGGGATGTTGTTGGGACACATTGTGTGCAAGAAAGGACTATTGGTTGACCCAACCAAGATTGCATTGATTTTGAGCTCGCCACCACCTACAAATGTGAAGCAAATCATAGAGACACTAGGACACACAGGATATTATCACAAGTTCATCTGATGTTATTCCATGACCACAACTCCTATGGAGAGGTTTCTAAAGAAGGATATGGTATTTGTATGGAGTTAGGACTATTAGGGAAGTTTTGATACAGTAAACAAAAAGTTGGCTTCCACACCAATACTAGTTTTTCCTGATTGGACCAAGGAGTTCCATGTTCATGTTGATGCATAATCTATTGGGCTGGCACAGCCAGGGGAAGGAGATATTGATCACTCGATTTCTTTAGCTAGTCGTAAGCTGTCATCTGCAGAGAAGAATTATACTACAATCGAGACGGAAGGTTTGGAAATGGTATATGCACTACATAATTTTTGACATTACCTATTGGGAGGTCATTTCAAGATGTTCATGGACCACTCTGCTTTGAAATACCTACTGAATAATCCTGTGTTGAGGGGGAAGATATGTCATTGGCTACTTCTCTTTCAGGAGTTTTATTTTGAGATAATTGTGAAGACAGGTCACTTGAATGCAGGCCTAGATCACTTATCACAAATTGAGACAGGTGAAGAACCGAGGAACATTGAAAATGGGTTGCCAGATGCACAACTATTCCTAGTTGAGATGGTTGATGACTATTATGAGCAAATAGTTCAGTTTTTGGCAATGGGAACAACACCAGAAGAGCTTATTATAAGTCATAAGAAGAAGTTGGTTGTTAAAGCTGTGGATTTCTAGTTGATTGCTTTACAACTCTATAATGTAGGAATAGATGAGATCTTAAGGCAATGTCTCCTACCACATGATCATGGGTAGGTATTGGTAGAGGCACATACAGGAGTTGCATGTGGACACTACATAGGTCGCACTACTTCCAGGAAGGTGCTCCATGTATGGATTTGGTGGACAAATCTCAATAGTGATGCAACGTACTATGCATAGACTACAATGTCTATCAAAGGATTGGAAAAACATCAAGGAAGGATGAGATATCATTAGTACCTCAAGTGACATTGCAGCCATTTGACAAATGGGCAGTGGACTTTGTGGGACCAATCAACCCACTTGGAAAGAGGACTGGTGCATCATGATATATTATTACAACAATGAATTATCTGACAATATGGGTGGAGGTCACACCAATTGTAGATTGCACTGCTACGACATCAACGAGATTCCTGTTAGATAAGTTTCTTACTCGGTTTGGGTTTCCAAAGATATTGATGAGCAATCATGGGAGTCACTTCATCAATTGCACTGTCACCACATTGGTTGAGGAGATTCAGATTCAACATAAGAAGAGTACCCCATATCATCCACAAGGAAATGGGATAGTTTAGGAATTCAACGAGGTGTTGGACCAAAAGCTTACAATGGTGTACAATGTCCACTGTGACAACTAGGATTTGAAGATTCCAACAGTCTTGTGGGTGTATCACACTAGTTGTAAAAGATTAACAAGACATACATCATTGAAGTTGGTGTATGGGCAAGAGGGATTCATGCCAATGGAGTACATTGTTCTGAGTTTGCGCATTCTAGAAGCGACATTCATGGATGATGAATGAGAATTAGAAGAAAGCCTATCATAGTTGGTACAACTAGATGAAGATCCCTTTATTGCTTCTTTTCACTAGCGTGTTGAGAAGGACCTATAGAAATATTGGAATGATTGACATATCAAGAACAAACATTTTCAGCAAGGAGACCTGGTGCTGCTATATGACAACAAGTTTTCCAAACATCCAGGTAAGTTGCAAATGCATTAGCTAGATCCATATGTTATCAATTACATTACTTTAGGAGGCATAGTACAATTACAACACTTAGATGGTGTGATGCTACCTAAGATGGAAAACGCTACCAGGATGAAGCCCTACAGGAAGGGATCGGAGCTGCGTGATGCTTGAGGCACTACACGATGAAAAAAAATATCTTTTTTTTTTTGCATAGGATGGTAGTTAGGAGGATGGCACACAAGAAGGAAGTGGTTGCACAAGTAGATGAGTTAGTATCACAGTTAGGCAGTGATGTTGCGATGACTATAGGGAAATGATAGAGTCAAATCAACAATAAATACTGTAGTTAAAGCAGTTATCCGACATTGCTTTTTGGATGAGAAGTGCCTTAATGGCGGATATGACCATTCGATGGGATGAATTGATGGAGGATTCAGGTGATTAATGCAAGATTTGGTCGTAATGATTAAAAGGGATCATAATGATTTGGCCATAATAATCAGGACATCGACTCAACACTATAAGAAGAGTTTGGATGCGGTTGAAATTCACCATTGTGAAAAGTTGAGTTGTGAACAGTGTTACAAATTTGTTATCGTGAGTTGTATTGTGTTGAGTGTGTGAGTTGCAGAGCAGAGGGAGGTTGTGGTGCCTGTTGAGATCTTGGGGGAAGTTATGATAAATGTTTAGTGAGACGATTATAATAGAAATTTTAAGTGGGAGAGACTCACCAATTATCTGGGTTATCATCGAAGAAGATTTTGCAAGCATGCTGGTGTGTTTATCATCGGTTATAAAGAAGAAGAGGGGGGTGTAGTGGCCCAAATACCCGGTGGAGAAGAAGAGGAAAACTAGAATGTCCACGTGGGCATAGAAGGAGGTACCAACACAAATGGGTCCATAAAAATCCAGGGCTAAGGACTCCTCATCCCAGATAGGGGTATCTGATGTTGATATCCCTGGCTATGTGCCTCCCTATCGGCCCGATGAAAAGACGAGGAAAATCATGAAGAATCAAAGGTACATGGTTAGGATTCGAACGATACCATTGGGCATGGTATGCACCATGGACATATGGCCATTAATTGCATGAATGAATTATGATGATCATGATATGCTTCCGTCAAGAGAGATCATGACAACTGCATATATACCTCCAAAGTAGGCCAAAGGAATCCTAGTAGCACTCATTCCAAAGGATTGGGCACGTGGTTTGGAGATATTAGGGATGTTGGTAATTATCAACATGCCACACTTTGGGTGGTTGATAGAAGCAAATTCATGCATGAAGCAGCTCTTGGAATGCTTCCATGGTAGGATTATGTGGCTAGATCGACCAATTGTATTCATCGGAGCACTCATTTTAGAAACCATAGGGATGCCCAAGGAGGGGCATGACCCATCACATTATTTTAAGAGGAAATACAACGACAAGAAGTTAGCCGCAAAAATGAAGAAAATATATAAATTACAATGCGACGAGCGGGAATACTGTGTTGAAAACATAAATTATTAGGTTTTCTGCATTGCAGAGATAATTCTGGCTATCAAGATTGTCAGAATGAACTGACCCAACCAATGTAATTTTATGTTCATCGCATGCGAAGAGTAGTGTGCACAAAGGGTGCAGATGAAATGGTATCTGTTCTTAATGAACTAGTTGATAGACGATGGACTATCAGTCTAGGAAGGGCATCGAGCATTCACCTACAAATGGCTACTTATTTTGATAACGATTGTGGCTTGGATGGAGCTGGAGGATTACCAATGTATGGATGTGGATGCTGCAAATATTTCTAAGGGAGCGCGATACTAGAACCTCTAGTATGTGAAGGAAACTGAGCAGCTTAAGGAATATGCAATTCAATTCTGGATATATTGGGAGGCACTGCAAGCTGCATCGACGAAGGTTCTGTGACTATTAGATAAGTTAGCGTAAAGTTCCAATGCGTTATCATGTTTTGGATTGGGCCACACACCGTTCATGTGCAGGCACGGCATGACCTAGATAAATAGTGTCTTCCCACAATGTATAATATTTATAACATGGAAATAGAATCTATTATTGTTGATTGACCCATGGAGTGGAATGAACCTATCAGCATCGAGGAAGTGTTGACATGTCCACCAGTAGATGCACCGGTGAATCCTCTGCCAGACACTCCAAGTGACCATGACACATATGATGCGTAGACACGGACCCCGATGGATTCAGAAATAGACATTCTAATTGAGGAATCCCACACGAAGAAGAGATAGGACCAGAGTGTGACCAACAACATAACACTGATGAATAAGGATAAGTTGGGCCGTACTATTGCAGCCATTACAACAACAACTATTGATGTGGGCAAACAGAAGAATAAGAAGAAGAATGACAGATTTTGTACGGTAAGAACTCACCTTGATTCATTAATTGTTGTAGTAGTAAACATGGCACTAAAGGCAACCAATTTGCAACAAGTTGGTTCTATCAGCACCAAGATGTGGATTAGGAATGTGAAAATTCCACCGCATACGACTGAGACCAACAATGAGGACCTCAATGCCTCACTTCAATAATTGCAGGATATTTTAGTAGACATCAATGAATTGTTGACCCATACATTGGTGTAGTTGTAGAGGGTTTCCAATCAAGAGTTGGAAGATAGAGAGAGAATAATTAACAATCACTTTTTGAGGTCACAAGAGAAAGAGGATGAACCATGGAAGGAGATTGAGGCACTGAAGAAGGAGAAATATCAGATGATAGAGGATAAATAAAAGGAGATTGAGGCACTTAAAAAGGAGCAAGATCGATTGACAGTAGAGAAAGCACAACTTTGGGATAGTAGAGTGCACTTAGAGAAGGCAACTTTGGTTTCTTGTCAACAAGTGCGAGAAAATACTGAGGACATGGACGTGGAGCCAAAAGTAGAGCGGCTTGGGGGTGTAATTTCCCAGTTGATGTGAAACAATGAAAACCTACATAACCCGGTATATTTAGGCACCCCACTATAGTAGGCTATGGAAAGGAAAATAAACATTGAGGACTTAGCGACACAACTGGAGGAATTCAATCAAGAAGCAAAGTGAGTCACTAACCTGACTACACAATTTTGGGGTAGTGTAGTCCAAGATGCACATTTGGAGAAACTTTCCAAGCAGTCGCAAAAGGGCGAGGGGTAGTTGGAAACACCAAGGACATCGCTCAAATTGATACCCCTATTTGTACACATTACGAAGGAAGCCGAATTGAAGGCATTACAACAACCTATTGTGAAAGCAAGGGAGCTCAGTAGCGACATAATACACAGTTGAATGAGTTCCAAGACGTTGGAGCGCAAATTTCAGTAAAGGGGTTTCTGTGCCCTAGGAAGTTCTGGATGGCCAAAGAGATGTCATTGTAAATATTTTTGAGCACCCATTGGAGCGCGAAGTGACAGAAAGCTGTGAAATTACTGAGAATATCAAGGAGTAGGTCAAAGAGATCACCCAACAATAGGAGGACTTAATGGTGAAGGTCAATGGTTACACCATTTCCAGTTAATGTGGCTTGAGAGTAAGCCACAAGATTGTGTTGGGCATCTGTTGGCAAGCAGTTTTGAGAATATTTAATTACGCGGCATCGTGGATGCTGCACAAAGTCAAAGATGGTGCACAAGGTAGAAGATGGCGAGCAAGGCGTCTTAACTATATTTTATGTATTTTGGTCATATTTTTTATATTTGGACCACATTATGTGGATTGTGGTCATCATTTTGTATATTTTGTTAGAAGTATTTAGGATGTTGAATTAAAGTGGACCACCGATGTAAAGGCATAAGCCTATAAATAGATTTAGAATTGCTAGTTTTAGGTCTTCTTGGAACTCTAAGTTCTTAAGCCTTTTTAGATCTGTGTATATGAATAGAATAATTGTTTTCGAGAAATTGTGTTTTACTACGAGTACTAATATGACATGACAGAGACTAGATATAAAAATTGTGTTTTTTTCTATCTTTCTGTTTTCCTTTTTTTCTATGATCAGAATGCAAATGCGATGTGTATCCATGAATGATGCGATTCTTATCTATTATGAATGATTTTGTATTAGTATATATTTTCATGCTTCGATGTATCTACTGCAATCTAAGTATGTTGATATGATCCATTGAATGATGGTATGACTTGGTGAATGTATAATCTGAATGATTGAAACTGTTAAGTAACATTACCTTGAGTTGATAGTAGATGTGTAGTCCTCCTTCATACTGTAGAAACTTAGCTCCAAAAGTTCTCCCTCTAACATCTCGGGTGAGACTTGATCTTCTATACAGGTGTTGCTGGAGGGGGTAAAACCTATCCGGTCCAGTTTTGAGGGATATCACCGAGTTTTGGGTGTCAACAGAGAGAGAACCCCTGTCGATGGGTTTTGTGTCAATAGTGCATAGGAAGCCAAAGGTTTCATCCAACCGATACAAGAACATATTTTCCTCAATTGGGTGATGTGGCTTTGTCTCTCTACCCATAGTCATCCTAAACATCCCCATCTTATGCAAGAAGACCTGTATATCTTCCCTCCAATCAATAAAGTTGAAGGGTGTAGGGATATGGGGTACAAGAGCTAAGGAATCCATCAATTTTACTTATGAACAATCACTTCTTCAATAAAGCTACATATTACCAGTAAGAAACAATGTAAAATACAAAACAATTCACAATAATTTCAGAATCAATCCTTGCATCTCAACATGTACACTTTCTCAGGGTCCGTAATGCCTGCAAAGACTTATCTGAAGGACTCCAAAGTTATCAATGCACACTTTGTAGGATTTACGTGGAAACCCAACTACTTCTCGTGTACAATGGAGATTGGATAGACTTGTTGTATACCTAAATAGGGTTTGATACCATCTTTGAATTATTGTTCCATTGATCTACAGGAAATAAGTGAAATTGAATTGTGTTATTGTGCAGTGTAATGGAATGAAAAATACACACTGAACAAGACAAATTTCATAGAAAACTGGTAGTATTGCTCACTAAAATTACAATATTATATTAATTAATTCCAGCAGTATACAATGATGTTACATAAAGGAGAATTTGAATCATGTGGATAAGATTTGAATCTACCAAATCAATCCTGACTGATTGGTTAAAAAGGAGTGTCTAAATCACTACATGGGAGCCACTAGTCTAACTCATGATAACCAAATCATTTTGACAATCGGTTAAACTAGTTAAACCAGTTAAACTGACAATATAGGTGGAAAAATCTGCCACTTCCCCATGCATCCATGCATAACTAGTGCTATACTGATTGAATGTGACCTAACTGAATGTAACTGAAGAAAGAATTATCATAACCACCTACCAATTACAACCAACTGATGGAGGCTGGAAGTGGCACTCGAAGTGGCTCCTAAAGTGTAGTGATTGGCACCAGTGGAACCAAATGGCACACTGGTGGCACCAATGGAACAAGTGGCACCAAACTCTATCAAATTAATCCTAACTTAGGAAAATGATCTAATAGAATATATATGGGCAAGGTAGTATTATATAATCCTAACACCCAATGACCACCTGTTTCTGCCATTGTTATTATTAAAATTCATTTCTTTCAAATATATCTGACCTTATTTTTAATCTATCAAGAGATCCCTCTCTATAAGGAAAGAAGAAAAATTTCCTCCTAAATATTGGTTTTGTGGTTAAATTGGGATTATCTTCTCACAACCAAGGGTAAATTCTGAGTGATAACAAAGGGAAAATAAGTCTACGAAGAAGTATGGTGCATTTGATTCCAGTCGGAAGGAAACTGTAAGGTTTAATGCACAAAATTCCATGAATATTTATAAGATGGAGCCCTAAATCCATTAAGGCAAGGAGGATTTCCAAGGTGTCATATTTTTCATGCTAGAGTACATAGGTCTGAGGAATGTTAATACCTTTAGAAATTTGTGTCGAAACCAATGAAACATTTTTCCAACTTTTGTCGAACGATTGGACATGAAGAAAAGGACTATAGAGCATATGATTTTCCAAAAGAAAGGACCATGGATACATATTTTATGAAGGGAGAGGAGCAACAACCAACATAAACATTATAACCGCAGCCGCATTATAACTAGCTACAACTGTAGTATACTCAACTGCAATATAGTCGGATGCAACCAAAATATACTCAATCGATGTATAACTAGCGGCTACCGCAGTATACTCATATAAAACCTAATAAATGACAACAATTAAACCAGCCACAATATAACCAGAGACCATAGTAGCAACAATGAGGATTCCAAGGATGATTCCCTAGAAATTGTAATATACAATTTGGTCATGGAGGAGATATGGGATGAGGAAGGGGACTTGTAACGTGTTATAATTTTGGAGTATTGGGACATTATCAGAGGGACTATCTAAATCTACAATATCATTGTACTTATTGCAGTGTCATAGACCATGCCATCGAGGAATTCCCACAATTTATTACAAATTCGCATGCGAAGAATGCACTGCAACCACAATACAACCAGAACACAACTCAAAACCAAAATTAAACACTGAATGTAGGGAAGATCTCAGCAGAACCAAGAACCCAACCAACGTAGGTCATAGTAGTAACCAGAGGAGGATATACAATAGGATTTGATGGACCACTAATAAATATCCCAGTGACGGCTTGAAAGAAGGTGGAATATGATGTAAAGGGTGAGAAATAAACCTTCTTCGATACAAGAGACATGCTGAACAGGAACACTGGTAAGTTACCTGTTTATGAAATTCCACTAGTCTGCAATTTGACAAAGTCATCAAGATCATCAAGAAAGGTTAATACCTTGAAATTTTTTCTATATAGCTATATGACGTTACGAAAACATCCACATGCATTAACTGAAACAACAAGATTTTTGTATCAACATGAGGAAGGACGACAGGACCACCCACTAAATTCATTACAAAAGAAGAAAATGGGAAGGGAAATGAGGATGAATGTTAAGATCAATTACTATGATCTGAATTTAGTCATCTTTGATCTAAGATTGGATGTAAATATACTAACAAAGAAAACATGGTAGATGATGGGAAAACCACAATTGGTTTGGTCTCGCATAAAACTGTGATTAGCAAATCAGTCTAGCGTATCTCCAATTGGTAGAGTATGTCATCTACTTATTGAAGTGGACTGATTGAAGACATACAAATACTTCAATGTTATTGAGATATTAAATGAAATCAACTCATACCCTAATCTGTTGGGAATTGGTTGGGCAAGTGAAAAATTGGCGGTTATCAATTTCAAGAAAAGGGTAATGACTTTTGAGAATCATGACACGCAGATCATTGGCCCATTTGATCCCCATGAGGGAGAAATATATGATGAACCAATAAGATATGAATATGTGAGAGGATGAGATAAAGCCTATAATATTTCTGAAGACTACACCAATCCCACTATGGATGGAGAGTTGGGATGGCAAAGTACTAGATAAATCATTGGAATCTGATGATGCTCTAGAGAACTAGCAGAACTAGTTACATGAAGTGTGTGTCAATAAATGTACAAGAATCAATCAGTTGTTGCGATGGTTAGAAACATAATTCATTGATTTTTTACGTATGGAGGACTACCTAACTTGTCAGTTTTTATTAGAGACTTAGAAGATAGAGTATCAGAGCCTTAGCACATGTTTTCATTGGATGAAACACTAAAGGCTACTCTGGAAAGATGGTGGGCTACACACAAGGCCTCGATGGTTGATTGGAAAGTGTGTCAGTGACTTATGGAAGTTCAATTCGAAGAAGATGAATAATACTAAGGGAAGAAATATGATGGAAGGAAAAATCCTAATGAACATATGATTGCATGCCAAGCCACATGGGTACTAAGTACAAAGTAAGAGTGGGTCCACGCATTTGTTCATAGATAGGACATTCGAGACAAAGTGTTGGAGATAGTTTCAATTGATTTACCAATTGAACCACACAGGAGAATGACACTGTAGATGGTCATGACATGTTACAATGTATCAGGAGAATTTGATGACAAAGACAATCCAAGAGCTGTCGATATTCCAGATTCAAAGGGAATCCATGACATTATAGTTCCAGAAGTGTCAGGAAAAAAATTCAAGCAACCGATGAAACTAAAGAAGGTTAATATTGGGATAGTAGAAGACCCAAAGTTCTCTAGCATTGCAGATTATTGGTATGATTCAGTGATGGGGAAAATCACCAATCTGATACATGAATTTCAGGACTTATTCATGACCAAGTTTTCTGAGATGAAAGGTATTTCATGCAATTTGGGAGAAATGAAGATTCCACTCAAACCTGATGTGAAACCAGTAAAGAAGCGACCATACAGATTGAATCTAAGATACAAATATCATGCCAAAGAAGAATTAGAATAGATGATGGATGTTGGCATTATCAAACCGATCAAAGATTCAGAATGGATCAGTCTGATGGTTGTGCAAGACAAAAATATGGTGGAAATCCATATCTATGTTGATCTTAAGAAGCTGAATGACGCAAGTATTCATGATCCATTCTAGACACCATTTACCGACGAAGTACTGGAAGGAGTTGGATGAAAAGAAATCTAGTCATTCATAGATGAATTTTTGAGCTGTCACCAAATAAGGATTGCGAAGGAGGATAGACACAAAACAACTTTTGTAATAGAATGGGGATGCTTTCAGTACACAGTGATGTCGTTTGGGCTCAAGAATGCACCTGCATGTTTTTCAAGGATGGTTGTCACTGTGTTCAAGGACTTTATTCATGAATTACTGGAAGTCTACATGGATTATTGGACCGTCCATGGCCTACTAAAATACCACACTATGAATATTTGACTAATTCTAGAAAGGTGTCGACAACATCAAATTTCGTTAAATTTTAAAAAGTGTGTATTTTGTGCCCCATTTGGGATTATATTGGGACACATTATATGTAAGGACGACATGTTGGTCAATCTTGCCAATATTGCACTAATTGTTGAGTTACCAACACCTACAATAGTAAAACAAATAAGGGATACACCGGGCCACAGACGGTACTACTGGAAGTTCATAAGAAGATACACAATGATCACTTTGCCAATAGAGAAGTTATTGAAGAAAGATGCAAAGTTCAAGTGGGATGAGGAGTGCTAGAGAATACTCAACATACTAAAATAGAAAATGATCACAACACCAATATTGGTTTTTCTGTACTTGATGAAGGAGTTCTGGGTTCATGTTGATGCTTCATCAGTCTCTTTAGGGGTAATCTTGGCTCAACCAAGGGAAGGTGCAATTGACCATTTGATTATGTTTGCAAGTCAGACTTTGTCTACAATAGAAAGAAACTACACAACAACAAAAGTATAGTAATGGCAATGGTGTATGAATTACAAACACTCTTCCACTACCTATTACAGAGAGAAATTCCTATGGCTTGGGGTACCACAACAGACAACTTGAATCCAGAAATCAATCATTTCCTATATGCAAGAGAAATCAAATATCTAACACTAAATAATCTTGATTCGTACTTTATTCTAGATGGTTGAAGTAGATCCCCATTGAGCTTTCCAACTCTAGCTTGAATTGATAAATTTATTCCTCAACATTCAATAAAAAAGACAAGCATACTATATATAATTTTGCTAGCTCTACTCTAGCATATATAATCAATAACATATAAGCATTTGAAATCATCCATGGATCAAATATTCATTCAAATACACATTATTGGACAGGAAAATACATTTCTATTAATATAAAATAGAGATTACGATAAATACCAGCTCTGTCGGCACGTTTGCAAATCGGAGAAACTGAGTCCCCCACTTGGGCCTCCACCACTTCAATCCTCCATCTCTCGATAGAAAGATCACAAAAGTACTCCAAGGGACAAATGGATGCAGACTCAAGTATAAGCTCCGGAAACAATGGACTATAGTTTCTTTGCTCTCAATTTCTCATATGCCTTCAATGTATCCAAAGGGTTCCTTATATAGCTCTTCAATGGGGTAATGAAAGGTCAAATCTGAGAGATCTCAAGGCATATGGAAGGGCAGGAGACAAGTGAGTTGGATCCACACCAAGGAAAACTCCAAAAGAATTTGGCCTTTTGCACACATCCCGATCTACGCGGTTTTAGGGGTCAAATGCACGTATATATGCGAGAAAGGGTTTAAAAGTCGCGTATGGCAATTTTAGCATGTTTTTTTCCATGATATTGGAAACATCAAAGCAAAAAAAATGGTCCATAGGGTCTAAGGAGTCTGCAGAGGGACAGGGAAGGCCATAAAAGTGTGATTCACCATGTGTGATAAAATCATCTATAACAGATGCCCCCTAATGTGTGAGGTCAAACAGGTCATATGATGGCCGAAATACATTACAAGTCCATCCCAGAAGTGAAGTGATGAAGAACCTATTGGAAGACCAACCACCCAATCAGCATAATACAATGATACAACTCTGCATATAACTGCAAGTACATCTAGCAGTCCTGGATACATAAGAGTACAATGGCCATGAATATGCATGATACAATATGACATATGTGGTCATCGCCACATACAATATAAATAGATCAGAATCTCTATGATGAAGATATACAAAGGATCATGATCTCCATGAAGGCTGAAGATATAATAGATCAAGATCTCCATAATAGCTGGAAATGTCTGACATATACTGGAATCAAGTCACGAGAGCTGAAATGTCATGAACACTGGCACGATTAAGGAGGTAGCATATAAGAGATGACACCAATATGGAAGGTCTTCTACACAAACTGCTATGAGTACATGTAGTACTATGTGAATAGCGATGTCGAGGTCGAACATAGTAGTCCATATTCTGATTACCGGTAATTGATGTATACCGTTAATAGACGCGAGATCACCCATCGATAATGATAATGGGAATAAAGGTAATAGAGTGAAAACTAACAAGTGTGAATAAATGTGTTGAGTTCGAACACTTGAGAGAATCCATCAATCAGGGGACATTGATGTATTCCCAAAAACCTGTCGATGGCAAGAGAACTTGCCACTGATGACTGCAAGTCTCAAGGCACTCAAAAATGACTCTAGATTCCTATCCTAGAATAAATGATCTACATTTGATGGGATGAAATCCACTGGAAGGAGGGAATTAAGGCATCCCCCATCATCGAACATGAGGTACTCAACAAAGCTGTATAATGTGGAAGGACTCGATCATAAGGTGCATGAACCAGTAACTGTACCAGGAATGGCCGACATGCAAAGTCAAGATAATCAAGGAATGGTCGACTCAGGTTTCAACTTCCTTCAAACAAGTTGACTGGTGATTGAATTTAGGCAACATAGACTCGATATACAAAACTGGGACATCTCTACGACATAGGAGGCATCGACAGAGGCTCCATAGGGACTAGAAGCTTAACCAGTTGGTGGAGATAAAATTAGATAAACGAGTAAAACTCCTAAATTCTAACTATTAACCCAACCAACAGATGTGATATACAGTGCTCTCTTCAAAGGAGACACGACTTAATAGCTACCAAAGATAACATCTTTTCTTGTCTTCCTTTTTGGTTTTTTAAATTTTTTTTGGACTTTTTCAAATATTTGAAAAGCTTGAAAAAGAATAAAATTTCTTTAAAGTTACAGACTAAGAGGAGACAACTGTCAAATGGGAAAACAAACTAGTTCCAAGCAGTGGAACATACCTATTCTCAATGCAAGGACACATGTGTAGGAAAGTGACACTCGGGGGAAAATCCCCTCCCGATAAAAATAGGGAATCAAGCTACAAAGGATATAAAAAATGGCTCTGCATGGCTAGACATGAGACAAGCTCGAGCTATATGGCTGATACTCAAAGTCAGGGAAGCCAGCATAAGGCTCAATAAGGCAGGAAAAGCTCATGATAATGCAATTACAACTTGACATAAGTGAGTCCTGAGGAAACAGGGCAGCAAAAGATCGAGATGAGTATGAGGCTCCTGCAAAATGTCATGGCAGTACTATACAATGGAATCCCACACCCTAAAGGACAAACTGTTGGCATGGGCACCAAATGAAAATAAGGAGGTAACTAGGGTACCCATGTAAGGTCAAGCTCTACCATTCAAACCCTGCCACTTCTAAAACAACAAGAAGGTTTCGTGACAAGATAGAATGGGTTCATACCTACGTTTATAATGAAACGGTCATAAGTTTATGCAAAATGAAAATGGGGTTGAAACCTAACCTATATGCTAGTTTAAACATGATACCTATGATAGGAATGAACGTGTTGAAACCTTGGAGAGAGTGTACAAAAAACTGGACCCTACATGACAACCATATTGTCCAAAACAACCTGAAATAGTCAGTAAAGAATCCAAACTATAGGATATAGGGAGAAATGATCATGAAAAATAAATTCAAAGGAAACAGTGCAGTGGATTATGGGCAATAAAAAGGAATGTAAAGTGTAGACCCAATGTTCACGAATCCACTACCACCCTTGTGAGGGTGACCACTGGTGTAAATATCAGGCGAAGGGAATAAAATTCCTCCACAAATGGAGTAGAGGATGGAATATGACCATTCCCAAATATATGAGAATGGTAAGGGGCTGTGATGCCCCCAAGTATAACACCAGGGTCTTTACTAGGGCCAAGGACGGGTGATAGGATACCAGGCATGCCAAAAATAAAAGGAGCCAAACTCAAGAGAGCATAAATATACTTAAGCAACCATGATCGCAAAGGCCAACTAGCACACAAAGAGCACCCTCCTAAGAAAATCTACAGCCAAAATACAAGCAAACCAAGGGGAGGATATGTGAGCTCATGAATGAAGCAGGTATGTCTTGCCTAAGAGAGGCTTGAGACTCCCATACACAATAAGCAGAGGTTCGTAACCAATTATTGTGGCCCTCAGCTTCAACGCATATAGCGACTGTGCTGTTCGACCCTAACCTGGCCAGGACACCTGCAGAATAAACCCTACAAAGTACTACCTCGATAACCTAGGTAAGACAACTAAGGTCACCTCAATATAGTCAATGCTCAGGTGGATAGTCTCAGTTGGGATTGACCGTATGGGTAGGGTAGCAAAGCCTGAAACTCTTGAAAGAGCCCCCAAATACGAATAAAATCCTGGAAATATCTTCGATGCTACTCAGATATGACTAGGGGTCATCCCAATTAATAACCGCTCACATTGCCTCATGCTTAACTCCCTTTTAAGAGGAGGATCCTAAGAAACACTAATTATACCAAGGAATTTCACACTCTCACCTGGACATACACATACATGTTTTTGTTTAGTGGTCTTAGAGAATTTACTCACAATGAACTATTCCAAGACCCTAAAACCTAATCTTGTTGGTGTACCCTATCAAAGAAAATAACATAATCCATTTTAATTAAGCATTGATTTTATTTGGCTATAATTACTCTAATGGAAATGATCATGCAACTAATGAAGTTATGACTCAGTAGTGAATTAATATGCACACCATAACAAACAATGCTAAGTGCAATCTTTGTCAAATAAAAAATAGGGTATGCCACTACATGAAATGCATAAATATATATTCCTTCAATGTCAATGCAATCCTTCCTATATGAAATCCTAAGTACAACTCTCATCCAAGCAATCCAATGCAAGTACCTCCTCAAATCCATATCTAAGATGCACCTAAGAGTGCGACTACTTTGTATTTTTCAATATAAAAGAATGAAAAATGCAATAAAAATCATCCAAAACTCTCAGTCTCTGCAGTAAGTATAAAACCTAAGCCCAAAAAGACACCGAAATAGAAAAGAGTAATGCATTAATGGTAAAACAAAAAGGATAAATGACTAAAACTACTTTCAAAGAAAAACCAATGAAAAGGTGGTCTCTGTTCATAAAAGAAGCATCCAACAGACAACATCAGACCCAAGGAAGACCCAACCACACTCACAACCCACCCAATAACTTCTCACAACATCAAACTCACCAAAAGGGAGGATGCACATGACTGTTTAAAGAACAACTGTGTATATATGTGACTTTTGGCAAAAAATCTGCATGTATACATGGATTTTGGCCAAAAACATGTGTGTATACGTGACTTTTGGCCAAAAATCCATGTATGTACGTGACTTTTGGCCAAAAACCTACGTATACAGATAAGATAGTGGCAAAAAGCAGGCCAAGGGTCAAACCAATAAAGGGGAGTGTCAATGGATGAACATACTATAAAATGCAACACATAAACAAGGAGAACCAAAGATCAAGTCAATAATATCAAGCACATTGTGCCCCCAAACCCCAAATCAAAACAAGGAACATCCCCAGTGGAGTCGCCAATTCTGTTACGGAAAGAAATTCCTATGGCTTGGGGTACCACAATAGACAACTTGACTCCAGAAATCAATCCTTTCCTATATGCAAGAGAAATCAAATATCTAACACTAAAGGATTTCGATTTGTACCTTATTCTAGATGGTTGATGTAGATCCCCATTGAGCTTTCCAACTCTAGCTTGAATTGATAAATTGCTTCATCAACATTCAATAAACAAGACAAGCATACTATATATAATTGTGTTAGCTCTACTCTAGAATATATAATTGATAACATATAAGCATTTGAAATCATCCATGGATCAAATATTCATTCAAATACACGTTATTGGATAGGAAAAGATATTTCTATTAATATAAAATAGAGATTACAATAGATACAACCTCTGTCGACACATCTGTGAATCGGAGAAACTGAGTCCCCCACTTGGGCCTGTGACCACTTCAATCCTCCATCTCTCGATAGCAAGCTCACAAGCAAAAGGAAAACTTGGGAAGAACACAAAAGTGCTCCAAGGGACAAAGGGATGCAGACTCAAGTATAAGCTCCGGCAACAACGGACTATAGTTTCTTTGCTCTCAATTTCTCATATGCCTTCAATGTATCCAAAAGGTTCCTTATATAGCTCTTCAAAGGGGTAATGAAAGTTTGAATCCGAGAGATCTCAAGGCATATGGAAGGCCAAGAGACAAGTGAGTCGGATCCACATCAAGGAAAACTCCAAAAGAATTTGGCCTTTTGCACACATCCCGATCTACGTGGTTTTAGGGGTCAAATGCACGTATATACATGAGAAAGGGTTTAAAATTTACATATGGCAATTTTAGAATGTTTTTAGGGATGATCTTGGAAACATCAAAGGAAAAAAAAATGGTCCATAGGGTCTAAGGAGTCTACAGAGGGACAGGGAAGGCCATAAAAGTGTGATTCACCATGTGTGGTAAAATCAGCTATAAGAGATGCCCCCTAATGTGTGAGGTCAGAGGGGTCATATGATGGCTGAAATACATTATAAGTCCATCCCAGAAGTGAAGTGATGAAGAACCCAGTGGAATACCAACCACCCAATCAGCACAGTACAATGATACAACTCTGCATATAACTGCAAGTACATCTAGCAATCTCGAATACATAAGAGTACAATGACCATGAATATGCATGATACAATATGAAATATGTGGTCATTGCCACATACAATATAAATAGATCAAAATCTCCATGATGAAGATATACAAAGGATCATGATCTCCATGAAGGATGAAGATATATAATAGATCAAGATCTCCATAATAGCTGGAAATGTCTGACATATACTGGAATCAAGTCACGAGAGCTAAAATGTCATGAACACTTGCACGATTAAGGAGGTAGCATATAAGAGATGCCACCAATCTAGAAGGTCTTCTACATAAACTGCTATGAGTACATGTAGTACTATGTGAATAGAGATGTCGAGGTTGAACATAGTAGTCCATCATCTGATTACTAGTCATTGATGTATACCATTAACAAACGTGAGATCACCCATCGATAATGATAATGGGAATCAAGGTACTAGAGTGCAAACTAACAAGTGTGAATAAATGTGTTGAGGTCGAACACTTCAGAAAATCCATCAATCAGGGGACATTGATGTATTCCCAAAAACCTATCGATGGCAAGATAACTTACCACTGATGACTGCAAGTCTAAAGGCACTAAAAAATGACTCTAGATTCCTATCCCAGAATAAATGATCTAAATTTGATGGGATGAAATCCACTGGAAGGAAGGAATTAAGGCATCCCCCATCACCCAACTTGAGGTACTCAACAAAGTTGTATAATGTGGAAGGACTCGATCATAAAGTGCACAAACCAGTAACTGTACCGGGAATGGCCGACATGCAAAGTCAAGATAATCAAGGAATGGTCAACTCAGGTTTCAACTTCCTTCAAACAAGAGAATAAAGGTGAATGGTGATTGAATGTAGGAATCATAGACTCGATATACAAAACTGGGACATCTCTGCGACATAGGAGGCATTGATACAGGCTCCGTAGGGACTAGAAGCTTAACCAGTCGATGGAGATAAACTCAGATAAATGAGTACAACTCCTAAAGTCAAACTATTAACCCAACCAATGGATGTGATATATAGTGCTCTCTTTGAAGGAGACACGACTCAATAGCTGCCAAAGATAACATCTTTTCTTGTCTTCCTTTTTGGTTTTTTAATTTTTTTTTGGACTTTTTCAAATATTTGAAAAGCTTGAAAAAGAATAAAATTGCTTTAAAGTTACAGACTAGGAGGAGACAAGTGTCAAATGGGCAAACAAACTAGTTCCAAGCAGTGGAACATACCTATGCTCAATGCAAGGACACATGTGTAGGAAAGCGACACTCAGGGGAAAGTCCCCTCCCGGTAAAAATAGGGAATCAAGCTGCAAAGGATATATAAAATGGCTCTACATGGATAGACATGAGACAAGCTCGGGCTATATGGCTGATACGCGAAGTCAGGGAAGCCATCATAAGGCTCAATAAGGTAGGCAAAGCTCATGATAATGCAATTACAACTTGACAGAAGCAAATCTCGAGGAAACAGGCCAGCAAAAGATCAAGATGAGTATGAGGCTCTTGCAAAATGTCATGGAAATACTACACAATGGACTCCCACACCCTAGAGGACAAACTATCGGCATGGGCACTAAATGCAAATAAGGAGCTAACTAGGGTACCCATGTAAGGTCAAGCTCTACCATTCAAACCCTGCCACTTCTAAAACAACAAGAAGGTTCCGTAACAAGATAGAATGGTTTTGTACCTACGTTTATAATGAAACAGTCATAAGTTCATGAAAAATGAAAACGGGTTTGAAACCTAACCTATATGCCAGTTTAAACATGATACATATGATAGGAACGAACGGGTTGAAAACTTGGAGAGAGTGTACAAAACACTGGACCCTACATGACAACCATATTAGTCCAAAACAACCCGAAATAGTCAGTAAATAATCCAAACTATAGGATATAGGGAGGAATGATCATGACAAATAAATTCAAAGGAAACGGTGCGGTGGATGATGGGCCATAAAAAGGAATGTAAAGTGTAGACCCAATGTTCATGAATCCACTACCACCCTTGTGAGGGTGACCACTGGTGTAAAGACCGGGTGAAGGGAATAAAAATACTCCACAAATGGAGTAGAGGATGGAATATGACCATTCCCAAATCTATGAGCACGGTAAGGGGCTGTGATGCCCCCAAGTTTGACACCAGGGTCCATAATAGGACCAAGGACGGGTGATAGGATACCAGACATCCCAAAAATAAAAAGAGCCAAACTCAAGAGAGCATAAATATACTCAAGTAACAATGATCCTAAAGGCCAACTAGCACACAAAGAGCACCCTCCTAAGAAAATATGTAGCCAAAATACAAGCAAACCAAGGGGAGGATATGTGAGCTCCCGAATGAAGCAGGTATGTCTTACCTAGGAGAGGCTTGAGACTCCCATACACAATACGCGGAGGTTTGTAACCAATTATTGTGGCCCTTAGCTTCAACGCATATAGCGACTATGCTGTCCAACCCCAACCTGGCCGGGACACCTTCAGAATAACCCCTACAAAGTACCCCCTCGATAACCTAGGTAAGGAAACTAAGGTCACCTCAATATACTCAATACTCAGGCGGACAGTCACAGGTGGGGTTGACCGTATGGGCAGGGTAGCAAAGCCCAAAACTCTTGAAAGAGCCCCCAGATACGAAGACAGTCCTGGAAATATCTCTGGTGCTACTCAGTTATGACTAGTGATCATCCCAATCAATAACCGCTCACACTACCTCATGCTTAACTCCCTTTTAAGAGGAGGATCCTGAGAAACACTAATTATACCAAGGAATTTCACACTCTAACCTGGACAGACACATACATGTTGTTGTTTAGTGGTCTTGGAGAATTTACTCACAATGAACTATTCCAAGACCCTAAAACCTAATCTTGTTGGTGTACCCTATCAAAGAGAATAGTGTAATCCATTTTAATTAAGTGTTGATTTTATTTGGCTGTAATTACTGAAAAGGAAATGATCATGCAACTAATGAAGTTATGACTCAGCAATGAATTAATTATGCACACCATAACAAACAATGCTAAGTGCAATCTTTGTCAAATGAAAAATAGGGTATGCCACTACATGAAATGCATAAATATATATTCCTTCGATATCAATGCAATCCTTCCTATATGAAATCCTAAATACAACTCTCATCCAAGCAATCCAATGCAAGTACCTCCTCAAATCCATATCTAAGATGCAACTAAGAGTCCAACTACTTTGTATTTTTCAATATAAAAGAATGAAAAATGCAATAAAAATCATCCAAAACTCTCAGTCTCCGCAGCAAGTATAAAACATAGCCCATAAAGACACCGAGACAAAAAAGAGTAATGCACTAATGGAAAAACAAAAAGGATAAATGACTAAAACTACTTTCAAAGAAAAATCAATGAAAAGGCGGTCTCTGTTTATAAAATAAGTATCCAACAGACAACATCAGACCCAAGGAAGACCCAACCACACTCACAACCCACCCAACAACTTCTCACAACATCAAACTCACTAAAAGGGAGGATGCACGCAACTGTTTAAAGAACAACTGCGTATATAAGTGACTTTTGGCCAAAAATATGAATGTATACATGGATTTTTTCCAAAAACCTGCGTGTATACATGACTTTTGGCCAAAACTCTGCGTATGTACATGACTTTTGGCCAAAAACCTACGTATAAAGATAAGATAGTGGTCAAAAGCAGTCCAAGGGTCAAACCAATAAAGGGGAGTGTCAATGGATGAACATACTATAAAATGAAACACATAAACAAGGAGAACCAAAGAGCAAGTCAACAATATCAAGCACATTGTGCCCCCAAACCCCAAATCAGAACAAGGAACATCCCCAGCAGAGTCGCCAATTCTGTTACGGAGAGAAATTCCTATGGCTTGGGCTATCACAATAGACATCTTGAATCCAGAAATCAATCATTTCCTATATGCAAGAGAAATCAAATATGTAACACTAAAGGATCTCAATTTGTATTTTATTCCAGACGGTTGATGTAGATCCCCGTTGAGCTTTCCAACTCTAGCTTGAATTAATAAATTTCTTCCTCAACATTCAATAAACAAGACAAGCATACTATATATAATTGTGTTAGATCTACTCTAGCATATATAATCAATAACATATAAGCATTTGAAATCATCCATGGATCAAATATTCATTCAAATACACATTATTGGATAGGAAAAGATATTTCTATTAATATAAAACAGAGATTACAATAGATACAACCTTTGTCGGCACGTCTGCGAATTGGAGAAACTGAGTCCCCCACTTGGGCCTATGACCACTTCAATCCTCCATCTCTTGATAGCAATCTCACAAGAAAAGGCAAGCTTCGGAAGAACACAAAAGTGCTCCAAGGGACAAAGGGATGTAGACTCAAGTATAAGCTCCGGCAACAATGGACTATAGTTTCTTTGCTCTCAATTTCTCATATGCCTTCAATGTATCCAAAAGGTTCCTTATATAGCTCTTCAATGGGGTAATGAAATATCGAATCCAAGCGATCTCAAGGCATATGGAAGGCCAGGAGACAAGTGAGTTAGATCCACATCAAGGAAAACTCCAAAATAATTTGGCCTTTTGCACACATCCCGATGTACGCGGTTTTAGGGGTCAAATCCACGTATATACGTGAGAAAGGGTTTAAAAGTTGTGTATGACAATTTTATCATGTTTTTAGGGATGATCTTGGAAACATCAAAAGGATAAAAATGGTCCATGGGGTCTAAGGAGTTTGCAGAGGGACAGGGAATTCCATAAAAGTGTGATTCACCATGTGTGGTAAAATCATCTATAACACTACCTATTAGGAGGACATTTCAAAATGTTTACGAATCACTCAGCATTTAAGTACCTGGTCAACAAGCCTCTGTTGGGGGGGGGGGATATTTGTTGATGGTTTCTACTGTTCCAAGTGTTTGATTTTGAGATCATTGTGAAACCAGGTCAATTGAACATAGGACCTGATAATCTATTAAGAACCAACTAGCATCGTGGATGGCATGGCTGATGCACAATTGTTTAGAGGTGGAATTGTGGATGGCCATTATGAACAAATCGTTCAATTTTTTGAGACAAGAAAATACTCGTAGGAGTTTACTACAAGTTAGAAGATAAAGCTAGTTTTTAGAGCCATTTACTTCCGGCTTATCACTGGAGAACTATACAATATGGGGCCAAATGAAATTATGCGTAAATATGTTATTCCACATTAGAAGGAAAGAATATTGGTAGAAGCACATGGTGGGATTGTATGAGGACATTATGGAGTTCGCACAACCATTATAAAGATAATCTGAGTTGGATTATGGTGGTCGATAATCCACAACAATTCTGCAGACTATGCTAAAATTTGCAATGTATGTCAAAGAATGGGAAAACCATCACAAAGAGTGTAGATACTGTTAGTGTCTCAGGAAATGATACAACCATTTGATAAATGGGTAGTGAACTTTGTAGGAGCCATCAATATCCAGGAAAAATAACGATTGCAAGATATATCATCACTGTGATGGATTATCTAAAAATATGGGCTGAGGCAGCACCAATGAAGGATTGCACAATTGTGACAGTAGCAAGGTTCTTGTTTGATAATGTGGTGACTAGAGTTGGATGTCCCAAGATACTAATGAGAAACCAAGGGGACCAATTTTTTAATCATACAATTCGAGCGATGACTGAGGAGTTTCATATATAGCACAAGAAAAGTACTTCATATCACCCACAAGTGAATGGAGGAGTCGAGGAATTCAACAAGATATTGGAAGATGCACTAAAAAAGGTATGTAACATAAATCACAATGATTGGGATATGAAGATCCTGGCAATATTATGGGCCTACAGGACAACATGTAAAACGCTAACATGAAAAAATCCATTCGAGTTAGTTTATGGAAAAGATGCAGTGATGCCAATGGAATATATCATTCCTAGTGTATGTAAAGCAGCATCAACAAGCATGAGCGATGAAAGAGAGGTTGAGTAAACATTAACACATCTGTTGCAACTTGAACAAGATCAATTTTGCCTAGCTTTTCACCAACAAGTGGAGAAGGATCAACATAATGCATGTAATGATATCCGATGTAAAGGAGAAGCACTTCTAGCATGGATATATTGTTCTCCTCTATGACAACACTTTTGCGAACAACCCAAGTAAGTTGCAGATGCATTGGTTAGGTCCCCATGTCATACATCTCATTATCGATGGAGGTGAGGTACAATTGCCGTAGTTAGATGGAGTCTTTTTACTGAAACCACTGAATGAAAGTCGGATAAATCCCTATCAGGATAGCCATGTGTGGCACCAATGCTAACAACCGCGGATGAAAAGAAATAAAAAAAATGGAAAAGTTTAGAAGGGAAGCTTTTCGATAGAGGAATAAGGAAAGGTGAATCACAACAAACTTTGAATCTTGGAGACATCTGACGAGGTGAAAAATGGTCAAATAATACAATAAATGCAGCAATTAAACCAGGTGGGTGACTGTGCAAGTGGGAAAGATGTGCATTTATTGAACAATGTAGTTATTGGATTTGCAAAATTGATGTAGGATTCAAGAAATATTTAAGGTATTTTGCAATGATGCCCCAAATATTTCGCATGGAAGGATCAAAGGGTATAAAAATGGGCCAAGGGGCATGGTTCAACCCATTATGTAGGTTGGGAAGACAAATCATAACAAAGAAAATCATAAGAGAAAATCCAAGACTGACAAAGAATAGATGTACTGCTGGAACCATCGCACAGATTATTTTGAGCACCAGTATGCATGGATCACAAATAACGAGAGTAGCGATCATAAAAGAGTATCCAAAGAATAGGTTTACATAAGTGTGCCCGATCAGGAATAAAATGAGTGTGAATCTCCCAATCACTCTAGACTGAATGAATAATACAAATCAGTATTCAATAAGGGGAGGTGCAGCAGAGAAAAAAGAAAGCTCATTAACTACGACGATGGAGGAAACAACAACGAGGTGTAAGATACAAGGGTTGATGATAGAATATATCCAGGGGTACATAGATCTGAGAAATTCAAGAGCCCTGGCGGTATGCATGAACAAAAACCAAAATCATAGTATCAATATTCCTAAGACACCTAAGGGAGTCCATGTGATGATGAAAATAGTACTACAGTTTCATAAACTATAATATAGAGACCACGACATTTTGACATACAAAGAATGCACTAAGGGCATAGATGAGGACAAAACACACTCAGACAGTGGTCCAATCACTAGAGAACCAACACAATGGGCATTGGGACTCCAGTGGTATGGGATGCTATTGATTATTCACATGCTACACTTTGGGTGATCCCCAGAGTTCAATGCATTCGTGAAGTAGTTGTTGGCATGTTTCTATGACATGTATCTGTGGTTGGGGGAAAAGGTCTCAATTACGGTTGATTTAATATCTTAGATCACAAGCCTCCCCAAGGAAGGGGTCGGTCCCTCCGAATACTTCATAGGGAAGGACAACGACAAGAAGTTTGTAGCAAGACTGAGGAAGAAGTATGGCATAGTAAAAGATAAACGTGTGTATGTAATCAATACTATCAATGACCAGATAGTCAAAATTGGAGCAAAGTTGCTGGAAGTGAGTGTAGTATGGAAGAACTGATCAAACCAATGCACATTGGGAGTGATCGCATTCATAGAGTGTCTAGCTAGCGTGTAGATGAATTGGTCCCTGTTTTTGCTAAACGAGCTAATGTAGGACATTGTGTTAGCACAAGAGGTGGGAAATCCATTCACTTACTCTTGGTTGCTTATACTCATCGCATTGGTTGGATGGATGGAGCTAACACATTATCAGTGAATGGATATTGACGTCGTTAATATCTACTAAGGAATATAGTATAAAAAAATTTGGGAGCTTGACGACAAGGAAATGCAAACCGATAACAACATTCAGTTTTATCTGTATTTAGACACACTGCGTGATGCAACAGTGAAGATACCATGAATAAAAAATGAATCCATGAAGAACTACCAGAAGATTGCATGATTGGCATTAGGACCAAATGCCATACAAATTCAAGAATGGAAATATATGGAGTAGTGGCTTACAACATAATAAAAGTTGTCTAAGGAAGAGTTGGATGCCATTATAACAGAATGTCCCTTATAGTGGAAAATTATGGTAAGTGATGAGGACTTATCAGACCCTAGAGATGGACGACCGATAGACATCCTGTAGAACCAAGAGGTGCCTAAGGATTTAGAAGAGGAAGATAACTCACAAGAAGAGGCATTGTCCACAACTTTAACAAATTAATACTTAGAGAAACAATAGGAAGAAGAACAAACAAAAAATCAGTTCAAACAAGGGGATGGGAGCATTATCGCATTGATATCTGATAAGAAAGTGAAGAAGGTATGGTCATAATAAATACGATGACCAATGAAATCTAGAAAAATATAATGCAACAGATCATGGGATACTTCCATCAAGTTATAGGGTTTTTGCAAACACTGAAAAATGAAGTACTGGAGACGAGAATACCAGAAGATGGTGCACTGCAAAAAGCAGCCGAGGTTGACATTAGAAATAAATTGTGATTGGTACATATTGTACAATAAGAGATTAGGATAGGGATTGATGATGCCTATTCTATACTAAGAGGATTCGACCTAATTGGCCGTGACCTCAATGAGATTCTGATGCACATGCTGGAACCCATCGAAAATAAAGAGAGTCACGAGATCAAAGACTACGAGGCAATGGTTCATGATCAATTGGTCTTGTCTAGGAAGCAACTATAGAACGCTGAAGCTGAACTTCAAAAACTAAAGATGGAAAAGGAGGGAGTCATTGATGAAATGAAAAAGGATTTTCATGATAGACAGAGACTAGAAATAGTAGTCTCATTGGCTTATGAGGAAGTACCTGAAGTTATTCTAGAAATGTGGGTAGAAGAGAAAGAATTGTGACTAGGGAAAGTCGTCGCAGACCTACGAAAGGAAAATGAATAATTGCGGGATGGAGTGGTACCTTGCACACTGCTAGAGAAACTAGGAGGGAGGAGAAGGGAAATTGAAGACATTTCTGTAGAAATATAGGAGCTAGAGAAAGTTGTGTAGTTGATTGCCGAAGAGATAATGCAATATTGGGGGAGAATGGTACAGGATGATCAATTGCACCAACTGAATGGGAAACTCGGAGAGGAAGAGGCACAATTAAAAACTTTGTAGGGATCACTCAAAGATATGCCCCCACTTATGTAGTTGACCAAGGCAGAAAAGATAAAATCATTACAGGAGTGTGTTAACAAGGCACGTGCACGACACCAACATAGGACAACAGAGTTAGAAGAATTGCAAGGTATCACAGAGAAACTAGCGCTCAAGGCCATGGAGGAACTCACGAACACTAAGTAAACATAGATAAAAGAGAAACAAATGTACGAAGACCACCTGATAGAATAGGAGGTGGAAGTGTGTGTAAAACTCAGATTAAAAGTAAAGGAAGGTGTTGATCAGGTTAAAATAGAATACGACGATGTGAAGGAAAAGTTGAAGACACGAGTGGTTTCTAGCTGAGGTGGCTCGAGGAAGAGCCATAAGTTTTTGGGGGGGGATTTTTGGCAAGTGGTTAGAGGGAAAAGGCTGCACTTACACCACCGACAATAGGGATGTCGACAGAAATAAAAGTCAACCATACTGAAGGAAGATTATTCAAGAGGTCATTTTGGTCAAGTTACATAGGAGATTATTTAAGTGGACAATTTTTTAATGGCCTAATGATCCTATAAATAGAGTTAGGATTGTAATTATAAAGGGTAATCAATAGTCAATCATGAATGTATAAAGCATTGTTGAAGGAAAGAATGTGTATTTTGGTATGAGGCTAATCGACCAAAAGATGTTTCCAGTATTTTGTGGTATATTTATGGTATTATTGAAATGAATACTCTATTGATGACATAATTATTCTTATTTTCTTTGTTTTTTTGAGATATGTTGGCTTTTGAATAGATAAAAATCTATAATGATACAAACTCTATGTTTACATGTTTAAATATGAATGATGTGAAGCCTTGTATAGGATATTGGTTTAATCTAGTTTGATGTCTTTGTTAATCTGAATGTGAATTTGAGTCATGATGTTAACATGTATTTTTCGATCTAAATCCTAGTAAGTATGAAGGTAACACACAATGATAAGTGGATCTGGTTAATGACATGACCTAAACCCCATATCTCTGGCTGATGATGCAGTGGAGTAATAGATAGTGCAAAAGTCCTCTTCCCTCTGAATAAACTTGGTTCCTATAGCCCTCTCTCAAACATTCTCGACACATTCCATTGATAGGGATTTACACTTTATTGACACCCTTAACTCAATGATCTCCTTGAGCACCAAACCAGATAGGTTTTAGTCTGTCTAGCAAAACCTGAGAGGAAGATGAAGTCTCACCCTAGATGTTCCAAGGAGAAACGTTGGAATCATGTTTTCATAGTAATAAAGAGGATTTTGCATCTACTTTCTACCTATTGCAACATTACTTCAATGATCCAGAAACATATTTACTTTCACGAATTCATATCAGATCACATCAACATATTCAAATCGCAGCAATATAATTACTCATAAACAAATCGATCACCATAGCATTATTTAAACATGAAAACATCCCATAATTTAGAAAGAACAATCATAGATCAATATTGGTTCATTCACATTGCACCATTCATCACAGAAAAGCAAAAATACATACAAACACATTGTTTCCATTAAAACTCAGTCATGCCATTTTATTTATGCATCTATATAGGTTCTCAAAAACATCTCCCTAGTTACGACAAAATAGAATTCGTTCATCTACAGAACACAATTCAGCATAAGGTCCCATATATCATAGCATAAGGATCAAAATGTTCTCAAAAATATCTCTCCCAAGATATCTCAATATTACATTCCTATATCTATTTATAGGCTTGCACCTTTTACAAAATGGTCCACTTTGATCAACCTCCTAACTAACTTGGACCAAAACTACAAAACTATGACCAATTCCTACAAAATTATGACCAATCCAGCTCTTTATTGACTTTCCTTCCTTGTGAATCACCCTTGGTGTTGTGAAGCTTATATTCCTCAAAACCACCTTCCAACAAGCTCCCAACACAATCTTGTGGCTCGCCCGCAAGCCACGTCAACTCGAAAGTGTAGCCACTTATTTTGATCTTGAAGTCCTCATATTGTTGTTTCTATTCTTCTACTTACTCCTTCATATTGTCACTAATATCCATGTATTCTGTGACATCCTCTTCAAGTGGATGTTCGACAATCTTCACAGTCACTTCTTGTCTACTTTCCTACACCGCTTAGAGTGGAGTAACTTCTTTCAATGACAACATCTTGCCAATATCCTGAAATTCCTCAAGCTAAGTTATGTGTCGTTGTTTTCTCTCTCAATCCTTTGTGACACACTGATGCAACTCCTTTAACTTTGTTTCCATTATCACTTGTACAACCAAGGTCATCTCTCTAAGTGGTGTGCGTAGTGCAACCAACTATGCTTCTTCTTTGCTTAGTTGTGTGTTCAGCTGTTCTAATTGCTCATCCTATACCACGCTACCCAAAACTTGCATGGTGGCATATGTAATAATCTTAGCCTCTTTCTCAATCTCTTCAAGACGTGTTGTGATGTCTTCAATGGTTCCCTTGTGCTCTACAACTTTCTCTAGACATGTTCATGGGTTCACTAGTGCCTACCAGTATTCAAGGTAATGTTTGAAGCCTAAAATGACTTGTCCTTGATTCTGTACTTTGGATTCAGTATCCATGTCCTCCAATATTTCGAGGATTTCCTGACAGGAAAAAAAGCCTACCTTCTCCAAACCCACTCTATCATCCCATAGCTGCACCCTCTCGATAACTAGTCATTCCTGCTCCTTCTTCAAACTTTTGATCTCTTGCTTCACTTCCTCTTCTCTCTCCCTGATGTAAATAGGTGGTCACTGATGATCTTATCACGGTTGGCCAACTCCTATGATGGAAACTTTTGTAACCGCACCAAGGTGTGCATTGATAACTCATTCATATCTAGGGTGATTGTTTTGAACTGCTGTAGTGAGGCATAAAGATCATGACTGTTTGTTTCCAATGCTCATCGTGGAATTGGTATGATCCTAACCTGCTTCCTTGTACTGATCTTGCTTGTTCTCTGCAACAAGTTTTCCTCGAGAACTCTTTCCAATATAGAATTAATCAAAGATGTTATTTGTAACTTTACCTCTGAAAATACCTTAGTTGACTGGTTCCTCAATTGAGTCTTAGTTGCATTTGTTCTCACTTTGATTTCCACGATAATATCATTCACTTTCTCATCCTCCATTGGCACTGTGTTGTTAGCAGGTCCTTTCCCCTGTCTTATATTTGTTCTTGTCTCCATGTATTGTCAATCCTCTTATGAATATTTCGGAGTCCTTGATGATGCTTCTCACGACTCTTGATCACTTTCTTGTACTGATGCTTTATCCACTGAAGCATCGACTAAAGGTCCTGCCTATGCATCTGATACTTCCTCTGAACTAACCTTCTCCCTCCATGCCGTAGGACACTCCTTCACTACTATGTCTAGCTCCTTGTTAGTTATATTATATCGTGTATCTAACCACTACTTCTCCTGGTCTCCCCTTGATTGCACATGGATTTCATGTGGGCCTATGGTGAGTCTTATGAATCATTTGTATTTTTCCACTGCTTCCTCAAATAACCACAGAATCTTAGAATATGCAACTTGCAGTGCATCCCAATACAGTTGAAACTCTAGCGACACAATCCTGCAATCGGTCGGACTAGATGATTTACCACAATTTATTATACCTGGATCACTTATAGACTTTATAAATCTTAATTTCCATGCCCTAATAATCCTAAGGCTCCATCCAGGAAACCAAGGAAACAAAAATTATCAGCCAAGTATAGGTAAATGGCTGCTTCCCCTCTTGGACCAGCATTACAGCTTCAGTTAATTGGTTCAGTAGAAATAAATACCAATTCATATGTATGCCTTTGACACACGGCTCAACACATGTGATGAATCCCAAAGTACATTGATTTAAACGATTATTTTGCACCACCTTAATGGAAATAATCTTTGTTGCAACATGAACAAACTTGTCATTTATTGTATCCATGACATATTCCCTCTTTTCACGATCAAATCGATACTTATTTTTCAAATTTGCAAAAAGCCTCTTTTCATTATATTTATCGTGGAAGTACTGCGATGGATCAGGCCCCTACATAGAAAACCCCATAATATACGATATCGATTCAACAGTGACTGGAACCGGCTGTTCCAACCACATATATCCACCATGAAAAAATGCCGATAATTTTTTGGCACATGTGTTGTCTTCCACGAACCTACCAAAATTAGGCATATGGATGAGGCCTAAAATCCCTTACTTCTACAATGCCAATTCCACTGTTATGGGGTGCGCATGGTTGGGTCACTTTCCAGCCCAATCCTCACCTTGAATGGATCTGCTTTGCACTCTACAGATTCTAGTAGATTTCGATCTTCCTATTTCATCCTCATTAAAAACTTCACAATGTTAAAAGTTCACTTCATTCCTATCGGCAATGCATGTATCTTGATTGGATACCTTTGGTTCTTTGTCAGCTTCAGTTGCTTAATGATGGGTTTGCATGGTGGAACAAACTTAGAGATGTCCGCAGCAGTCACCACTGTCCTCGTTGTGGAGGAATCAGCTGTAGCTTCTGCTTCTGTTCTTCTACATAGGTGAATTGGTTTGACTGGACCCCCTCTTCTTCCGTGTAATTGGTGATGAGGCCACTCACATGCTGGCCACCACTTCTAGAATTGGAACACCAATGACTAGAGATCCCCTAACACTCTCACTGTAAATATCTTGCAGCATGTCGACACTCTGCATAGTTTGCAACTGTTTAGAAAACTCTCAAATATTCTCTTCACTCTCACTTAACTATGCAACTTTATAATTGAAATGGTGAATTCAAGACACACCCCACCAATGATTATAGAGCAGAATCAATTATGTGAAATATTTTCCAATCATCACAACAAAATCATCCCTCATTCTTGAAATATATCATCAATCCTTTTCAATCTAATGGTCGGATACTTCATTAATGTGTGTCTCATCCAATAGTGCTGCCAGTTAAATGGTTTAAATGATGCATTTACTACCCAATTTGTATCTCGTTCCTACAGATGTCGCCCCATTTCTCCCTAATTGCAACCTCGACATGTATGCTTGTGTTGTAACTTTCTTCTAGTGTGACAGCCTCTTCATTACCACTTCATGAAAAAAACCCAATTTTTTTTCTAGTATGCTCAATGCCTCAAGCATCACATTGCACCGGGCCCTCCCTGTAGGGCTTGAGCTTGCTTCCATTCACTAACTTAGGAAACATTAATCCATTTTACTATTTAAATTGTACCACACCTTCCTCTGTAATGAAATTGATAACATAAGGACCCAACTAGTGCATTTGAAACTTACCTGGATGTTTCACAAAGTTACTGTCATATAGTAGCATGAGGCTTCCTTGTTGAAAGTGATTATTATTGATGTTTCGGTCATGCCACTCTTTATGTCGATCCTTCTCAACACGTTGATGAAATCCTGCAACGAACTAGTATTCCTCAATATGCACCAACTAAGCTAAGCATTTTTCCAACGCCCCTTCATCATCCATCGCTATCACTGCTGTGATGCGCAAACTTGGAATAATATATTCCATTGAAATCACTTCCTTCATCCAACACACCAACTTGATCGGTTTATTCCCTGTCAACCTTTTGCAGGTAGTGCGACACACTCATAAAAATGTCGAAATATTCAAATCCCAATCATTTCAGTTCATGTTGCATACCTTTGTGAGCGCGCATTCTCCAAGACCTTACTGAATGCTTCGATTATCCCATTAGCTTGTAGATGACAAGGGCTGATGTTCTTATGTTGTATATGTAACTCTTTTGTCAGTGCACTGATGGTGCGATTAATGAAGTGACACTCATGATCTCTCATCAATATCTTCATACAACCAAAATGAGTGACAACATTGTCAAATAGAAACCTTGTTGTAGTTATTATAGTGCAATCTACCACTTGCACGGATTCTTCCCACCTTTTTAAATAATATGTCACCATGTTGATATATCACGCAATGATTATTTTTCTTGGCAGGTTGATTGGTCCTACGAAATCCACTTCCCATTTATCAAATCACTACAGCATTACCTGAGGTACCAAGGGAATCTCATCCCTTCGTGACGAATTCCCCATTCTTTGGGAGACATCACAAGTACTCGCATAGTCTGTTGCATCACCATTGAGTGTTGGACACCAGATTCATGCACGGAGTACCTTCCTGGAAGTTACGTGAGCTCCATACATTCCTCTTGTGACTCCTACATGTGCTTCCACTAATACCCTTTCCTTCTCATGCAGTAGGACACATCGACATAAGATCTCATCAGGTCCCATATTGTAGAGATCTATGACAATTAATTGGAAATTCGTGGCACGAACAACAAACTCATTCTTCTGATTTGTAGTGAATCCCTCTAGTGCCATTCTTGTTGCTAAAAACTGAACTATTTTCTCATAGTAGTCACCAACCATTCCAATATCGAATAACTACGCATCAGGTAGTCCATTGATGTTCGTCGGTTCTTCAACTATCTCGATTCATGACAAATGGTTAGTTCCTGCATTCAAACCGTGACCTGGCTTCACAACGATATCGAAATCAAAATATTGGAAGAGGATTATCCAACAACATATCTTCCCCCCAACATAGGATTATTCACCAGGTATTTCAATGTAAACTGATTAGTGAACATCTTGAAATGACCTCCCAACAGATAGTGTCGAAACATCTGTAATGCCTAGAACATTTCCAACCCTTCTCTCTTAGTTGTGGTATAATTCTTCTCTGCAGATGGCATCCTCCAACTGGAAAAATAAATCATATGATCAATATCCCCTTCTCCTAGTTGCACCAACACCACTCCCAATGTGATTGACGATGCATCAACATGGCAATGGAATTCCTTCATCCAATCCAGAAAAATCAATACTGGTGTTGTAGACACATTTGTCTTTAATGTGTCGAAACTTCCTTGACACTCGTGACTCCATTCAAACTATGCATCCTTCTTCAAAAAATTATCCATAGTTGTTGTGATTACAATATATCCTATGATGAACTTGCAGTAGTATCATGTATGGCCTAATTTATCTCTAAGTTGCTTCACGTTTGTGGGTGGTGGAAATTTAACAATAAGCGCAATATTAGCTGGATCGATCAGCAGTCCTTCCTTACAGACAATGTTTCCCAATAACATCCCAAATGGTGCACATCTCTTTGAATTTAGTGCAATTTGATGTTATCAACACCGCTCCAACATCACTCGTAGATTTGTAAGATGATCCTTTACCAACCCATTCACCATCTAATTGTCCATGTATACCACCAAAAAATTATGTATAAAATCCTTGAACACAACAACTACGATCTTGGAGAATATCATAGGCACATTCTTGAGTCAAAATGGCATCACTATGTATTGAATGAATCCCCATTTAGTCACAAAGGTTGTCTTATGTCGATCCTCTTTCGCAATATTGATCTGATGATAGCCATAAAATTCATATGTGAATGAATATATCTCTTGAATTCCCACTCCTTATAATACTTCATCAGTAAACGATGTCGAAAATAGATAATGAAGGCATGTGTCATTTAGCTTCCTGATATCAACACATATCCGAACCTCTCCTGTCTTCTTATGTTTCTCAACCATAGAATTGATCCACTTTGATTCTTCAACTATTTCTATGATTCATGCATCCAACATTTTGTCGATCTTAGCCTTGACTCTCTCCTTGTATCGTGGATTCAGGAGATATGGGAGCTTCTTTACAGGCTTCACATCAAGCTTAAGTGGGATTTTCATTTCTCTGAAATATCCTAATATCCCTTTCATTTTAGACAACTTCATCAAAAACAATTCTTGAAATTCATGTAACAGATCAGTGATATTCACAATGGTTTCTTCATCCCAATAGTATCCAATATTTGTGAATTTTGGTTCTTCCTCTTTCCCAATGTTGACCTTCTAAATCTTCAATGGATGGTGAAATTTGTCTATCAACATCTATGGTGTTTAGATATCTGGACTTCCTTCAGATTATGCAATGTTGATGTTCCTTGGGTCATCTCCATAATTAGGCCCACATGTTACATTGTAACACTCCATCATCGTTTGCATCATTTATGCTTCATATAGGTCCATAGGATATGCAACTGGAATGACCTTTAAAACCATGTCGTGGATATGCTATCGTGCACTATGAATCACTAGATCAGTATCCACAAAACTGAAGGTGTGACTTAAACAAATTGACAACTCCTCCCATGTTGTAATCTCTCTTCTAAGCTCGACTATTACATACCACGTTTGAGGAATTTCATCCAACATGTGCACAAAAGAATGTACTTACTCATTCTTTGGTCATGACACCCATAGGGTCTGACATGCAATCAAATGATCATTAGGATCATTATTCCCATCATACTTCTTAGCTTGGTACTGTTCTATTCCACCAAAGAAAACTTCCATCAACCAGCGACATAGCGACCACCCATTGATCAATTTATTATGAGTCATCCACCAACATGTTGGAGTAGCCTTCAATGTTTCATCCAACACCAATAGACTCTATGATTATAACACTCTATCTTCAAAATAAAATAAAAATTTAGGTAGATCAGGTAGTTTCTCATATGTTGGTAACTCAACAATCTCTATTGCGACTCACCGTAGCGACTAAGTAATTATGCCGCATTTTGGAATCGATACCTCATGCATCTGAATCTTCCGATTCTCCAATGCATCATTATAATTCAATGATGTAGAGCTATATATTTTCCATCCTATCTCTCTATCAGTAGTAGGGTGGATATAATCTTATGAAATGTTGTAGGCATGGTCCCATCCTCCTACAACTTCTTCTTTAACTAGTTCGACATATTTCCTTCCTTTGCTAGGATCCATCAGGGCTATGAATTTGATATTGTGGTTCTTGAAATTCATCACAGGGTTCTTGAAGTTGATCACTACCAAGATTTCATTATCCCATCCAACCCCTAGTAGTGTGGGATATGAACTTCCTTGATCAACAATCTCGATAACATCAAAATATGCATATGTCCTCATTCCTTCCACTTCCACCGCTAGATGTGGTACTCTCCCAATTGGTGTCTATGGAAATTAAGGCCAGAAATAGATTAATTTTACTCACAACAATTATCAATTGATCATGAAAAATTGCTCACAAAAGAGACTGAATATGGAGCTGTAACACTAAATTGTATTAACTGAGTGTACAATAGCCAACCCTATAATAACATAGGTTGCTGAATAAATAGAATACATCAATAAATCGAATGCATGAGGAGGAATCCAAAACTAGCATAAAGCAGGCTTACCAAAAATAAGTAAATCCCCCATAGGTGTAAAAATCTGATCCCAAATTTGTCATGGAGCTCACGAATTGGAAAAAAGGCATAGGCAAGCTAAAGAGTGGTGGAATGGAAGATCATACATGCTTTTGCATGGAGAAAAGAGAGGAGGATGTGTAGGATAAAAAACAAGTCAACCTCACCTAGTCTAGCTTTTCCTTTTGCCTTAAAACACTAAAAAAGCAGGCAATAAAGCAGAAAAAGCAGAAGGGCACCTAGGAGGACAGGAATAAAGAAGAATTGATTCATTTAGCTCTCCCATGTGCTACATGATTCAAATAAGGATAGTTTTATCTCTATGGATAGGCAAATAGCAACTTGCACAAGGTGGGACACATGAACTAGGAATATAAGACAAAAATAATGGAATTAATGTCTAAGTGGGTAAACTATGGGTTGATTATTATAACAACCCCTCTTAAGCCTGAATTATGAGTAATATATCAGAAAATTATAGGGCCTAGCAACAAGGCTTAGTCACCCTTTACATACTGCAAATCCATTTAAACAAGGAAAGAGGCAAAACCAACTTGGGAAAATCCTCCCTTAAACATGGACTGTAAAACAAAATTGTAGAATCTTGTCTTCACTCATGCTTTCATAGCATGATAAAAAATCCCCAGTAGTGATTTGAGATTGCTGAAGGTATTCTCACAAAATGCTTTGGTGAAGATATCAGCTACTTGTTCTGAAGATGAACAGAAGAGTAGGTGAATGGTGCCATCATGCACAAGTTCTCTGATGTAGTGCATATGGATCTCAATGTGTCTAGTTCTCTACTTCTGAACTGGATCCTTACAGATTCGAATGGTACTCTAGTTATCACAGTAGATGGTAGGTGAGTACTCAGGTTCAAAGCCACACTCTCCAAGTAAACCCTGCAACCATAAACATTGAGTTGCTGCATTAACAACTCTTATGTACTCTGCTTCTGTAGATGAGAGTGCAATGGCACTCTGTTTCTTGCTTGACCAGCTGATTGGCCCTTCTGCAAGAATGAACACATATCTTGATGTGGAATTTATATCTATGCTATCACCTGCCCAATCACTGTCAGTAAATCCAATCAATTCAAGATCAGATTTTGCTTTATAGAAGATCCCATGTGTCCTTGTTCCCTGAACAAAGTTAAGGATCCTTTTGGCTACTTTCCAATGGATCTCTTGAGGCTGATCCATGAATATAGAAGCCACACTTATTGCAGAACAAAGATCAGGTCGAGTATGTGTCAGATACAATAAACATCCAATCAATTTCCTCTACAGTGTATTGTTTACCATCGGTGAAGAATCAGCTTCTTCCAGCTTCACTCCTGAAAGGAAAGGAGTTTTGCTTGCTTTGCAATCCTTTATTCTGAATTTGTTCAGCAATTCCAAGGAATATTTGGACTAGTTCACCTTGATTCCAGCTTTGGTTTGAGAGATCTCAAGCCCCAAAAATTGACTTAAGAGCCCCAAATATGTCATGGAGAAGGCTTGGTTCATAGCTCCTTTTAATGAAGCAATCTCAGCCTGTGAGCTTCCTGTAATGAGGAGGTCATAAACATATAACACAATGATCATTAATGAACCATTAAATAACTTCAAATATACATTTGGATCTGATTTGCACAGAACAAAATTCAGTGATAGCAAGAAGCTATTGATTTTGGCATACCAAGCCCTTGGGGCTTGATTTAGCCCATACAATGACTTTCTCAACCTGCACACAAGAGAAGGGTTAGTAGCAAAACCTTGAGGCTACTGCATATATATCTCCTCAGTGAGATCTCCATTTAGGAAGGCACATTTTACATCCATGTGATGTACCTCCCATTGCCTTGAGGCTGCAATGGCTAGAGCTAGCCTGATGGAATCCATTTTTGCCACTGGGGCAAAGGTCTCATTGTAATATATGCCATGAACCTACGAGTAGCCCTTGGCTACCAATATGGCCTTGTACTTTAGTGGTGAACCATCAGTGGAAATTTTTTTCTTATAGACCCACTTACACTGTACTAGTTTTCTCCCTGGGGCAAGATCCACTAGCTCCCATGTGTTGCTCTTCTGGAGTGAGCTGAACTCCTCCTTCATGGCTGTTTTCCATATTGGATATCCTGCTGCTTCTTCAAATGTTTGAGGATTAGACTCCACCATCAAATATAATTTTTCAGCAAACATAGGATCCTTCATGCACAGACCACTCTCAAACTGAGATCTATTCCTTCTTGGGTCATTGGGATCCCCAGCTAGCTCACCTGCTGCATGTAGTTTCTTGGCTGCCCATTTTTACCTTGTGGGGATGTTAGGGTCTACAATAAACTCATCTCCATCAGAAAAATCAGAATCATTATGTTCAACAAACTCTTTACTTACTTCTTGAGGTTCAGGTAGTGAAGAGGCTTCACCAACTTCCACTTCTGCAAGGGGTTCTTCTTCAAACTGAACACACCTTTCAATGAAGGCTTTGTTTATGCTCAAATTTATCAAATTGTACCCTTTTGAATATTTAGAGTATCCAACAAAAAAACACTCTTATCTTTAGGGCTGCAAAGCCTTCCTCTTCTCTATCGGGATTCTAGCCCAAGCCTTTGAGCCAAAAATCCTGAAATGGGTCACATTTGGCTTGTGCCCACTCCACGCTTCGAAGGGATTCATACCATCAAGCTGTTTGTGAGGCAGCCTATTTTGGATATAGGCTACACATTTGATAGCTTCGGCCCAGTACTTTGGTGGCAAAGTTTTGGCATCCATCATGCATGTTTCCATCTCCTTCAGTGATCTGTTCTTCCTCTCAGCAACACCATTTTTCTATGGTGTGTAAGGGATAGAATGCTGCATCTGAATACCTACATATGCAAAATAATTAATAAACTTAGACTTGACATACTCACCACCATTGTCAGATCTGAGGGCCTTGAGTTTTCTTCCAGACTGGTTTTCAACCAAAGCCTTAAAGACTTTGAATAGGCCAAAAACTTGAGACTTGTGTTTCAAGAAGTGAACCCAGCAATACCTGGAAAAGTCATCAATGAAAGTTAATGCATACTTGGCCTGACTCATGGACATATGAGGGAATGGGCTAGCAACATCACTATGGATCAGCTGGAGGGGTGCGGAGGTTCTCTCATGACTAGCTTTCTCAAATTTGTGCTCTGGGTGTTTTCCTAGGATACAACCTTGGCAGACTCCTTTGGAAAATTTTATCTTGGGAAACCCTATGACCATCTCTTTTTCACTAAGATTAGAAAGATATTTGTAGTTAAGGTGGCCAAATCTCTCATGCCAAATCTTGCTGGCTTCATTAGCATGAATGAGAAGAGCAGAGGGGTTTGAGTAAGGTAGGAAGTGTGAGAACATGTATACCTTTTGAGCATGATTTGCAACTCCTTTTGCAATGACTCTACCACTTGAGATATCCGTGATCTCAACTTCATCGGGGGAGAATATGACCTTCTTAGGAGACCCAGTGTGGGTCATATGGTACACTGACAGGAGGTTGGAGGCAAGACTAGGCACATATAGGACATTGCTGAACTGACCATGATCAAGATCTATCCTTCCTTTTCCTTTACTTTCAGTGAAAGAGTCATCTCCCAGTACAATAGATGGTCCTTTCGACATATCCAGTGAGGAGAAGGCCTCCTTAGTCGAAACCATGTGTCTTGAAGCTCCAGAATCAATGATAAAACTGGGTGATCTTGATGTGCCAGCAACTAGAGCATGAACTCTCTCTCTGTCATTTGAACTTGATCCTCCTTCTCTCTTCTTTGAGCTTTCTGGAAGGGAGATGCCATTATTCTCCATGAGATTGGTCAGCATGTCTATCTTCTTTTTCATACAAGAGCTTTTAGAGTGATTGCCCTTATTACAGTATGAACACTTGTTCATTTCACCTTTGTTCTTCTTCTTCTGGTCATTCTTCTTGGGACCTTGTAGATCCTCCGGAGATAGTTTCTTGTCTCTCTTTTGCTCAGGTGGCTTTTTAGATTTATTTTTTATTTTTGAATCCACCCTTGAATCTCCAATAATCAAAGCTTGATATTTGGATGGTTTGATGGTGCCCATCATCACCAGCTTGTCCTATTCTTGTGTGAGAGATTCCATGAAATCTGCAAGGCTAGGCATCTTCCAGGCTCGAGCTGTCAGTTTTGTGGCATAGAAGGTCGAAAAAAACATTGAATAATCAGGGCCCAGCTTCAAGAGGATGGAAAATATGAGCTGATCATCTTTCTTTTCAATACCACACAGTTTCAGCTGCAAAACTAGTGCTTTGAACTTGGATAAATATAGCTGCAGGGATTCAAAGCTTGTTGGACTCAGAGAAATCAGCTCATTTTCGATTTGATGTCCCCTCATCTCATCTGTATTTCCAAAAATATCAGCAATATTCTCCCATACTTCATTCGGTGATGTCAATCCATCGAGATGGAAAAGGAGGTCTCTGGAAATACTCAGGCACAGGAGGCCATAAGCCTCATCCCTCCTGTTGTGCCATTTTATCTTCTCTGCAGCTGCATTGGGCTCTGCTTCTGTTGCCATAGTCACCCTGTAGAGGTATTTTGCTATCAACAGTATCTCCATCTCTGCTTTCCATTCAAATAAATTGAAGGGAGTCAAGATAGTTTTCTATGATTGATCCATAACTCTAGAAAATCTGTCCCGGCTATCAGTAGAAGGCTCCCAGTCTTTGATGTCGAACCTGCAAAAAAAAAATTGAAGGAGAGAAACAACCTACAATGGCTCTGATACCATGTGGAAATTAAGGCCAGCAATAGATTAATTTTACTCGCAACAATTATCAATTGATCATGCAAAATTGCTCACAAAAGAGACTGAATATGGAGCTGTAACACTAAATTGTATTAACTGAGTGTACAATAGCCAACCTTGTAATAACATAGGTTGTTAAATAAATAGAATACATCAAGAAATCAAATGCATGAGGAGGCATCCAAAACTAGCATAAAGCAGGCTTACCAAAAATAAGCAAATCCCCCATAGGTGTAAAAAGCTGATCCCAAATCTGTCATGGAGCTCATGAATTGGAAAAAAGGCATAGGCAAGATAAAGAGTGGTGGAAAGGCAGATCATACATGCTTTTTCATGGAGAAAAGAGAGGAGGATGTGTAGGATAAAAAACAAGTCAACCTCACCTAGTCTAGTTTTTCCTTTTGCCTTAGAACACTGAAAAAGCAGGCAATAAAGTAGAAAAAGTAGAATGGTGCCTAGGAGGCCAGGAATAAAGTAGAATTGATTCCTTTAGATCTCCCATGTGCTACATGAGTCAAATAAGGAAATTTTGACCTCTATGGATAGGCAAATAGAACTTGCACAAGGTGGGACAGATGAACTAGGCAAATAAGACAAAAATAATGGAAATAATGTCTAAGTGGGTAAAATATGGGTTGATTATTCTAACAGTGTCACCCTGGCTTGGTTGGCTAGATGTAGCTGTACAGGGCACCAAATGAGCTATGTTTTCCCCATCTTCTCCCATTTATTTTTTGTCGAAATGTTGACATCTGAGCCTAGATCTAGAACTACTGAATCTACCTCATAATCCCTAATCTAGATATTCATTCTCATTTCTTTCCTAGTTTTCTTCTTATGTAAGGAGTTCAAGGTAGAATACTTCCTCCCCTTATCTAGTCAGTGCAACAGACTCATGATCTCGGCAATCTCATCAAGATATTTTGCAGGCGACAAACAACATTCAATGAAATTTTGCAGGGTATCATGTTGCCGCAATGGTCCTGCTACAAGAGTTGAATAAAAAATAGGTCTCATTTTGTAAATATGAAGCTTACCCAGATTTATTCTTATGGAACCACATGCTTCAAAGAACATATCCCTCTTAGCGTCAATATCAAATTTCACTTTTTTCCATCCATCCAATAGAAATTTTTGAATCAAGTCATCATATCTGATTGTCGCACCCCCACGAGTAATAAAAAAAACATCTGCAGACTGAACTTTGGGTTCTGTTGAGATCTTCCCAACTGTTGGTCCTTTGTTTTGGTTAAGTGCCAGATTCACTGGATGCTTTGTGTTCTGATTCGCATTCTGGTTCTAGGTTTGGGGTGGAAAAACATTCCTTGCTTGCCACTTTGCAATCAGGTGCAGACAGTATTCAATTGTGTGATATGAAGCCGTACAGTAGCTACATTGTGACTGCAAGTTTGGAAAATATCTTTGGTAGCTACATTGTGACTACACATGCCCGTGACCTTGTCCTCCTCATCAACCAAAACCTATTCCTCGTCCTCCTCGGAATCCTCCGGGAAGGCGTCCCTACTGTTGATACTATAGTTTATTGAACTGTTCATAAGATGGGGGATTTGACTATGGTTGAACATACTATGGTTGAGTATACTCTGCTTGAGTATACTGCAGCTGTTGTAGAGCATACTGCATCTAGTTGTACTATGGTTGTGTTGGAAAGAGCTGCAGCTGTGGCACAAACTACAATTGTAGTTGCGGTTGTGGCACAAACTATGGTTGTGGTACAATCTATGACTATGGCTGTGGTTGTACCACCTATGGTGGTTGCTATAGTGGAGGTCTCTCCACCGATTGGTGTTCTTCTCCCTCCACATAATATATATCCATTGTCCTATCCTGGATCAAATCATATGCTTGATAGTCCTTATCTTCATGACCAATGGATTGAAAAAATGTACAAAACAAGTTTGTAAGCTTGGATACCATCTTCTAAAGATATATATAGTCTTCGTTTCGATTCCCATCAAATTGAAAGATGTGACACCGTGGCATGCCTCAGTGACTTAATGGATTCAAAGCTCCTGACAATCAGTAATTTCAAAAATCTGGAACTAATCCTTATGATATCACTCTGCATGACATTGAGCGAGCCATATTTTCTCATGATGCTCCCTTCCCTTCTTGATAACTTGCAATTGGATCATCAATTTTTCCAGTTGCGATTGAATCTNCCTCTGCATGACATTGAGCGAGCCATATTTTCTCATGATGCTCCCTTCCCTTCTTGATAACTTGCAATTGGATCATCAATTTTTCCAGTTGCGATTGAATCTGATTCATGCCTAATCCATCCTGGACAATAGGTGAAGCTTCTAGTTTCATTGCGATCTCCAGAGCCTCGCTTTGTGTCACAATAATTTTGTGCATCAAGGGAATGTTGATGTGTGGTACTAATTCCGTAATGAACCACTCCTTGTGTTGTACATCACTCATTTGGAAACTAAACTTTTCCATTAGCATATTGAATCACTAATTAAAATCCCAAAGAGATTTATTTGGATATTTATTGATATCCTTTAGCTCCATGATATATTATGCCTCTGACTTGGGTTTCCTGAACTCTTCACTCAATCTAATTCTGATCTCTTCCATAGTCTTTGGTGGAGTCACTGTGGGAACTTTTACAAACTTCATGTACCAGTCCAGTGCATGAACCCAAAAATTTGTCACCAAGTGACCTTTCTTAATATCATCATCCTGATCCTTCTTTACAGTCCAAACTGCCTCACACAAAAACTAGTATTGTTTGGGATCCTCAGTCCTATTACCATGAAATAGAGGTAACTATACATCATCGCCCACCATCCTAGGCCTTCTTCCTATGTTAGTTGATGCACTACTATTAAAGTTTTGATGACATGCTAAAAAATTCATTATTGAGCTAGTATTTCTTCCTAAGTGAAGCACAGTGCATGGAGGTGTGGGTATGTTGTTTCTTAGGGTTGGTCTTTTCTTGGGCTCAGGCATATCTTGGTCGTAGCCTTTGTCATTGCATGGTCTCTTCATCCCTTGCGATCTTCTCTCGTAGCTTCTTTTTTTAGTTGCAGCAAGACTCCCCTCAGTCCTCTACCTCTTCTCTTTCCAAAACCTTTTCCCACTCCACAGAATATGATGTCCTTCCTTGGCTTCCCTCATAGTCTCGTCATAACTCCCATCCATCTATCCCATATCATTCCATCCAAACCTCATCTCCATGGTACCCATAGCCTCCATAGACTAGGGCTCTACTTGTCATAGTTCATATTTGATATACCCTTTTTCACAAATTAGCATTTTAATCAAGAGTTGCAATGATAACATGAACCTAACTCTTGGTCCTTTGAAGAAATCCCTTTCTACGTTGCTATAGTACTTGACTGTGTCAACCGCAAAATCAGCGATGTATCCATCAAATATGCTATCAGGCCACACTTTGATAGCCATTGATGCTCTGTAGTCTACTTGCTACGGCTGTTGGATCAACTACGGGGTCCAGCAAGTGGGTTCTCCTCCTTGCAAATTTGTCTTCCTATAGGTTAACTATGCTAACCACTCGTACAAGATGATTGGAAACTCAGAGAAGAAGCACTCATGGAGATCATAATAGAGGTACATTTCCAGCCACTCTGATATTGTTAATCCATGGTTCTAATTCTCTTATGATGCAAATTCCCAAGCCTTCTGATCAAACCAATCTTTAATATCTAGTCTAGTTGGATGCCACAAGATATCATCCTTCTCCTCACACTATGGTCTAGGAAACAAAACCATTTGTTGACATAGATTTGTCGATAGGGGTTCACGCTCTGTTGACACCCTTAACTCAATGATCTCCCTAAGCACCAGCCCGGACATGTTTTACCCTGTTCAGCAACACCTGCGAGGATGATGAAGTTTCACCCCTGATGTTTTAGGGAGAAAAATTGGAACCACATTTCCATAGTAAGAAGGAGGATTGTGCATCTACTATCTACCTATCACAACATTACTTTAGATATCTAGACAAAGGTTTACTTTCATGAGTTCATATCAAATCGCATCAATATAATTACTCATAAACAAATTGATCACCATAACATTATTTAAAACACATAAACATCACATCATTCAGATAGAACAGTTATACTGCAGTATTGGTTCATTCACATTGCATCATTCATCACAAAAAATAAGAAAGACATAAAAAAATTGTTTCCATCAAAACTCTGTCATGTCATATTACTTCCGCATCAAAACAGGTTCTCAAAAACATCTCCACAGTTGTGACAAAACATAATTCATTCTTCCCCAAAACACAATTCAGCGTAAGGTCCCCGATATCATAACATAAGGATCAGAATGTTCTCAAAAAGATATCTCCCAAGATATCTCAACATTAAATTCCTATCTCTATTTATATTCTTGTTCCTTTTACCAAATGGTCCACTTTGATCAACTTCCTAACTAACTTGGACCAAAACTACAAAACTATGACCAATTCCTAAAAAATTATGACCAAGCTAACTCTTTATCGACTTCTTCATAGGTGTTGTTGGTAAGGTAATACCTCATGTCTGGAACGATGTTTAGGGAGTTTTCTTGGATGGGTTTTGACAAATATGTGAAGTAAACCCCTTTCGACAGTATAGTGACAACACTAGGTTCTAGTGGAAAATTATTTAAATAATTAATAAGGAGTAACCTTTTCCAAGTTACTTAATGTCATTAAATAAATTAGCTAGGGAATAAATTCTGGCCATAATTGTTTTTGGATTAAATTAAATTAGAAATGGGGAAATTATTGTTTTTGGAATAATAATAATTATTAATGATTAATGGAGAGAAAAACATCAAGGGGGGAATGAGGGAACATAATAGGATAAGGAAGACTTGATAGTTTTCATTTAAAAGGAAACTAGAAGAAAATTAGCATAAAGATGGAGAGTAGCACAAAAGCAGGAAAATATGAAAAGCATAAAGAATTAATAAAGGAAAGGAAAGTTTATAAAATCATAAAGAAGAAAAAAATTAGGAAAAAACACAAGAAAAGCATAGGAAATAATAAAAAAACTAGTGAAAATAAGAAAGTAAGAAAAATGAGGCTAACAACAATAAAGATCGCCAAAAGGAAAGAAACTTATAATTCATCAAGGAAGGCACATTCATGGAATATTATCTACATGGTTACCTTCCCAAGATGCCAAAATCTCTATAAAACAATGAGGGTTCACCACTATCACAACTTTAGGTCATTTGCCATTTTTTTCTTAAGAGCCTTGCTTCTCAAAAGTTGAGTGTTGTGCCTCAACAAGATTTGGGTGATGCCCCCATTTACACTCTCTTTCATAGAGTTTTAATGTAGGTATATTCATCCATAAAATCTATTCAGAAAATTTCAAGGGATATCTACCATATTTGTCAATGATGAAATCCATCCTACTTCCCTTCAATGGCTTCTTGAGTGTTGGTTGTACAAACTAGTTGAATAAGGATGCTCTGGATCTCCATTTTTTCTCCCATTCTTCTTCTTCTTAGTATGAGTGAATCCAGTGGGGTTGATTTTCAGATCTGGTATGCCATCCAGTACATATGATCAAGTCCATTTGATGTATAATATGCTCAGTTAATCCTTTCCTCATGCAAGGAATCATGTCTAGTTATATCCCACTTCAAGAAGGTGCATTCAAGAGTTGCAGCAGATGTGGTATGCTCAACATGATTGACAAACACCATATTCATACCAAGGTTCAAATATGGTGGTGAATACATCATTTCCTTTCACACAATTCACCAATTTCTTTCAATGTTGTAGAATCTCCAACCCCTAGGGGAAATTTGTTAGTTGTGATGTCGTAAACTAATGAATGTACTTCTAAATATGTGAATCAATATTTCAGATGAAATCCAATATATTATAATACCTCTTACTTTCCATTATTTAATAATTATTAATTACATTGAGTCATTAGAATGGTCAGGAATCTAGACCAGCTCATTCACAAGTTAAAATTCACAATTTTTATAGTTTTTCTTATAAATGGTATTGTATGAAATCAAATTCATTTCTGCAAGTTTTTTCAGCACAATAACATGCATATGAACTATTTTCAACCTACATATCATATTTTTGTTAAGGTTGTACAGTGTTTGGGAATCCCATAGGTTGTCCTTCTTGAGCAGTCCAAAAGATTAGTTTGCTTCATGCGAACCTTTCAGCCATCCAATTCGATTTAAAACCTACATAAACTTGTTTTTGATGATATATAACATCATAACAGAGGCATTCAATACTCCTTGTGTCAATATCCTTCACCATTGGTCTCTGAGAAGTTAATAGTAAAGGTTTTAGTTTGCATATGTTGGGAATCATAGGAGCTTAAAAGTAGACTTCATCTTGGATGATGTTCAAAACCTAAATAGACCCAAAACATTATGCATAGGAACCTGAACTTTCATGACCTTCTCCTTTCCTTGGTTGGACCTCTGTACTTGATATTTGATCCATTATTTAATTCAAACTTATTGCCCCGATACTTTATTTGAATTTATTATTGGAAGAAGGAATTAATGACCAATCATATATGGTTGGATGATTACAGTGGCATCATAGATCTTTCATCCACCCCTGTGGAATGAAATCTTAGTTGAATAAATTTCCCATCATGAGGTTGGTACCTTTTTCTGATTAAATAAGAAAGCTATGAAGATCCCTCATGTTGTTCATCAGGTAATTTCATTAGGGATGATGTTGATGACTTATGTATTCTATCATATGATGAAATTCATATGGTATAAATTTACAAGTGTTGTTGGTAAAATGTTAGGTGGAAATAACTGTAAGGAATCCTTCCAATATTTCATGGAATTCTACGCTTTAAAGGAAGAGATGAGGGAGGTCTTATCATTTCGAGATTACTGCTTCCTTGAGATAAATAAGTTGTTCAAAGACCCCTACTACAAATAAAATGAAGGATTGCACATATGATTTATATTATGTAAAATGAAGTGGGGTTCTTAGTACCAAAGGAAGCAAAATTATATGCACAAGTGGAGCTTCGTTGTCCTAGCCAGTGCAGGGAGGAACTAACTTAGTCCATGTCTCCAAGGAAGGAAGAAAAAAATACCGAGCACAAGGATGATTAGAGTTTTTATTTTTGTGGCAGCCATGTTTACTTCAAACCACATGATCCCTTAGAGAATGAGAAGATGTCATCTTCATATGATTTCTACAAAATAAGGGACAACTATGAGGAGATAAAGTCACTACAAAGTGACTGTATTGGAGAAGAAGAGCCTGCTTATCCGAGTCATATTCATGTGAAGGATGAATAGGTGATACCAAGGTTTCATCCTTTGGAATAATACCACATTATTAATTACCCTCTTTTTGAGCCACACCATTTTAGTGGATTACTAAAGGAGGGTGAAGAGATTATTATGGAAGCCATGAAGAACTTAATTGACATCAATATCTTGGTTACTAGATGCTATTGCAAAGCCTGAAGAGGAGAGTTGAAAGGATAATATTTTTTGGTGTATTTGGAAACTCTTAAGGAAAAAATGGAAAATATGAAGGAAATATGCATGAACCCGCTATAGATATAAATAGTCTTTTTGAAATGACTAAAATTTACCATCATGCAATAAGAAAGGTGGAAGATGAAGTAGAAAGTATTGGTAGTGAATTGGAGGATGCATATGGTTCTTTGGAGAGAACTCAAAGATATATTTAGGATTCAAATTTACATACCTATCAACTTCAAAAGGATATGAATGTACCACACCTTTCATCTTTCATGGGAGGAATGTTTTGGGTAGATGGAGGAATCTCATGTGGAGGATGAACATGAGAAAAGTTCATATTTGTGAGTATTGGTGAAGGAAGATTCCATACAATATCTTGGACAAACACTTTTCCTATTGCATAAGTACATTCAATAGGACATTCCATTAATATATGCAAGAAAAGACATTAATTTTTCTATGGATTGGATATATGAGTACATAGTGGATATGGAGACCCAAGGATGCACAAGTCTTGCTTGCATCTGTAAATAATTTTTATTCAGACATGCCTTGGAAGAAGGATTACATGAGCTTCCTATGTGGAAGGGATATTTAACTTCAGATGAGGTTGTTAATGATATCCCATGTGGGTTAGAAAAAAAAAGTGCTTATTCATCCATTAAATGGGTGTATGTAGGCATCATCGAAATGAATACTTTGGGAGGTAAAAAATTTCTTTGTTTATGCAATGAAGTTTTTTTACTTGACATTTCCTTAACATGTGAGAAACAACAAAGAAATATTTTGCAACCATCATATATCTCTTGTCATGATGCCTCCATGTATTTTGTGTACCACTACATGGAATATTTTGAAACACCAAGTAAGAACAGTCCAACTTTCTTTCATGGAAAGTTGAAGATATCCATGCATGCAAGACGAAAAATGGCACAAAGTGAGATCCAAGCACTTTCAGATCCAATGATAATAAGGTTGGATGGAATGTTGCAAAAGAAATAGGATCTATTAATTCCATCCAGTGATAGTTTTGCATCGATGGATATAGTATGAGAGTATGCAACATGATTAGTGGGATCCATGAGGGAAAAACACCCTTCACTTGTAGGAGTTTGTCGATGTGGAACAATGGTTCAACTTCCTATGTTAGAAACTAATTGATGGATGGAATCATTGTTTTATTGTTTGTAGGATTAATATTCTTCCAAAGACTCCTTTATTTGACATCAGGCAGTGTAGAGAGGAGAGTAGGAGAAACTTATGCATTTTGGGATTCACTTGGGACCCAGGAATCATTCTTGGTCTCAATTATTCCGGATAGGAATTGCACATGGAACTATAATAGAAAATAAACCTCTCAAGAATAATGATATGAATAATGTTGGGTACCTCTCCAAAATTCATTTCCACCCTCATCATCATCATCAGGTTCATTTGGAAAAATGAGTTACGTAATAATCATTTTTTGGTGTTCAATGTGCCTACTTGGAAATTTTATACCTGAGCTTAGAATTGATTGATGCACCTATGAATTCACATTCTTACATGAGTAGACCATACATCAAGATCTTGGGTAATATTGTTTTGGTTCTCTCTAAGTAAATTATAGTTCATGGTAGGATGATGTATAAGAGCTCTCTTTGTTTAGAAGTTGTGTCATGCACTAGGACAAAGAAATCATTGCATATTAATTTGTTTGAGTATGAAATTGGAAGGATGAATATTTTACATTTGATACTATGATTGAGCATAGTAAGATAGATGTACCATGTAGACAGTATTTTTATTTAATAACACATGTGTCTTCCCAAGTAGAGAAATGAATCTCTAATAGTACTCCACCAAGATTCACTCCCCTATGCATGCTTAAGGATGATGTTCCCAAGGAAGGAATATAATTGTTGATAGCGGTTAGAATACATGCCAATAATTTGTGGCCATGTTAAATACCATTATCAATGAAATCCATGGAGGTGAAGAAGGAACAAGTTTCAACTAAGAGCTAACATTGCTTAAGAAAGATCAAGTTGAAATTGAAATTGACTATATGCGTTGAAGGTCAACCTTGACTCATACAGGGCTCATGGTATGGAAAAAATGTTTCATTTAATGTAATTAATTGGATGGATTGAAGTATGAAAAGTGGCATAGTACTTGTCAGTGTTTTAATGGACATTATTGGGTAAGGAACGAGTATGGAGTCTTATGTTCAATGTTTCTTTCCAATATTTGGGAGCATGAAAATTGTGTTCGAGAAAAAAATGTTAAAGAAATATTTATGGACAAACCAAAAACATATTTCTCATGGAAATACAAGTTTACACATGCATAATCATGCCTATTTCAAATTGAATTGAGAAGGTCAAATAAAATTCATGTTTTGAGAAACTCAACTCATAGGGATAGTCTCATAATCATGATCATTCATGATTTAATGGTAAATAATGTTTGATGCAATATTATCATGGAGTTCATCTAAGATATATTTAAAATTCCTATTGGTGTATGCAACAACTTGCAAATGTCTATGGGAAAAAGTGTAAAAAGGCTTCTTCATTTGTGATTTTCAATTGCTTGAGGACAAGCAATTTTGGGAGGGGATGACTATCATGTCCCCATTTTTACAGTACCATGGAACATACACTAAACCATCTAAATTTTTGGGTTCTAGTGGAAAATAATTAAATTAATTAATAAGGAGTAACATTGGCCAAGTTATTTAATGTTATTAAATAAAGTAGCTAGGGAATAAATTATGGCCATAATTATTTTTTGATTTAAATTAAATTAGAAGTGGGGAAATTATTTTTATTTATTATTTATTTATTATTTATTATTAACGGAGAGGAAAAAACCAAGGGGGTCCATGAAGGCGCATAAGAGGATAAGGAAGACTTGGTGGTTGTCATTTAAATGGAAACTGGAAGAAAAGTAGCATAAAGATGGAGAGAAACAAAAAGTCATGAAACTATGAAAAGAATAAAGCATGAATAAAGGAAATGAAATTTTATAAAATAATAAACAAGTAGAAAATTAGGAAAAAGAACAAGAAAATTAGAGGAAATCAGAAAAAATCCAATGAAAACAGAAAGTACGAAAAATCAGGCTAAAAGAAAGAAAGATATCCAAAAGGAAAGAAAATTCTAATTCCTCAACGAGGAAACATTAATGTCATATTATCTACATGGTTACTTTCAAAATATTCCAAACACTATATAAAATAAGGAGGGTACACCTCTCTCACAACTTTTGGTCATTTGTCAAATTTTTCTTGAGAGGATTGCTTCTTAGAGATTGAGTGTTGTGCCTTAACAAGATTTGGGTGATGTGCCCCATTTCTAGAGTCTCTTTTAGAGAGTTTTGTTTCAGTTATATTAATCCAAAAAATATATTCATCATATCTTGAGGGAAATATACCATAGTTATTAGTGAAGAAATGTATCCTACTTCCCTTCACTGGATTTTTTAGTGTTTGTTCTACAAACTAGTTGAAGAAGGATGCCCTAGATCTCCAGTTTTTCTCCCATTCTTATTATTATAAGTATGAGTTCATAAATCAGGGTTGATTTTCATATATCATATTCCATCTTGTATATCTGATCAAGTCCATTTGATGTAGAATATGCTTAGTTAATTCTTTCCTCAATGCAAGGAATCTTGTCCAGTTAAAATCCTACTTTAAGAGGAAGCATTCCAAGAGTTGTAGAAGCTTGGTATTCTCAAAATTATCCATGAGAACCATATTAAAAAAATTGTTTAAAATGGTGGTGAATACATCCTTTTCTTCGAGACAATTCATCACTTTCTTTGTATGTTGTAGGATCTCCAACCCCTAGGGGAATTTTAGTAATTATGATGTCATAAAATAATGAATGCACTTCTAAATATGTGAATACATATTTAATGTTTAATATAAAATGATATATGTTATTATTACATTTAATATCCTTTATTTCATAAGTATTGATTACACTGAGTCATTAGAATGGTCAAGAAACTAGACTAGCACATTCATAGGTTAAACTTGACTAGTTTTACATTTTTTCTTGTAAATGGTCTTGTATGAAACAAAACTCACTTCTGAAATTTTATGTAGCTCAATAAAAACCCTTTAAAAAATTTAAAACCTACATATAATGTTTTTGTGAAAGTTGTATAGTGTTTGTGAATACTAGAAGTTTTCATTCTTGAGTAGTCCAAAAGACTGGTTTTCTTAATGTGAACCTTTAATCCTACCAATTCAATTTCATACCTACATAAAATCGTTTTTTTCTGATATATTAGATCAGAAAAAAAATATTCAAGGCTCCTTGATTCAATATCCTTCACTATTGGTATGTGGGAAGTGAATAATAATGGTTTTAGTTTGCATATGTTGGGAATCCCAAGAGCCTGCAAATAGACTTTAATGTAACCAACACATTTTCCATAGGAACCTGGAATTTCATGACCTTCTCCTTTCCTTGGTTGGACCTCCTTAACTAATATTTGATCCATTATTCAATTCAAACTCCTTAACCCAATAATTTATTTGATTTTTTTTCGTGTAAGGAGTTAATCACCAATCATATATTACATATACCCAAATGGTCAGAATATTGAAATGGAGCACATGGTTGAAGAAATGTTATAGGATGTAATAATTATGCATAACCAAAGTTCTTACTCTACACCAGTGTTAATGATAAATAAGAAATATGGCTCATATTACAGATATACTTCACACTGTTTTCATGCAAGTAAACTAGTTGTAGCTTTCATTGAAATAATGCATAATTTACATGGAAATATGAATATTATTGTAAGAAATATAGATCCAATTTTCACTAGAAATGTTGGACTAAATTATCTTCTTGTTTCGGTACCCAATTGGCTCAAAATTCATTTTATCATCCTCAATTTGATGGGAAAACTAAGATAGTGAACATATGTTTGGAAGGCTATCTTGATTGCTTTGTAGATGATAAACAACAACAATGGGTGAAATGGTTTTATTTGGTAGAATGGTGGTACAATACTTATTTCCATACATAATAAAAAATTTCTCCATTTATCGAACTTTATGGGTACCATCCTCCATCTATCATATCTCCCTTAACTAGGAAAATCTAAAGTTCAAATTCTGGTAGTTCGTATAGAACACTTATTAGCTCCTAGAGGTTCCCTAGGTTGAAGGTAGGACAAGACCAAGCATGAAAGGGATCAAAATTTAACGATGTTAGAGATAAATGAGAGTGTGAATGGATATTTGAGTCATTATTTAAAATGATCATGTTCTTTAATACTATATTGTGGATAAAATTGTGAATGAAAAGGAAATTTAACAAAGAAAATAGATGGAGTCAAGAAGAAAAATTAGCAAAATGATGAGGAATGAAATGATGAATACAAATATTGAGAAAAAGGAAGCACCTATGAGTTATTTTCCTTAAGAAATAAAATATTTGAATGTACTAAGCTGTTTTTAGCAAAATTCAGTAATTCTTTACAGTTTGCAAGGAACTAATATGAGATGTGTAGATCTTTTGCAACAATACATTTCATAAAATCACATATATAAAAATATTTTCCATACACAGAGAAATTACAAGCTAAACAAAATATAAACCATAGAATCAAAATAAATTTGAACTTCTGATATAATATCCAACATTTAACCATGAAGAAAGAATCAATGATGCTCCCATGAACCAACATTTAACCATTAACTTTATTGGTGTTTTTCCTTGAATAAATATTATCTTGTATATCTCACCAACTTATTTGGATACTTCATATTCATTCTATTTTATAGAAAAGGATTTGGATTATTATGTAGTATTTATTTTCTACCTCTTGTCCAGAGGATCTTGATCTTCTTGATTAATTTCTATATCTTCTTCCCCTCTCTTCTATACTACTGCTTGATCATGATCGATTGAAACTTTGACGTCCTACATAATTTTTTCAAACTCCTCCCATATATATTTATTATAAATGCATAGTGGGTTAGGCCTGGGAGTCAGTTCATATCCTGAATTTTTGTTCTTAGATCTTTGTTTGGATATAACTCCATGGGGGTCATAGGCCACTTCTTAATCTTTCTCTAAATTTATTCTTTCTAATAATCCCTCTAGGTATTGTAAAACACTGAGAGATGTAATTTTGAAGGGGACAACATCTTTGTGGATATGGAAAGACTTGTGTTGTTTAACACTCCCAAAGTGCAACTCATTTGACAATTGTATCTTCCTAGTATATTCCATTGTGAATACTATTACTGTCAAGAAGGTGTGTAACTTGTAGTATTTTCCTTCAAATTCGTATACCTTGACAACTGTATGATATTCAAAGATGGACCAGTCACCAAATTTGGTTTTTGGAGTGATTTTCATCCATTCTTTACCCGCTTTAGGAATTCTTGATAAATTTGTTCCAGGGATGGCCACATATGAAATTCTCATGACTTTATTAGTGAACTCTATTAAGTTAGAATTGTTGGATTTCCTAACAAATATAGGATTCCATTCATACAAAGGAATATCCCTGTCCAACTGACCAGTCATATTTTAGCTTAGACCTTCAAAATATTTGAAATTTTGGTGTAGGAAAAGGGAGAATAAGCATGAAGGGAATTTGAATATCTCTTGAGCAGGAAAATCTGTTAACTATTGATTTAGGATTTGATCTAGAAGCACATGGGTATTCCATTTAGTAGTTTCAACAGCTACTGGTTGTAATTGTGATAGAAAACCTAGTATAGATTCATCCACCTCTTGTTATAGCTCAAAATGACACATCTCTGCCTGTGACTACTTTCGTATGTTTTCATCGCATCTCGACACTTACATGACGACACTTCATGAAAAGTCACTGAAAAAACACCTAACTTGGAGGACCCATATCTTGAGTTTTGTAACTTTGTTTGACCTCATCTTTGCACTGTTGGAAATTTATTTCAGTTAGCTAAAACGTTTTAGAAGACACCAAAGTCTGAAAATGCCCAGAAATACCCTAAAAATGAGTTTTTGATGTGTATGCTACTTTCCTTAAGGAAACCCATGTACGTACGTGAGTTTCTATATATATTAGTCGTGTACACCTTAAATATGTGACTTTCTGGTCAGCCTCTGTTAGTGATATTTTTCTGAGTTCAGAAGATTATTGGTGTTGGTTTCCTTCTTCTTTTGTTGGTTAAATTTACCATGCCAAATTAGTTGACTTGTATCTTATGCAAGCTTTCCTTCCAAGTAGGGTTTTTACCGACTTTAGGGCATTCTATAGTTTGTTTGGTGGTTGTATAGAAGAGTTCCTTTTGCTTTGTTCTTGTTATCTGCATACTTTTGTTTGTAGGTAGTTTTTATTTTGCACTTATAAAAGAAAAATAAAAAACACATGTTTGCTTTATATGCATGTAGATTAGTTTTTTAGTCTAGATTGCATGGCATATCATTGTTTTTGAAAAAAATAAATAAAAAGAATTTGTTCTTTTGTGGCTTTCAAGTTTCTATTTGAAAAAGAAAGAGATTTTTTTTTTCTTTTTGCATTTCGTCTCTCTTTGATTGGTCATTTTGTTTCAACTTTGAGTCAAAACACCACATAAGTTTCACGCCATTTACCCTCTGACTAAAAACAACCCTTAAAATAAATTATATAATTTAAAAATTATTAGTAAGTTTTATTTTATATGGTCATACACCAACTAGCTCAGGCTAGACTTGTGGATTAGGGAGTTTTTGTTGGAGACATTTACCATAATACACACTCTTTTTGGTCAAATTGGCCTAGTTAAACCACTATCCTAAGTATAATTGACATTAATTGACATCAGTGGAGCATTAATTTTCATCATCCAATCACACTCATGGCTACCTACAGTCAAGGAGGCTAACTAGAGCACTTTGGGGGTGATATGAGTGATATTAATGCACTTAATTGCTCACTGGTGGTTACAATCAGTTCAACCAGTCAGTTAAGGTGTCTCCTCTCATTAAATATATTATTTAATGATTATTTATTATTATTTAATGATCTGGAGTCAATAGGGCACCTCCACCAACTTCTGATGGTCAGTTCAGCTTCAGTTAACCTCATCGGGGTTCATTGAAATCATGGAGCACTAGCACTTGATGATTGGCTTGCTATGACATGTGTTTGATCTCTTTCAGTTGAGATTCAGTCATTTATTGCATTCCAACTTGAGTTAGGGTTTGGTGAGTAAATTAGGTTTTTGGTCAAGTGGTTAACTGAGTGTGATTGAATGGCTGAGAGTCAGTTAATCTAGACTCACTCATTGAATTCGAATTGTCTCCTTAGGTATTCAAATTCCTCATGGATTCAAGCTATTGCTTGACATTGGTATTGTAACCATTCATTGTTTTTAAATATACAGAGAGGAAACCAATTCCGGTTCCGATTAACATCATTTCATGAGTATTTGTTGATTATTATTTGATGAGATTGATTCTTTGTTCCTAGATCAATGTGAAATATTAATATGGTATCAGAGCTTATGGCGGGGACGAAGATCTATCTCTCAAAAACAATATTTTTAATAGATTTCTCCATGACAAGTGAGCAATAGCTCAAAAATCCAGCACTGCACTAGAAGCCAAGGCTTACCACTCAATACCCCAAGTAAAGAACTTGTTGATCAAGATTGCTTGATTGACTATGTTGGGTGTGATGAAAGCCTAAAATGTGCAGGGTGTCCAACCTTACCGTGCCTCTTTTGTTTTGATTTCTAGGTTTTAATAGGTACAACTTCGAATGGACTCATCAATCCCTCTTCTCACCCCATTCACAAGCTATTCAGAATGCAAGTTGAAGATGATTGCATATCTGAAGAGATGAGGTCTCTATGAGGTGTCTATTGGACTTGGAAAAGAGTCTTATGAGAATGAGAATGACTGGCTAAATGATAGTGATAGATATTTTGGAGCAATAGGTCTAGCCCTTTCTCCTAGCTTGTACTACCTTATTGGTTCTGCTGAATACCCAAAGGATCTCTGGACAAAACTAGACAGAACCTTTGGCAAGCACAATGAGGATCATAATAGTACTTTGGAGATCACATCCAGCACCACAAGATTTATTTATTCAAATGTCTCAGCCTCTACTCTCTCTGATGAAGTTGTTCAAGATGAAGATGAAGCAGAATCTTCTACACATTCAATTCGAATTGAATAAAGTCTCCATGTAGTCACTCCTTCTCCTGATGCTCCGGAAGTTCATGAGATCTCTGATATCTCATCTCCTCATATTGATGAAATAGAAGAAGACATTTGAATCTCTGATATTGAGGAAAAATACTACTGCACTTCCATGCAAACATTCACCGGTGTTTTTCCTTTGAATTCTGTGCAAAATTTACCAGTAATTGCTTCCAGAAGTGAAGAGAAATTTGATTTTTCTCCCTCTAATGTTGCTGCTGGTGTGAAAATATGTAAAAAATTTGATATTTTGGAAGAAATATAAGATTATAAGAGTGACATATTCACTCCCCATGATCTATATCTTCCAACAAAATCCTGCAGGATTGCATGCACCAAAATTCAAAATTTTGAAGAAAAAGACAACTGTGCATCCACCGTCTCGGTTGACCATACTTTTGGATCTGATATAAAACTTATTGGATATGATATGATATTATTTGGATCTGGTCTGATATTTCTTGGTTCAAAATTTCAGGTTCATAAACCTTCAGTACTACTTGTAGATGTTCTCATCAACGGTGTGAAGAAAGAAGTACCGCAAGTCTCCTACAAAACTGCTGCTGGGGATTTGATTTCATTTCATAGTTTTGGATCTGTTGTGAACTTATTTAGATATATTTTAAATTATGATATAATATTATTTTTTTCATATTTTAAAATCCAAGAGCTTTTAGTCATGCTTGTAGCTACTCTCACCAATTCCGGTGTGAAAAATCAAGTACCGTAGTTCTTCTTCAATTTTACTGCTGGGGATTTGGTGTTAGTTTCCTCTTATGAGGTTGCTGATATTTTATTTTGTGAATCAATAGCTATTTCTGAATCTATATCATATTATGGAGCTCATGCATTCACTCTCCAGAGTCCCAGGGCTTCTCTACCTTTGGTCACATGCTTATCTCCTCACAGAACTAGTAAAGGGGAAGACATTTTGCATCCACTTGGACACTTGCTCCTAATAATTGGGGCTGATTTTACCAATCATGGTTTTCTGTTCAAGGCTGCAACATATCATTTTCTTGAGTGTTCCACACATGGTTTGAATCCTCAAGAACCTTTGCTCTCTCTTCAGATGATTTCAGTTGCTCTACATGGGTCAAGTTTTCACCGTGTTGTTGTTTATATTTCTGATTCAGTTGAGTGCATTGTTCTTCTTCAAAAGTGGAAGATTCCTCCAAACATATCCATTTAGTTTGGATTCATAGGTTCACATGCACAGTATCAGGATGCTACTGCATATAAGAACCAATTCTTTATTTACTACTTAGTTTGAGGGGGGGTATTTTTTCCATGAGGTTTTCCCCATTTCCATGGTTATATTAACTAGTTACTTTATTATATAGGGTGACCTATGGCCTTTGTTTCCAAGGCCCTAGCATTTTTATGCATCTATGTTTTCTAACTCTTCCTGAGTATCGCTTAAGGGGGGGTGTTGGAGACATTTACCATCATACACACTCTTTTTGGTCAAATTGGCCTAGTTAAACCACTATCATAAGTATAATTGACATTAATTGACATCAGTGGAGAATTAATTGCCATCATCCAATCACACCCATGCCTACCTATAGTCAAGGAGGCTAACTTAGCCTTCTCCTACAATCAAGGAGGCTAACTGGAGCACTCCGAGGGTGATCTGAGTGATATTAATGCACCTAATTGCTAACTGGTGGTTTCAATCAGTTCAACCAGTCAGTTAAGGTGCCTCTTCACATTAAATATATTATTTAATGATTATTTATTATTATTTAATTATTTGCAGTCAACAGGGCACCTCCACCAACTTCTGATTGTCATTTCAGCTTTAGTTAACCTCATCGGGGTTCATTGAAGTCATGGAGCACTAGCACTTGATGGTTGGCTTGCTATGACATGTGTTTGATCTCCTTGAGTTGAGATTTAGTCATTTATTTCATTCCAAATTCAGTTAGGGTTTGGTGAGTCAATTAGGGTTTTTGTCAAGTGGTTAACTGAGTGTGATTGAATGGCTAAGAGTCAGTTAAGCTAGACTCATTCATTGAATTCGAATGGTCTCCTTAGGTATTCGAATTCCTCATGGATTCAAGCTATTGCTTGACATTGGTATTGTAACCATTCATTGTTTTTAAATATACAAAGAGGAAACCAATTCCGATTTCGATTAACACCATTCCATGAGTATTTGTTGATTATTCTTTGATGAGATTGATTCTTTGTTCCTAGATCAATGTGCAAGATTAATAGTTTTAACTCTCCAAAAGTATAAAATTTTAGACGTAGTTGGCCAATCACTAGGTAAACCCTTTTCTATGTTTATTGTATCTGGGAAGCTCCTCTCAAATGGGATTTAAGCACGAGGTTGTGTGGAGACTTGGACCGAGGAGATAACCCTCTGATTCCTTGTCAAAGAATAAACCAAGGTTTTTGCGCATCTGGGGATTCTGTCTTAGGAAGGTTTTCAGGCTTTGCTACCTTGCCCATGCATATCAACCAGGATTGTGACTATCCCCCCCGCCCACTGTCAATATAGTTGAGGTAGCCTTTAGTCTCTTTGAAATCTAGGGTTCATACACAGGTACACCAGAAGGCTATTTTTGGTTGACCTTGGACGGGCTTGGAAGGTAACCCCAATAGAAGGTGTGGGAGGGCGGTGGGTGATTCCTCCACTTGTGCCTAAGAACATATACAAGGATTCCAAGTAACTGTCTATTAGCTTTCTTCTGGAAAGCATATCTTATACCTGTTTCTTTGTTTGGCTTTAGGAATTTTTTAGTGAGTGCTGTGTGGTTTGTCTGTACTTAGTTTTCCTTCAAGTGTGTGCTTAGTACTTTTGGTTTCATGTTGACCTCAGAATTTGTCTCCTTGTTTGAAACTATGGCTAACACCCATTTGAACACCAACCAAGAGATCCCCATGTTGGTAAATCCTTGTACTATTATTCTCATGGGGAATGTTGGTGTTCCCTTGATGGCCACACTGAATCTACCTGGATTCACCCTAGGGATACCAGTGTGGTTTTTTTCCACTCCAACTGTCCTGAATGCTCCTAATGCTTCTTCCAGTAAGCTCCTTATATCAAGGGAATCAAAACACTGCTTCCCCTTCACTTGTAGTTGATTCTCCTACTCCGTCTGTCTCATGTGGTGAAAGTACCGATACTAGTAACCGACAGTCTAAAAGGAGTAAAAGAAGGAGGAATAGGAAGAAGGCACATAAGTAAGGGGGCACCCGTTCAACCTCTATAGGTCAAGTTGAACCTCACCACCCATCCTCTGTAGTTCATGCTGGGGGCACCTATCCAACCTCTGCAAGTCATGTTGGATCTAAGCACTCAACCTCTGCAAGTCAAGTTGATCATCACCATCCATCCTGTGTTCATCATGCTGGTGGGATCCTTCCAACCTTTCCAGGTCATGTTGGATCTAGTCACTTAGCCTCCATGGTTCATGCTGAGGGCACCCGTTCAACCTCTGATGTTCAAGTTGAACCTCCCCATCCAACCTTTGCAAGTCATTTTGGATCCATCCATCCAGCCTCTAAAGTTCATGCTGGGGCAACACACTCAGCTGCTACAAAGCATGTTGATCCCAACCATTCAGCCTCTGTTGTTCATGCTAGTGGTGCTCATCCAACCTCTGCAAATCAAGTTGGACCCAGTCTCTCAGCCTATGCAATTCATGCTGGGGGCAGTCTCTCAGCCTCTGTGGTTCATGTTGAAGACAATCCATCAGCCATTGTGAGTCATGTTGAGACTGTTGAAAAGACTAACCATTCAAAACAAAATCCCAAGTTTCCTTGTAAGCTTTGTGAGGGAGACCACCTTACTTATAAATTCCCTTCTATCAAAGAGGTGCGAAGAGTTTGGTTTCATGGTCATCCTGTTTTTGAACATTCTCAAGATTTTCAACAACCAACCTCTCTTAGTCAGGTTGGACCCAGTTACCCAGCCTCTGCTGGTCATGCTGGGGGAAAAATATCAACCTCTGTAGGTCATGTTGAGAGGAAACAGTCAACCACTACTAGTCATGTTGACACCATTGAGAAAATTGGTCCTTCAAAGTGCAAACTTATGTTCCCTTGTAAGCTATGAGAGGGAGATCATCTTACTCACCAGTGCCCTGCTATCACAAAGGTGCGGAGAGTGTGGTCTGAGACTCAAGAATTTCCTTCTCCTGAAAAACCTATAGTTTCTCAACAACCTACTCAACCTTTGGTTGATCAAGTGGTCGAACCAATCTCAGATTTGGTCGATCCCACTCTTCTTTTGGAGAGTGATCCTAATGTGATTGAACCAATGTCATATTTGGTCAATCCCACTTTCCCTTCGTAGAGTGACTTTCATGAAGCGGTTGAATCAGCTCCATTTTTGATCAATCCCACTCTTACTTTGGAGAGTGAAGTGTCTTCTAGTCACATTTTCTTCACTGCCAGTTCAGAACTTACTGAACAAGGGGGCACTGAACTCGCTTCAGATCAACCCCCACCAAGCTCTCAGATTGCTTCCTTTGATTGGGATAGCCTAGTTGAGCTGGGCCTTCCTTCTAATGCACCTTTCCAGATAAAGGTCAAATTTGAACCATACACGATTGCTCGTTGTACTGTTGATGAAGGAGCTTTAGTTAGTATCTTGTCTACTTGTGCTTGGTGAGGCATGGGATCTCCCAGCCTTGTGTCAAGTGCTATTCATCTACTAGTGTTTGATAGAAGAACTTGTATAGCCTTGGGAATTCTTGCTCAAACACATGTTAATTTGGGTGGGAAGACTATCTTAGTTGAATTCATGCTGATAGAAGACCCCTTGGACTTCAATATGCTCCTTGGACGTGATTATGTCTATTCCATGCAAGCTGTCATGTCAACATTATTTTGTGTGATGTACTTTAATCATGGTTAAGAAATTGTCACTATTGATTAGTTGGATTTTCTTGATCCTCTCCTAACCCAACTAGAGATCAGGTCTTTCCTTTATCGTTTCCCAGTGTTTCTATAGACACTACCCCACCATAGGTGAGTTATGTGGCCTCATGTCCTTTGTGTTCAATTTCTACTGAGAATAAGCCTCTGTTTTCATTCTTAACTTCTTGGGAATTAGTCCCAACAGTTGACTAGGCGAGTCATCCTATACAGACTATGGAGCTTTCTCTCCACTCTGTCAATCCATTTGAAAGTTTAGACATGTGTCCTATCTCAGATGATCTCCTTCCTTCAGATGAAGTCTTCCTAGAGTCTTTGATACAATCTGATCTTCTCTTGGATGTTGGTTCAGTTGTGACTAAGTCTAACCCTGATTTTCCTAGTAATCATGACCTTTATTCTTTTGTTGGTCTTGTTGAGTCTTTTGACTCTTTCTTTGAACAACAAGTCAGTGATCCTTATGAGTTTGATTTTTCTTATGAATTTTTCAGCTCTTGTGATATTGAGTTTGTTCTTGAAGACTCTATATCCATTGTTGATTTTTGTTGTCCTTCTGAGGTTGATATTACTGATTATAAACCCTCAATCCTTGGTGATATAGAATCTTCTTTGGTTGATTCTACCTTGAATTTACCTTTTATAGAAGATAGCAAAGTCACATGTGTTTCTGCCAAAGTGACGAGCATCAGATATTTTCTTCTGAATATGATTCTGATGTTGTTGTTTTGTGGAGACAGGAATTTTAGTTGGAGTCACAACTATTTACTAGCCTCGCCTTGTTGTCCAAGTCGTAACTACATTTGCATGTATCCTGCTCGTGCTTATGAGCCTGATGCCATATTCCACACTTTTAGCTCATTGTATAAGCCCTCATGTTTGTTCTCATTATCGCTAAGCCTTGTATTATTTTGCCTTTACAACTTGAAACCTTTTACCTTGAGGAGACATTCCCCGAGTGTCCTTATCTTGTTCGCTTTCCCTACATTATACATAGGTTTGTTCCTCGCCCTCGGAACTAGTTTCTCTTTCCCTTGACATGCATATCCTCGCATTTAGAGCATTCTTTCTACTCTTTTTCGAGCTCGTTAAAAACAATAAGGAGGCCACGAGTTGACTTTTTCAGACTCATTAAAACTTCATGTGAAAGATATTGAGTTTCTTTAGGCCCAGATATGACTCCTCAAAATAGACTTGACTGTCGAGTAAACTTGTCGATTCAGGCTCGTGAATAATATGTGAATGGGCATCCACATTGGTGGTAGGTTATCGCTTTCTCGGACCATGTGGAATAATACAAGAAAGGAACACTCTCTTTTCTTCGGAATTGAGAAGAGTAATCTCAGGCATAGTTTTATCACTTTTTCGGACCGGAGGGACTAAACTTACGGAAAAGGAACCCCCGGTGTGAGCTTAGTTTTCTCTTTTTCGTGCTCTGGACCAAAACATGAAAAACATTTCGAGTGTACTTTATGTCTTTTTCATGCTCGTTAAACCCTAAAGAACAAAGCATCGAGTTTACTGTTCTAATCCCCATTTCTCGTAATGAAATGGATCTTTTTGAGTGATATTACCTTCCTTCACACTCGTAAAACTCAGGCTATATGCTGCTTTTGAAGGAGCATTGGGTAGGTGGTAATTTAACCTTTTTCGGACCTTCCCGGCTAAATACGAAAAAGCTGCACCTTACTTATTCAAAAGCTAAGAGAGTTCTTCTGTGGTTTGTTTTATACTTTTCCAGCCCTAGGAGACTAAATTATATGAAAAAGCACCCCCTGGAGTCTTCTTTGGAGTTTTCAGACTCTCTAAACTATGAAAATAGCATCAATCATGTACTAGTTCGGGCTTGTAAAATCCACGAATCAGTGCTTTATCAAGCATTCTTCTGTCTTTTCTTCGAGCTTGCCAAAAATGAAAATGGTCCCGAGTTTGGTTTCTTGGACTCGTTAAACCTTTACAAGAAAGAGGGGAAGGGAAGTTAATTCACATGTTTTTTACATCATGGAAGCAAGTCTTGTTTCCTTGAACAAAGCACTAGTTTTTAGTCTATCAACAATTGGGTCCTAGTATTTTGACCTTGTCCCAATTCAGAGTTTCTTACTCCTCTAGTTGGTCTCTTTTCAAATTATATGGGGAATCTGTCAATGTCTCCTACATTGCATATTTGTGTCATTGGTCCTTTTGTGTCAAAATATGCCTAAGTCACTTTTGTGTCGTGCTCACTGTTCAAGGAGTAAACCTTTGTCAACCATTCTGCAGTTTCCTTGACCTTTTGTGTCGGCCACTCACTGGTATCAGTTCATTACATCATGTCTTTAGCATTTCTTTTCATGAAATTCAGTATCAATTCCAGATCCAATTAGTCTTTGACTTACCTCATGTTGGATGATGAAGGATTCCTTGATGCCTTCCTTCCAATGGATCTCTTCCTATTAACTGCAACACATCTTGCTCTGGGGATGAGATTTAGAGTTTTATGAAAGTACCTTGGGGATTGTTGTCATGAGTGGAAATTTCCCTCACTATTGGGTAGTGGGAATACCTTAATGTCTCCTACTCGATGGATTCTTCAAGTGTTCGAATTCAAGTCCTTGTATTCACACTTGTTAGAATGTACTAGGTACCATGGGGACCATTTTAATTTTATGGTGTTTTCCCTCGCATTTGTTAATGGTTCTCATTATTGACCGGTAATCAAACGGTTTCCTCCATGTTCGACTTCAACTTCTTTATTCGCATGGTTAGGATTCGTACCTTTTGGGTGGTTTGGATTGAAGACCTTGGGTCGACAGTAGAATCATCATATTTTGCTATTACCCGAGTTGTGCAAGACCTTGTTACACTTTCTATGACATTTTGCTGAGACATAGATCCACCTTGTATTCTTGTGGCTATGATCAATTGTTGATCATGAATCCACCTTGTTCATTTGTGGCCATGACTCCTTTAGATTTGATATGGCACCTTTTTGCATATTGAGAAACCATGATAGTTTCATCAGTTATACATATGTTGGATCCACCTATATATTTATGGCAATGTTTTGTATATGGACTTGTATGTCCCAAAGATCAGTTTTTTCTGACATTTATCCCTCTTTCAGGAACCTTCATTCAAGCCTTTTGATCTTGGATTCTCTGCTCTCTCCATAATCATTTTTTTCCTTTATAATGCATTTTGGCTATCCTCTTCCCCTCTAACCTCATACATTAGGGGGAATCTGTTATAGCTCAAAATGACACATCTCTACCTGTGACCACTTTCCTATGTTTTCGTCGCATGTCGACACTTACATGACGACACTTCATGAAAAGTCACTAAAAAAACACCTAACTTGGAGGACCCATATTGTGAGTTATGTAACTTTGTTTGAACTCATCTCTACACCATTGGAAAGGTGTTTTAGTTAGCTAAAACTTTCTAGAAGACACTAAAGTCTGAAAATGCCCAGAAATACCCTAGAAATGAGTTTTTAATATGTATGTGACTTTCCTTAAGGAAACGTGCGTACATACACGAGTTGCTATATATAATAGTCATGTACACCCTAAATACACAACTTTTTGCATTGAAACCCATGTATACCTCCTCGTGTACTCAACTGTTGTTTCTACAACCTACGTATGCCTCCTGAAAATGTCAAAAAAATACGTATTTTGAAATTGAGGTAGTTTGGGTAGTTATGCAACTGTCTCCTTCAGTTGTAACTACTTTGTATTTGACCCTAACTCTTCAATTAGCATATAAATAGAGGTAGGGAGGTCCATGAGAGAAGACTTGAATCTTTGCATTGTTATGCTGGAGGATTTAGAGCTCTCTTTGTGCACACCTTTTCCCTAGAATATTTCTCCTTGTGTTGCAGAGCTTGGAGGCTGAGTTCCTTGGAGAAGAGAAGTAGCAGAACCAGATCAAGGTTTCGTGAGGTGCCGAACTTGAAGAGAAGGTATACTTGTACTTATTTTCAAGATTAATAAAGATGTGATGTCCTTCTTCTTCCTAAGTCATTGTTCAATGTGTGATTGAATCTTTGTTTATGATCATATGATGATGTTAGTCAGATCATTATTTATTGTTAGTTGATTATCATTGCTTTATATGTGGTCATATTGGTTTGAGGAAGGTATAATTCATTTTGCAGGTCTCTTGGAGCAAGACGAGCAAGAGAAGGATTGAAGGGCTGCCTGGATCAACCTTTGTTTGGCTAATGTATGAACCATTATAATCTTTGAACTTGCTTAAATATGCTTGCTGAACATTGTGCATCTCTCTTTCAACCCCAGTACGTTTGATGGCCTCTTAAAACCTAGCATAGGAAACTTTCCTTTACAACACCTCTTCATTGTTTTTATACCCTAAGATGGTGCACAATAGGGAAATTATCCTTCTTGCCTCAAGCTTGAATAAAATGGTTTTCAATGGATGGTTTGGGTTTGAGGATATCACATTAGTCTCGATATAATACTTTAAGACTATGGTTTTTTCATCTGAACTCATGATTTGGTATTTCAGGGCTAACTCTCTTTCTCCAAATGATATAAGACCTTCGTTCGGTAAGGCAAACATGTTCCTAATATTTTGAGTATCCATATTGTAGATTATTATGGTTCTATCAAAGGAAATAATAACTCTCTGAATTGGGGAATAGATGGTCAAGCACCATACTGTAAATTAAGGGAACTGTACTGCGGGATGGTAGACAAAGTGTATCAGGTTTGAATTCCATAACTTATGAGGTTCTTGATTTATGAAGTTTTTGTAACAGGATTCAACCAATGTTTGAATTAGGCCCGAGTGAGAAATATTGGGGTCCTTAAGTTAGCTTGATAGTCAAAGATGGCCAATTTTTTTCCTGGAATTGAATTTGGGTCCTCTTCATAGGTTGATTGATACATCTTAGTAGTTAAAGCTAACTGCTTTGGGATAATTTAGCAGTTTTAGGAATTAGGGTAAATTTTTTTATTGTTCAATGGTTAAACTTGAGCACAAGTAGTTTTAAATTTTTTTACTCAATTAATATAGCCTGGATAGAGGATTTTATCTAGGAGGCTAACTAGGTCGATGACTATATGTACTTGGGTACATGGAGTTTTGGTTTACATGTTCTTCGAATACATGAATGACAATGACCAATACAACAGAAAAGTTTGGAAATTTACTAGGATTTGAATTTAAAAAGGAACTTGGAGGGACATTAATGGATGGGAGAGTACGTGAAATGACCTATGACAGTGGACCTGACTAAATAACATGCCCTGACAGGGATGACATGGAAAAATTGGTGGGTTCTTCACTTTATCATTTGTGGAACCACCTTGGTTTCCCAGGGTTGTAGCACACACTCTCCAAGTGGTTTTGAAAAATTCCCTCAATCATTCATGACCAATAAGATTCAGCCACATGTCTGGGGTGATATTTTATTGTGCACATGGTCAGGACCCTCCTTCGTACATGCACTTTATGGATGTGTTATGCATCTCTGCCATCCTAATTGATCTCACCTTTTGGAAAGTGATATTAACTTTTATACCTTTAATCATCTGTCAATTTCACCCTTGCGCTCTTTATCTTAACCATTTGATCATATCGAATGAGATGCATATATGTTCGACCCTTCTTTGTCATAAACATCCAACATTTTTACCCATCACTATTTGTTTTAGTTATTTGATTAAATAAAAATTAGTGACAATCCACTCACTTTGAGTTAGTACCTGATTTCATGCCTCATGGTTACTTTCTATGCTTTACCAACCTTTAATTTATTATCTTTAGTTCCATGTAGTTGGTCCACAGGTCCCATCTCAGGATTTCCAAGGGCTACGAGAGCTCTAAAAACATCTGGTACTAAAAAAACCAACAAGAAGTTCTCCAAATACTAAAGGATAACCTGGATATGTCAGAAAAAATGATGAAACAAAAAGAAGGAAAACATCACAGTGAAAGGAATTTTGAAGAAGAAAAAAACATATGGGAACTTGAACAAATCAATAACCAAATAGCTATGAAATTGGGCTATTACTTAGTACTTGATCAAGTGGAAGAAATTATCAGTTGTAGATTCAACATAGGAAGATGATTCCTTCATAAATAAGAGTGTACAACTAACCAAGCATTGAGGACAACACTTGTGTGAAAGGGAGCGGTATGTTAATCCCAAAATGTTAAGCACTTTCCCCCCTATAGCGTGGCACATAATATTAGTCTTGTTGTCATATTTGGTCTATTAGTGGTGATTGTAATTAGTATTATTATATTATTTATTGTCTCTTAGTTCCATTAGTTGTAATTGTACCTCTTTGTCTCCTATATATAGGAATGAAAAATTTTCGTTGATGTTTGAGAAAAATCGGAGCTACTTCAACTTTACAAATTTTATCAAACAATTTCAGCACTTATGAAATGTTATATCAGTTACAAATAACTCTTTTATATCAGCCACATAATAATATTTATATCATACCCATAATAATATTTATATCAATCACCTATGAAGCTTTTATATCAACATGTTGCAGCTGCAACATTTTCGCAAAGTTCCAAAAAATTTCAAGACCCTCCTTTGCTTGGATTAGTTTGATTTTCTTCTTTGATTTGATCTAATGATTGTCTAGAAATATTTATAATGCTTGGATTGATCTACCATTTGTTTTAGATTTTCCTCTAACGCTTGAAACAATCCACTGTTTGATAAAACTTGATTGTTGCCTTTGGATACATTCTCAGCTTGTTTGAATCGGAAGTTGATTTGGTTCATGCTCCTGCCGTTGCGGAAAAATAACAAGTCTTGGCTTCTACATTTATTCCGATGCATTTGTTTCAATCGAATGAATTTGGTTTTTACATCGGCGCAGTTTATTAATATTTTCTCCACCGTTGCGGACGACAAATTGTGATCTCTCCCGATTACTGTTTTGGTTTTGCGGCTCCGCTTTGTTACTTTCGTCGATCCTTGAGTTATGGGGTTTCCGCCGTTGTGGCTATGGAAATCTCTATCCTTCTGGCCGTTGAGTCATTTTAAACCCCGACATTGTGTAGGGTCACATCCTTTACGTTTCTGCCATTGCGGTTTCCGAATGTATTACCTTTCCGAGCCTTTGGCAGTTTTATCTTCCGGTTCCGGCAGTATTGCAGAATGGTTTATCCTTTGTTCTTCCGTTGTTGTGGTTGCAAAAAGCATTACCCTTCCGATCAGTTAATAGTTTATCCTCCGATAAAGACTTTGCCTATGGAAGGATGACTTGTCTTTTGTATCTCCATCGTTGCGGCTCCCATTCTGCTTCCGCTCCAATGATTTAAAGCTCCGACGCGTTATTGTTGTTTTCTCGGTTATCCCTACGGATAGGTTAGCATTTTGGTCATCCGACGTTGCAGAAGGAGTTATTCTTTTGACTTCCGATCTACTTGTATTCCACCGTCCAATGTATTGTTTTCCCACCGTTATGTTGACTATATATAGGTATGGGGTCAGGACATGTTTTATTATCCTATTGCTATTTCAATTGTCACAAACTGTCAAAGTCGTTGCTGTCATTTGCTTGCATTCGCCTGGTCCACCCATTCTTGGTACCCATGTTCTAGGTGTCTCGAGCTTGGGAGCTCGATAGGTCTCTCCATGCTGGTTACACGCTGCAGTGCCAGGTAGACTCATATTTTCCTTTCCCCGTTCCGTTTGAGCATTTGGTGGTTTTTCCCACGGTTTGGTTTGTTGCGACTGTTTTTCTTCACCCTGTAATTACATGTATATATTGTGTAGGTTGTAGCATAGCTGTCCATGGGGGGGGGGGGGCGCATTTTGACCCGCAGAGTAGTTTTTCCCCACCGCCTTTGTTATACCACCCTGCGCTTAGTGAATGAGGGGGTTTGGTGCAGGCGGCCATTAAGCTATCTACACCAATCCACCCTTTGTGATGATGTTGTGGGTAGGAATAGGTTTTCCATGGCCTCTCCCTGTGGGGCTTGGACTGTTTGTCTCATTTTTTTGCACTATGTGCATCATTTAAACCCCAGCTATATTTCGCCATGTTGTTCCGCGCGATCGGTTTGCGGCCGGTTTCGATCCCTAGTCGGGTAGGGGTTATATAGCACCACAGTGTATTTTTTTAACCACATTTTTGCACAGACAGTAGTTTGTTTCTTAAAGACACATCATCAAAAGCTTGAATATTTTATTACTGCACAGCACCGCACAGCATTTCATGTGAACAATAGATTGCACAGGCGGTTTTATTTTCTGAAAGAGCACCATAGAAACTGGCATAAGTTCCTCTATTTTTTCGTGCAGTGTGATGGTTATGGCACCCATAGCAAGCCCAGATATTCTTCATTTTAATGTAGATGTCATTTCTCACCAGAATTATGTTAGTTAAGCCATTTCAGCTCATATGCATGCACATATTTGCTTAATTTAATTACTTCTGTCATGTTAAACATAGATGAAGTTAAATACCTCATTCTGATGTCTCAATGTTGCAACTTCTCTGGAAATGGCTTAATGTTTACAATTTCATATATGGCAGGAAGATTTCGAACTCATAATGTCAAAAAGGAAAAAGAAGAAGGCCCCTGTGGTCGAGGAGGAGCTCGAAGTGGAAGTCATTACCAAAACAGAATACATATACAAAGACACCAAGTTTATATCTGGTGTGGAGCCCGAGTACCAATGGGGAGAGATTTACAAGATGATCATACGCCAGGAGGTCCCGAATATGGGCCTGGAAGAAGAGGGCATATATGCCAATATCAAGAGATATTCACTGATGAATATTGCCACCAGACCAGATATTTTCCCATGCTTTGAAGTAATTGGTTCGATTTTTCCCCGAGCAGAAGTAACAACGATGATCCTAGAGAATGTTGAAAAACAAGGCTATGCTGCATATAGCCTATGATATGTAGCTCTGGCCTACCACCTGCCAGAAGCGCAAATATTTCTGTCTGATGATTGGTTGAATAACATTAGAATGGACCTTGTAGAAACCCTTAAAAGAATGCTGCTAGCAGGAAAGTATTTCAGAACCAGGGCTATAGGAGAGTATGATACAGCAAGCTTAAGGGCCCCATACAGGTTCATAGCTTTAATGCTCAACAGGAATTTTGGAAGAGCTCATGGCAGGTTCTTCAAATTGGAATGGATGCCAATCATTTTTTATGTTGCAACCCAGGGGACCATTTTCAACTGGGCCAACATTGTATCAAACAGTCTCTCTTTCTGCTTGGCCTCAGCCTTGGGTGGAGGATCCCAAAAAAGGTCTGAATTCTATATGAGCTCCATACTTGTCGATTTTATATTGTGCAATCAGCCTTTCCCCATCCTCAGGTGCATATGGGATAGGGAAAGAATGCCTGTCTATTCTTCATATAAGCCACTGTGGGTGCACAAGTACCACGGCCATTATCAACAAGTCTGTGAACACTTCATCATGCCACTGTATACGCTCATTTTGTTGAAAGAGTGTGATTGCATGTCAGAGGAGGTGCTGCAAGTAATGGAAGAATATGCAGACTACTATCTGACTGAGGATGGCCTTTACTTTAGGATGTTTGGAGGTTCAAGAGCACCTTCCTTGCTGCCCAAATATGCCACTGACTACATCATTCACAAGGAGACTGTTAGGAAAGTATTCTTGGATGGCATTGGGAGCTTCTTGTTTGAGCATAAGAAGGCTGCCTATCCTCCTTTGCCCTTCAATTTAGGAGGTTACAGGTTCACCAGAGTGAATAAAGTTGATGAATTTGTAGAAGAGTTGGTAAGGTTTCATTTTGGAAAGATTCCTTTCCATAGAAGTGACTCCTGCGGTAAAGTAGCTGAACATTGTAAAGAAAACAACGTACATTTTGAGTATACCCACCATTGGGATAGGGAAGAATCAGTCTTCCTAAGTGCGTTGAATATGAAAGCCTTGAGGAGAAGGTTCAAGAAGAAGATAATCACCAAAGGTGGGAAGGGAGATGAACACGCAAAAGTTGAGGAAGAAGCCAAGAATATAAATGAGGAAGCCCAAAGGATGGCACAAGAAGCTGTAGGTTGGTTGGAGGGAGAAGAAGAAGAGAAAAGAAAAGATGTGCAAGAGGTAGCTAGAAGAGTTGAGGAAGATGCAAGGAAAGAAGAAGAAGAAAATAAAAAGAAGCTTGATGAATAGCTACAGAAACAAGAAGCAAAGAGGTTAAAGCTGACACAGACACAGACAGAACAATCAGCCTTTGACACAGCTGGAGGGCAGGCCCAGGACACGGAGAACCCCGAGATTCAGGACCCAGAAGTACCTGTTTCCAGCACATCTGGACAATCTGTGGTGCCTACACTGAAGCTGGTCCCCTTTGTACAGAAAAAAGAGGAAGAGATCCCTAATTTCAATACTGTTTTATATGACAGGGCGACAAAGAGGATAGTGAAGAGAACACAAAGGAAGATTGAAACGGGAGGTCTACTTGGGAAAGTGATAACGGATACACCTGTTGTATTTGGAATAGACCAAGACCCTAGATTCACCATTAGAGCCGGAGCAGCACCGATTCATGCTTCTGAAGATAATGTGGACAAGATTATGACAGAATTCGAGCAATCCAAGAAGTCCTCTGCTCAATTGAAAGACACATTGAGGAAAGAGAGAGAGGAAAGCAATAGGCTAAAAAGGAAATATGAAGAGATGAAAAAAGAAATGAGAACTTCAAAGGATGAACTGCAGTTCCTCCAAGCAGAGAAACAAGCTAGTGAAACTGCCCAAGGATGCCTGGAGAAAGTGCAGCAAGATTATCAAGAGCTAAAGATGGAAAAGGAACAACTGCTGGGAAAGGTAGAATATTTAGAGCAGCAAAAGATCATCTTGGAGGCCAGTGAGATGCACACCCAAGAACAGGACAAGAAGCTTCAAGAGCGGGTCACTTCTCTAACAACTTCTCTAGAATAAGCAAGAGAGCAACATGTCAACCTCCAACCATTCAAAGAGCATGTGTTGGCACAAAAGGCCAAGATGCTGCAGCTGCAGACTACCATAGAAGAGGAGAGATGTAAAGGTATGCAGGTAGATGGCCGATTAGAGGAAATCCTAGACACCTCCTCTTACTTTGTTGATAGATCTCAAGACATCCTTGATGTCCTGACTGCAAGAATGGCAAGTCTAAAAAATAATGAAGAAACTCCAGCAGAGCTGCCATCAAAGGATCAACAGGCCCTCAAGCAGGATTATGACTTATTAGAATTTTCTATATACACCGTAGAGGATTTCAAAAAGGTAGTTGAAAAGAAGAAAGGAGCCTGCACAGAGTTCTTCAGAAGGCTCCTTATTACCTACAATCAGTGCCAAACAAAGGCCGAACAGAGGCTTGATGTTTTCTCGGACCACAACTCATTTGTGAAGATGTTGCAAAAGAGATATCAGGAGGAGGAAGCGAAAGTACAGCATATTAAAGCCCTGGATGATCAGATCTTGAGAAGTGAAGTAGATCATTCAGCCATCAGCGTGCAGCTTTTGGAGGATCAGCTTCGGTTGAGCACAACCAGAATTGAGGCTATAAAGAACCAGGCTGTGAAGTTTGAGATCAACATCCAGTTTCTGGAACCTTATGCCTTTGAAGGCATCGCCTCTGAAGCTTTGGCGTGGAAGAATTTTCTGGACACCCAAGTGGGACCCTCCTCGTAAAACATTGGTCACTTTTGTAATTTGTAATGATTTTGTAAAAACATTTGAGGAAAGTGAAACATTGGAGGTGAAGAGTTTGGAAGCCCAAAGGTTACTTTGGGAAACCCAACAGTCTAGCCCTTTTTGTATAAATGTAGAAGTCTTAGAAGGAATAGGGGATTTTTCCTAGTTAGACATGTAAAACGATATGGTAAGAACAAGTACTTTTTTTTGCAAGAAAAAATCATTGTTTTCCTGTTGGAGAAAGAGTGGTGGGACATTCAAATGTTATGCTATGGATGGTGGAAAGATGAACTATTTTGTTTTTTCAGCTTTTGTCCATTAACCGTGAGATCGTTCTAACTCTTAGAACCTATGTTCTTGTTTATATGATTTCTAGTTTATTTTGTGGAATTACCACCATGAGTAATGTATGTTGTTCCTAAAACAATTGGCTATCTGATTGTTGAAATATCGTTAATCGTTCATGTGTTGTAGGAAGAAACATCAGCTACCTATCATTTCTCTTTATAATGCGTGCACAATACACATTACTCATAAATAAGTTACATTTCTGCTCCCCGGGGATAGATAGATGGATAGATAAACAGATAGATAGATAGTTTTATTTTATTGCTGCATATGTGATTGAGATGCTTGTGAGTGCTAAGACGAGAGGTAAGAACCTGCGCATCACGTTGAGAATGCCCCTTGCATCCTTTATCACCCTGCATGGTTAATTAGGCACTTTCATATCATACTTAAGTCAAAAAATACAAAAATATACGGTGGACCGGGCCGCAACCAGTAAAAACTTTTGTTTTTGTTACTTGACCTACGGTAGCTAGACCGCAAACCGGATGGATTCCCTACACCAAATAGTCACGGGCTAGTTGGGAACGTTGACTAGGGAGAATCCATTGCTGTTGTTGCCTGCGAATTTCCAGGCCTCAACAGTTTTGGCACTAGAAGGAGGGCCGGTAGTGCATGGCTGGCTGTGGAAACTTATTTTCCCAAGGTTACCTCACCAGCAAATGTTTTGAAGCTTTCAACCTAAACCAAGTACAGACAGGTTTTGGTTCTACCTCTTAATCAAGAAATCCCAGTTTCATCTTACTGTTTTTCTTACTCAGAATCCTGGTCATTCACTTTTGCTCATGACTGGTATAAATGTGAATCAGCCCAACCCACTGCCGGCTTGGAGAGCTAGATCACCTTTGAACCTCACACCTCCGTTGCATAACCTACCTCAAGCTTTTGATAATATGCTGCCTAAGTTTGATCCTGATGAAAAGACTACTGTAGATGATCACTTGCAAAATTTCTATTTAGTAGTAGAAGGGTTAAGGGCTGGGGAGTAAGAAGATGTTGTCTATCGATTATTTCCGAATACCCTTAAAGGGGCAACATCATACTCGTATTTCAGTTTGCCTACAAACTCTATTCCTGATTGGGACACCATCGAAAGGACTTTCAGAAGTAAGTACTCAGCCCAAAAGACACATGCCTCACTGATGAAAGGTCTTGGTTTGTTAAGAAAAGAGAAGAATGAGAAAGTACATAGTTTCACTCGAATATTTTCAACATACCTAAAGAACTTTTCTGAAGCTGACAGACCCTCTTACAAGGTCTTAATTGAATATTTCACCTCTGCCCTAGGACCTGAATTAGCTATGTTTGCCAAAATGAAAGCACCACCGACGTTGGTAGAGACTTATGAAGAAGGAGAAAGGGTAGAGGCTGAAAAGGAAAGTGTAACAGATTATCCCGATCTACCTGAAGAAAAAACTACCAGGAGAAAAGCCTTATTGCTGTTTAAACCTAAAGATGAACAATCACATGATTATAAGGGAATGCTGAAAATGATTCAGAAATTATCCAACTGAATAATAGATCTGGAGAAAGAGAGGGAAGTTTAGAGAACTTACAAACCCTACTACCCAAAAAGAGAGGATAGAAACCAATGGAAAATACCTCCACCGAATTTACCATCAATAAACATAACAGAAGTAGGGAGGGATAATTTCTGCACTTTTCACCAACAACCTCATTCTGAAAAGAAGTGTCCCCAATGGTTAAATTCGATGAAATTGGTGATGAATAAGCTGCTGGACTCAAAATTGACTAAAGACATTCGTAAGGAAGAAGAGAAAAACCAGACCATAAAGAAACAAGATGATGATACCATGTTCTTATGGAATGGTAGCTCACTTTTTAACACAGAAGAGGATGCTTTTAAATCTGAATGCACACCAACAGCAAAAAAATATACGGACCTAGAAATTAAAGACAATGCAATAATTTCAAAGATTAAAAAATTGCAAGAGATGGTCAAGAGACAGATTGATGTAAATATTATAGATAAAACACCTAAACTCACCATTGTCAACAAAGAAACCGAGCCAATCAGTGAGCCTGTCAAACTTGTGGAAGAACAAGCAGGTGTTTATCAAGGAAACAATGAATGAATTGAGGATATTTAAGAGGATATACCCACTCAGAACCAACTAGGAGAAGAAGACATAGAAGCAGGTTGGGAAGAAAAAGCTGAAACCCCGCCTTTTCTTTTGACCCTAGAAATGCTGAATCATAATGTGCATAATTGCTTGGTAGATTTTGGATCAGCAATGAATGTTATGCCACTGGAGGTTTGCAAAACGATTAATGGACAGCCAGAGTCCACACCTTGGGAAGTAATGTAATTAGATAGCACAGGTGTCAAAGTAGTAGGAGAGATGAAAAATGTCCTCATTCGCTTGTCTACAAATAACAAGATATGTCAATTTATTGACATTATGGTGGCTGACATACCGGGTGGATATGGGCTTATTCTCAACCGAGATTGGTCTACCAGGTTGAAAGGTTATTTCGCTTTAGATTGGTCTCATTTATTATTACCTCTCAAGGGTACCCCAATTCAGATAAAAATTTTGAGAGAACCTTACATGAAGCATACTGTCACTAAGCTAGGAGAAGGTAATGAATTTGTTGATTCTGTCCTAGGAAATTATCTGACTGAGCTTAAGCTAAAACATCATACCTCAATAAAGGCCAGTTCTATGATTGACACTCAGCCTGATCTCCTTCAACTTCCTCAGGCTGAGAAGGATGACTGTAGGATAGTAGACAGGTGTTCAATTTCAAAAATAGCACAGCTAGACCATGGTTAGATATCTCATGTCTATAATCCATCCCACCCCTTAACTCCCTAGGATTAAATATTTTCAGGAGTGGGAAATTTTTTCTTTTCTTTTGCTTTGTACATAAGTAAATTGATTTATTTTTCTTTAATGCTTTGATGCTATTTTCTTTGTTTATTGATTTGAGGCTGTTCTCTTTTGATTTATAGCTTTGATGTTGTTTTTCGTTTAGTTTTGGTTGTTATTTTTGTTGGTTGAATAAAGAGGCAAACTTTGGTTGCAATGGAAACATCAGGGTTCTTAATTAACTAAAATCTTGAGCAAGAGACTGTGCTTTAAAACATAGAATGTCTTCTAGTAGCAGTGTTCCTAAATGGCCATGCATTCATTGAAGTCTTACTTAACCCCTGTAAATAACTCAGAAGGAAAAGAGGTCTGGAATACTATTTTGAGGCTCCATCCATTTCACATCTAAAATGTCCAAGGGGGTGACAGCAAAAGACCCACGGAAAGGAAGCAAGGTAAACAGTATATCATATATAAATGATCCCATGACATGATTTCATAAAAGCTAAAAGCTTTCAAGAGTCAAAACTCCTTAGAGAAACAATACACATCAAAGCAAAGTATCAAAAGCATGAATCTCAAATGACCAAAAGTTCCTCTCTGTCCATGAGATGAAAAGCCAATTCTTCTCTCACACAAAAGGACACTATGGATAGAGGAGCCTGAATAAAATTCAGAAAGAAAGGCAGATGGAGGACTCGAAAGAACTAAAGTTCAAATAGCACGAAAGTGCAGTTGGCATGGGAATGAGGAACAAAGGTATAATGTTGTTTCCTACATGTTACAATCCTATGGTGTCCAAGCTTGAAGCTACCTAAGGACAAGGGTAAAATGAATCTCACTTATTTGGCCTCAAAAGAGTTATTCAGACTTGCAAATGTTTCTGATGTTACCATTTCCCAATGAATGGACTACTTCTCAATGATCTAAATGCATGAGTTGGCCAACTTAGGAATACAAACATCTAGAAGATTTCAGCTTCTATCCAGACAGTCTTGCACTGGGAACAAGTTAAGTCAGAAATCTAGGGTTCACCAGGTAGTCACCAATTGTTGCAGCTGCAACATTTTCCCAAAATTCAAAAAACTTTCAGGACCCTCCTTTGCTTGGATTAGTTTGATTTTCTTCTTTTATTTCATCTAATGATTTTCCAGAAATATTTCTAATGCTTGGATTGATCTACCATTTGTTTTATATTTTACTCTAACGCTTGAAACAATCCACTATTTGATCAAACTTGATTGTTGCCTTTGGATACATTCTCAGCTTGTTTGAATCAGAAGTTGATTTGGTTGATGCTCCCATTGTTGCGGAAAAATAACAAGTCTTGGCTTCTACATTTTCTCCGATGCGTTTGTTTCAATTGACTGACTTTGGCTTTTACATTGGCGCAGTTTATTAATAGTTTCTCCACCATTATGAACGACAAATTGTGATCTCTCCCGATTACTGTTTTGGTTTTGCGGCTCCGCTTTGTTACTTTTGTCGATCCTTGAGTTATGGGGTTTTCACCGTTGCGGCTACGAAAAGCTCTATCCTTCCAGCCGTTGAGTCATTTTAAACCCCGACGTTGCAGAGGGTCGCGTCCTTTACATTTCCGCCATTGCGGTTTCCGAATGTATTACCTTTCCGAGCCTTTGGCAGTTTTATCTTTCAATTCCGGCAATATTGTGGAATGGTTTATCCTTTGTTCTTCCACCGTTGCGGCTGCGAAAAGCATTACCCTTCCGATAAGTTAATAGTTTCTCCTCTGATAAAGACTTTGGCTATGGCAGGATGACTTGTCTTTTGTATCTCCACCGTTGTGGCTCCCGTTTCGCTTCCGCTCCAATGATTTAAAGCTCCGACACGTTATTGTTGTTTTCTCAGCTATCCCTGAGGATAGGTTAGTGTTTTGGTCATCCGACGTTGCGGAAGGAGTTATGCTTTTGACTTCCGATCTACTTGTCTTCTGCCATCTGATGTATTATTTTCACACCGTTATGTTGACTATATATAGGTATGGGGTCAAGACATGTTTTATTAACCTATTGCCGTTTTGACTGTCGCAAACTATCAAAGTCGTTGCTGTCATTTGCTCGCGTTCGCCCGGTGCCCCATTCTCGGTACCCATGTTCTAGGTGTCTCGAGCTTGGGAGCTTGATAGGTCTCTCCACGCTGGTTACATGCTATAGTGCTAGGTAGACTCGTATTTGCCTTTCCCCATTCTATTTGAGAGTTTGGTGGTTTTTCCCAAGGTTTGGTTTGTTGCAGCTGTTTTTCTTCACCCTGTAATTACATGTATATATTGTGGAGGTTGTAGCATAGATTTCGGTGGGGGTGGGGGGGGAATTTTGACCCACAGAGTAGTTTTTCCCCACTACCATTGTTATACCACCCTGCGCTTAGTGAATGAGGGGGTTTGGTGTAGGCGGCCGTTAAGCTGTCAGCACCAATCCGCCCTGTGTGATGATGTTGTGGGTAGGAATAGGTTTTTCATGGCCTCTCCCTGTGGGGCTTGGACTGTTTGTCCCATTTTTTGCACTACCCACATCATTTAAACCCCAGCCATATTTTGCCATGTTGTTTCGTGCGATCGGTTCGCGGTCAGTTTTGATCCCTAGTCGGGTAGGGGTTATATAGCGCCGCAGCGTATCAGTTTTAACCACAGTTTTGCACAGACAGTAGTTTGTTTCTTAAAGACGCATCATCGAAAGCTTGAATATTTTATTACTGCATAGCACCGCACAACATTTCATGTGAACAATAGATTGCACAAGCAATTTTCTTTTCTGAAAGCGCACCATAGAAACTGGCATAAGTTCCTCTATTTTTCCGTGCACCGTGATGGGTATGGCACCCACATCAAGCCTAGATTTTCTTCATTTTAATGTAGATGTCATTTATCACCAGAATTATGTTAGTTAATCCATTTCAGCTCATATGCATCCACATATTTTCTTCATTTAATTACTTCTATCATGTTAAACATAGATGAAGTGAAATACCGCATTCTGATGTCTCAATGTTGCAACTTCTCTGGAAATGGATTAATGTTTACAATTTCATATATGGAAGCAAGATTTCAAACTCATAATGTCAAAAAGGAAAAAGAAGAAGGCCCCTGTGGTCAAGGAGGAGCCCAAAGTGGAAGTCATTACCAAAACATAATACATATATGAAGATACCAAGTGTATATTTGGTGTGGAGCCCGAGTACCAATGGGGAGAGATTTACAGGCTAATCACACATTGAGAGGTCCCGGATATGGGCCTGGAAGAAGAGGGAATATCTACCAATATCGAGAGATCTCCACTGATGAAGATTGCCACCAGACCAGAGCTTTTCCCATGCTCTAAAGTAATTGGTTGGATTCTGCCTCGAGCAGATGTAACAACAATGATCCTGGAGAATGTTGAAAAATAGGGCTATGCTGCATATAGCCCAGGATATGTAGCTCTGGCCTACCACCTTCCAGAAGCACAAATATTTCTGTCTGATGATTGGTTGAATAACATTAGAATGGACCTTGTAGAAACCCTTAAAATAATGTTGCTATCAGGAAATCATTTCAGAACCAGGGCTACGGGAGAGTATGATACAGAAAGATTAAGGGCCCCATACAGGTTCATAGCTTTAATGCTCAACAGGATTTTTGGAAGAGCTCATGGTAGGTTCTTCAAATTGGAATGGATGCCAATCATTTTTTATGTTACAACCCAGGGGACCATTTCCAACTGGACCAACATTGTATCAAACAGTCTCTCTGCCTGTTTGGCCTCAGCCTTGGGTGGAGTATCCCAAAAAGGTCCGAATTGTATATGAGCTCCATACTTGTCGATTGTATATTGTGCAATCAGCCTTTCCCCAGCCTCAGGTGCATCTGGGATAGGGAAAGAATGCTTGTCTATTCTGCATATAAACCACTGTGGGTGCACAAGTACCACAACCATTATCGAGAAGTCTGTGAACACTTCATCATGCCATTGTATACGCTCATTTTCTTAAAAGAGTGTGATTGCATGTTAGAGGAGGCACTGCAAGTAATGGAAGAATATGCATACTACTATCTGACTGAGGATGGCCTTTACTGCAAGATGTTTGGAGTTTCAAGAGCACCTTCCCTACTGCCCAAATACACCACTAACTACATCATTCACAAGGAGGTTTTTAGGGAAGTATTCTTGGATGGCATAGGGAGCTTCTTGTTTGAGCATAAGAAGGACGCCTATCCTCCTTTGCACTTCAAGTTAGGAGGTTACAGGTTCACCAGAGTGAAGAAAGATGATCAATTTGTAGAAGAGTTGGAAAGGTTTCATTTTGGCGAGATGCTTTTCCATAGAAGTGACTCCCGCGGTAAAGTAGCTGAACATTGTAAAGAAAACAACGTACATTTTGAGTATACCCACCATTGGGATAGGGAAGAATCAATCTTCCGAAGTGCGTTGAATATGACAGCCTTGAGGAGAAGGTTCAAGAAGAAGATAATCACCAAAGGTGGGAAGGGAGATGAACAAGCAAAAGCTGACGAAGAAGCCAAGAATAGAAATAAGGAATCCCAAAGGCTGGCATAAGAAGCTGCAGGTTTGTTGCAGGGAGAAGAAGAAGAGAAAAGAAAGGATACACAAGAGGCAGCTAGAAGAGTTGAGGAAGATGCAAGGAAAGAAGAAGAAGAAAATAAAAAGAAGCTTGATGAAGAGCTATAGAAATAAGAGGCAGAGAGGCTAAAGCTGACACAGACATAGACAAAACATTCAGCCTCTGACATAGCTAGAGGGAAGACCCAGGACATGGATAACCCCAAGATTCAGGAACCAGAAGTACCTGCTACCAGTACATATGGACAATCTGTGGTGCCTACACTGAAGCTGGTCCCCTTTGTATAGAAAAAAAGGGGAAGAGATCCCTGATTTCAATACTGTTTTCTATGACAGGGCGACAAAGAGGATAGTGAAGAGAATAGAAAGGAAGATTGGAACAGAAGGTCTACTTGGGAAAATACAAACGGATACACCCATTGTATTTGGAACAGACCAAGACCCTAGATTCACCATTAGAGACGGAGCAGCACTGATTCATGCTTCCGAAGATAACGTGGACAAGATTATGACAGACTTGGAGCAATCCAAGAAGTCCTCTGCTCAATTGAAAGACACATTGAGGAAAGAGAGAGAGGAAAGAAATAGGCTAAAAAGGAAATATGAAGACATGAAAAAAGAAATGAGATATTCAAAGGATGAACTGCAGCTCCTCCAAGCAAAGAAACAAGCTAGTGAAACTGCCCAAGGATGCCTAGAGAAAGTGCAGAAAGAATATCAAGAGCTAAATATGGAAAAGGAAAAGCTGCTGGGAAAGGTAGAAGATTTAGAGCAGCAAAATATCATCTTGGAGGCCAGTGAGATGCACGCCCAAGAACAAGAAAAGAAGCCTCAAGAGCAGGTCACTTCTCTAACAACTTCTCTAGAAGAAGCAAGAGAGCAGCAGGTCAACCTCCAACCGTTCAAAGAGCATGTGTTGGCACAAAAGGCCAAGATGCTGCAGCTGCAGACTGCCATAGAAGAGGAGAGATGTAAAGTTCTGCAGGTAGATGGCTGATTAGAGAAAATCCTGGACACCTCCTCTTACTTTGTTGATAGATCTCAAGATGTCCTTGAAGTCCTGACTGCAAGAATGTCAAGGCTGAAAAATAATGAATAAACTCCAGCAGAGTTTCCATCAAAGGATCAGCAGGCCCTCAAGTGGGATTATGACTTATTAGAATTTGCTATAAACACCGCAGAGGATTTCAAAAAGGCAGTTAAAAAGATGAAAGCAGCCTACACAGAGTTCTTCACAAGGCTCCTTATTACCTACAATCGGTGCCAAACAGAGGCTGAACAGAGGCTTGATGTTTTCCCGGACCAAAACTCATTTGTGAAGATGTTGTAGAAGAGATATCAGGAGGAGGAAGCGAAAGTACAGCATATTAAAGCCCTGGATTATCAGATCTTGAGAAGTGAAGTAGATCATTCATCCATTAGTGTGCAGCGTTCGGAGGAATAGCTTCAATTGAGCACAGCCAGAATTGAGGCTATAAAGAACTAGGCTGCGAACTTTGAGATCAACATCCAGTTTATGGAACGTTGTGCCTTTGAAGGCATTTCCTCTGAAGATTTGGTGTGGAAGAAGTTTCTGGACACCCAAGTGGGACCCTCCTCGTAAAAGATTGGTCACTTTTGTAATTTGTAACAATTTTGTAAAAACATTTGAGGAAAGTGAAACATTGGAGGTGAAGAGTTGGGAATCCCAAAGGTTACTTTGGGCAACCCAACAGTCTCGCCCTTTTTGTATAAATGTAGAAGGCTTAGAAGGAATAGGGGCTTTTTCCTAATTAGACATGTAAAACAATATTGTAAGAAGAACTACTTTTTTTTGCAATAAAGAATCATTGTTTGCTTGTTGGAGAAAGATTGGTGGGAATTTCAAATGTTATGCTATGGATGGTGGAAAGATGAACTATTTTGTTTTTCTAGCTTTTGTCCATTAACCGTGAGATCATTCTAACTCTTAGAACCTATGTTCTTGTTTATATGATTTCTGTTTTATTTTGTGGAATTACCACCATGAGTAATATATGATGTTCCTAAAACAATTGGCTATCAAATTGTTGAAATATCTTTAATCATTCATGTGTTGTAGGAAGAAACATCAGCTACCTATCATTTCTCTTTATAATGCATGCACAATACACATTGCTCATAAATAAGTTACAATTTTGCTCCCCGGGGACAGATAGATGGATAGATAGATAGATAGATAGATAGATAGTTTTATTTTATTGCTGCATATGTGATTGAGATGCTTGTGAGTGCTAAGACGAGAGGTAAGAACCTATGCATCACGTTGTGAATGCCCCTTGCATCCTTTATCACCCTGCATGGTTAATTAGGCACTTGCATATCACACTTAAGTCAAAAAATACAAAAATATACGGTGGACCGGGCCGCAACTGGTAAAACCTTTTGTTTTTGTTACTTGACCTATGGTAGTTGGACCACAAACTGCATAGATTCCCTACACCAAAATGTCACGGTCTAGTTGGGAACATTGAATGGGGAGAATCCCTTCCTATTGTTGCCTACGAATTTCTAGGCCTCAACAGTTCTGGCGCTAGAAGGAGGGCCTCCAGTGCATGGCTGGCCGTGGAAACTTATTTTCCCAAGGTTACCGCACCAACAAATGTTTTGAAGCTTTCAACCTAACCCAAGTACAGACAGGTTTTGGTTCTACCTTTGAAGCAAGAAATCCCATTCTCATCTTACTGTGTTTCTTACTCAGACTCCTGGTCATTCACTTTTGCTCATGACTGGTATAAATGTGAATCAGCCCAACCCACTACCGGCTTGGAGAGCTAGATCACCTTTGAACTTCACAACTTCGTTGCATAACCTACCTCAAGCTTTTGATAAGCTGCTACCTAAGTTTTATCCTAATGAAAAGACTGTTGTAGATGATCACTTGCAAAATTTCTATTTAGCAGTAGAAGTGTTAAGGGCTGGGAAGTACGAAGATATTGTCTATCGATTATTCCCACATACCCTTAAAGGGGCAGCAACATCCTGGTATTTCGGTTTTCTTGCAAACTCTATTCTTGATTGCGACACCTTCGAAAGGAATTTCAGAAGTAAGTACTCATCCCAAAAGACACATGCCTCACTGATGAAAGGTCTTGGTTTGTTAAGAAAAGAGAAGAATGAGAAAGTACATAGTTTCACTCGAAGATTTTGAACATACCTAAATAACTTTTCTGAAGCTGACAGACCCTCTGACAAGGTCTTAATTGAATATTTCACCTCTGCCCTAGGACCTGAATTAGATATGTTTGCCAAAATGAAAGCACCACCGACGTTGGTAGAGACTTATGAAGAAGCAGAAAGGGTAGAGGCTGAAAACGAAAGTGTAACAGATTATCCCGATCTACCTGAAGAAAAAACTACGAGGAGAAAAGTCTTATTGCTGTCTAAACCTAAAGATGAACAATCACATGATTATAAGGGAATGCTGAAAATGATTGAGAAATTATCCAACCGAATAATAGATCTGGAGAAAGAGAGGAAAGTTCAGAGAACTTACAAACCCTACTACCCAAAAAGAGAGGATAGCAACCATTGGAAAATACCTCCACTGAATTTACCATCAATAAACATAACAAAAGTAGGGAGGGATAATTTCTGCACTTTTCACCAACAACCTCATTCTGAAAAGAAGTGTCCCCAATGGTTAAATTCGATGACATTGGTGATGAATAAGCTGTTGGACTTGAAATTGACTAAAGACAGTGGTAAGGAAGAAGAGAAAAACCAGACCATAGAGAAACAAGACGATGATACCATGTTCTTATGGAATGGTAGCTCGCTTTTTAACACAGAAGAGGATGCTTTTAAATATGAATGCACACCACCAACAACAAAAGATACGGACCTAGCAATTAAAGACAATGCAATAATTTCGAAGATTAAAAAATTGCAAGAGATGGTCAAGAGACAGATTGATGTAAATATTAAAGATAAAACACCTAAAGTCACCATTGTCAACCAGGAAACCGAGCCAATCAGTGAGCCTGTCAAACTTGTGGAAGAACAGGTAGGTGTTGATCAAGGAAACAATGAAGAAATTGAGGAGCTTAAAGAGGATATACCCACTTAGAACCAACTAGGAGAAGAAGACATAGAACCAGGTTGGGTAGAAAAAGCTGAAACCCAGCCTTTTCTTTTGACCCTAGAAATGCTGAATCATAATGTGCATAATTGCTTGGTAGATTCTGGATCAGCGGTGAATGTTATGCCACTGGAGGTTTGCAAAAATATTAATGGACAGCCAGAGTCCACACCTTGGGAAGTAACGCAATTAGATAGTACAGGTGTCAAAGTAGTAGGATAGATGAAAAATGTCCTCATTCGCTTGTCTACAAATAACAAAATATGTCAATTTATTGACATTATGGTGGCTGACATACCGGGTGGATATGGGATTATTCTCAACCGAGATTGGTCTACCAGGTTGAAAGGTTATTTTGCTTCAGATTGGTCTCATTTATTATTACCTCTCGAGGGTACCCCAAATCAGATAAAAATTTTGAGAGAACCTTACATGAAGCATACCATCACTAAGCTAGGAGAAGGTAATGAATCTGTTGATTTTGTCCTGGGAAATTATCTGACTGAGCTTAAGCTAAAACATCATATTTCAAGAAAGGCCAATTCTATGATTGAAACTCAGCCTGAGCTCCTTCGACTTCCTCAGGCTGAGAAGGATGACTGTAGGATAGTAGACATGTGTTCAATTTAAAAAATATCACAGCTATACCAAGGTTAGATATCTCATGTCTATAATCCAGCCCACCCCTTAACTCCCTAGGATTAAATATTTCCAAGAGTTGGAAATTTTTTCTTTTCTTTTGCTTTGTACATAAATAAATTGATTTATTTTTCTTTAATGCTTTGATGCTATTTTCTTTGTTTATTGATTTGAGGTTGTTCTCTTTTGATTTATAGCTTTGATGTTGTTTTTCGTTTAGTTTTGGTTGCTATTTTTGTTGGTCGAATAAAGAGGCAAACTTTGGTTGCAATGAAAAGATCAGGGTTCTTAATTAACTAAAATCTTGAGCAAAAGACTGTGCTTTAAAACATAGAATTTCTTCTAGTAGTAGTGTTCCTAACTGGCCATGCGTTCATTGAAGTCTTACTTAACCCCTGTAAATAAATCAGAAGGAAAAGAGGTATGGAATACTATTTCGAGGCTCCATCCATTTCACATCTAAAATGTCCAAAGGGGTGAAAGCAAAAGACCCACGGGAACGAAGCAAGGTAAACAATATATCATATATAAATGATCCCATGCCATGATTTTAGAAAAGCTAAAAGCTATGAAGAGTCAAAACTCTTTAGAGAAACAATACATATCAAAGCAAAGGATCAAAAGCATGAATCTCAAATTGCCAAAAGTTCCTCTTCGTCCGTGAGATGAAAAGCCAATTCTTCTCTCACACAAAAGGACACTATGGATAGAGGAGACTGAATAAAATTCAGAAAGAAAGGTAGATGGAGGACTCGAAAGAACTAAAGTTCAAATAGCATGAAAGTGCAGTTGGCATGGGAATGAGTAACAAAGGTATAATGTTGTTTACTACATGTTACAATCCTGTGGTGTCCAAGCCTGAAGCTACCTAAGGAAAAGGGTAAAATGAATCTCACTTATTTGGCCTCAAAAGAGTTATTCAGACTTGCAAATGTTTCTGATGTTACCATTTCCCAATGAATGGACTACTTCTCAATGATCTAAACACATGAGTTGGCCAACTTAGGAATACAAACATCTAGAAGATTTCAGCTTCTATCCAGACAGTCTTGCACTGGGAACAAGTTAAGTAAAAAATCTAGGGTTCACCAGGTAGTCGCCAACTGTTGCAGCTACAACATTTTCCCAAAACTCCAAAAAATTTCAGGACCCTCCTTTGCTTGGATTAGTTTGATTTTCTTCTTTGATTTGATCTAATGATTTTATAGAAAGATTTCTAATGCTTGGATTGATCTACCATTTGTTTTAGATTTTCCTCTAACACTTGAAACAATCCACTGTTTGATCAAACTTGATTGTTTCCTTTGGATACATTCTCAGCTTGTTTGAATCAGAAGTTGATTTGGTTGATGCTCCCACCGTTGCAGAAAAATAACAAGTCTTGGCTTCTATGTTTTCTCTGATGCGTTTGTTTCAATCGACTGACTTTGGTTTTTACATCGGCACAGTTTATTAATATTTTCTCTCCCATTGTGGACTACAAATTGTGATCTATCCTGATTACTGTTTTGGTTTTGTAGCTCCTCTTTGTTACTTTTGTCGATACTTGAGTTATGGGGTTTTCGTCGTTGCGGCTGCGGAAAGCTCTATCCTTCCGGCTGTTGAGTCCTTTTAAACCCCGATGTTGCAAAGGGTCGCATCCTTTACGTTTTCGTTGTTGCAGTTTCCGAATGTATTACCTTTCCAAGCCTTTGGCAGTTTTATCTTCTGGTTCCAGCAATATTGCGGAATGGTTTATCCTTTTTTCTTCCGCCGTTGCGGATGCGAAAAGCATTACCCTTCCGATCAGTTAATAGTTTCTCCTCCAATAAATACTTTTCCTATGGCGGGATGACTTGTCTTTTGTATCTCCGCCGTTGCGGCTCCCATTCTGCTTCCGCTCCGATGATTTAAAGCTCTGATGCATTTTTTTTGGTTTTAATGGTTATCCCTGTGGATAGGTTAGCGTTTTGTTCATCCGACGTTGCGGAAGGAGTTATGCTTTTGACTTCCGATCTACTTGTCTTTCGCCGTCCGATGTATTGTTTTCCCACCGTTATGTTGACTATATATAGGTATGGGTTCAGGACATGTTTTATTATCCTATTGTCGTTTCGACTGTTGCAAACTATCAAATTCGTTGCTGTTGTTCACTCGCGTTCGTCCAGTCCTCCATTCTCGGTACCCGCATTCTAGGTGTCTCGAGCTTAGGATCTTGATAGGTCTCTCCATGCCGGTTACACATTGCAGTTCCAGGTAGACTCGTATTTTCCTTTCCCCGTTCCGTCTGAGCGTTTGGTTCTTTTTCCCATGGTTTGGTTTGTTGTGGCTATTTTTCTTCACCCCGTAATTACATGTATATATTGTGGAGGTTGTAGCATAGATGTCCGTGGGGGGGGGGGGGGGCATTTTGACCCGCAGAGGAGTTTTTCCCCACCGCCGTTTTTATACCACCCTGCGCTTAGTGAATGAGGGGGTTTGGTGCAGGCGGTCGTTAAGCTGTTTGCACCAATCCGCCCTGTGTGATGATGTTGTAGGTAGGAATAGGTTTTCTGTGGCCTCTCCCTGTGGGGCTTGGACTGTTTGTCCCATTTTTTGCGCTTCCCGCATCATTTAAATCCTAGCCATATTTCTCTATGTTGTTCCACGCGACCAGTTCGCGGCCGGTTTCGATCCCTAGTTAAGTAGGGGTTATATAGCGCCACAGCGTATCAGTTTTAACCATAGTTTTGCACAGACATTAGTTTGTTTCTTAAAGACGCATCATCGAAAGATTGAATATTTTATTACTTCATAGCACCGCGCAGCGTTTCATGTGAGCAATAGATTGCACAGGTGGTTTTCTTTTCTGAAAGCACACCATAGAAACTGGCATAAGTTCCTCTATTTTTCTGTGCAGCGCGATGGGTATGGCACCCACAGCAAGCCTAGATTTTCTTCATTTTAATGTAGATGTTATTTCTCACCAGAATTCTATTGGTTAAGCCATTTCAGCTCATATGCATGCACATATTTTCTTCATTTAATTACTTCTGTCATGTTAAACATAGATGAAGTGAAATACTACATTCTGATGTCTCAATGTTGCAACTTCTCTGGAAATGGCTTAATGTTTACAATTTCATATATGGAAGGAAGATTTCAAACTCACAATGTCAAAAAGGAAAAAGAAGAAGGCCCTTGTGGTCGAGGAGGAGCCTGAAGTGGAATTCATTACCAAAACAGAATACATATACGAAGACACCAAGTGTATATCTGGTGTGGAGCCCAAGTACCAATGGGGAGAGATTTACAGGCTAATCACACACCGGGAGGTCCTGGATATGGGCCTGGAAGAAGAGGGCATATATGCCAATATCGAGAGATATTCACTGATGAATATTTCCACCAGAACAGAGCTTTTCCCATGCTCTGAAGTAATTGGTTGGGTTCTTCCCTGAGCAGATGTAACAACGATGATCCTGGAGAATGTTGAGAAACAGGGCAATGTTGCATATAACCCAGGATATGTAGCTCTGGCCTACCACCTTCCAGAAGCGCAAATATTTCTGTCTGATGATTGCTTGAATAACATTAGAATGGAACTTCTAGAAACCCTTAAAATAATACTGCTATCAGGAAATCATTTCATAACCAGGGCTACGGGAGAGTATGATACAGCAAGCTTAAGGGCCCCATACAGGTTCATAGCTTTAATGCTCAATAGGATTTTTGGAATAGCTCATGGTAGGTTCTTCAAATTGGAATGGCTGCCAATCATTTTTTATGTTGCAACCCAGGGGACCATTTTCAACTGGGCCAACATTGTATCAAACAGTCTCTCTGCCTTCTTGGCCTCATCCTTGGGTGGAGTATCCCAAAAAGGGTCTGAATTGTATATGAGCTCCATACTTGTCGATTGTATATTGTGCAATCAGCCTTTCCCCGGCCTTAGGTGCATATGGGATAGGGAAATAATGCCTATCTATTCTACATATAAATGACTGTGGGTGCAGGAGTACCACATCCATTATCGAGAAGTCTGTGAACACTTCATCATGCCACTGTATATGCTCATTTTCTTGAAAGAGTGTGATTGCATGTCAAAGGAGGCGCTGCAAGTAATGGAAGAATATGTAGACTACTATCTGACTGAGGATGGCCTTTACTTCAGGATGTTTGGAGGTTCAAGAGAACCTTCCCTGCTGCCCAAATACGCCATTGAGTACATCATTCACAAGGAGGCTGTTAAGCAAGTCTTCTTGGATGGTATAGGGAGCTTCTTGTTTGAGCATAAGAAGGCCGCCTATCCTCCTTTTCCCTTCAAGTTAGGAGGTTATAGGTTCACCACAGTGAAGAAAGTTGATCAATTTGTAGAAGAGTTGGAAAGGTTTCATTTTGGCGAGATGCCTTTCCATAGAAGTGACTCCCGCGGTAAAGTAGCTGAACATTGTAAAGAAAACAACGCACATTTTTAGTATACCCACCATTGGGATAGGGAAGAATCAGTCTTCCGAAGTGCGTTGAATATGAGAGCCTTGAGGAGAAGGTTCAAGAAGAAGATAATCACCAAAGGTGGGAAGGGAGATGAACAAGCAAAAGCTAAGGAAGAAGCCAAGAATAGAAATGAGGAAGCCCAAAGGCTGGCACAAGAAGCTGCAGGTTGGTTGCAGGGAGAAGAAGAAGAGAATAGAAAGGCTATGCAAGAGGCAACTAGAAGAGCTAAGGAAGATGCAAGGAAAGCTGAAGAAGAAAAGAAAAATAAGCTTTATGAAGAGCTACAGAAACAAGATGCAGAGAGGTTAAAGCTGACACAGCTGGAGGGCAGACCCAGGACATGGAGAACCCCAAGATTCAGGACCCAGAAGTACTTGCTGCCAGCACATCTGGACAATCTGTGGTGCCTACACTGAAGCTGGTCCCCTTTGTACAGAAAAAAGGGGAAGAGATCCCTGATTTCAATACTGTTTTCTATGACAGGGCGACGAAGAGGATAGTGAAGAGAACAGAAAGGAAAATTGAAATGGGAGGTCTACTTGGGAAAATTATAACATATACACTCATTGTATTTGGAACAGACCAAGACCCTAGATTCACCATTAGATCCAGAGTAGCACTGATTCATGCTTCCAAAGATAATGTGGACAAGATTATGACAGACTTGGAGCAATTCAAGAAGTCCTCTGCTCAATTGAAAGACACATTGAGGAAAGAGAGAGAGGAAAGCAATAGGCTAAAAAGGAAATATGAAGACATGAAAAAAGAAATGATATCTTCAAAGGATGAACTGTAGCTCCTCCAAGCAGAGAAACAAGCTAGTGAAACTGCCCCAGGATGCCTGGAGAAAGTGCAGAAAGAATATCAAGAGCTAAAGATGGAAAATGAACAGCTGCTGGGAAAGGTAGAAGATTTAGAGCAGCAAAAGATCATCTTGGAGGCCAGTGAGGTGCACTCCCAAGAACAGGAAAAAAAGCTTCAAGAGTAGGTCACTTCTCTAACAACTGCTCTAGAAGAAGCAAGAGAGCAGCAGGTCAACCTCCAACTGTTCAAAGAGCACGTGTTGGCACAAAAGGCCAAGATGCTAGAGCTGCAGAATACCATAGAAGAGGAGAGATGTAAATTTCTGCAGGTAGATGGCCGATTAGAGGAAATACTGGACACCTCCTCTTACTTTGTTGATAGATCTCAGGACGTCCTTGAAGTCCTGAATGCAAGAATGGCAATGCTGAAAAATAATGAAGAAACTCCAGCAGAGCTGCCATCAAAGGATCAACAGGCCCTCAAGCAGGATTATGACTTATTAGAATTTTCTATAAACACCGTAGAGGATTTCAAAAAGGTAGTTAAAAAGATGAAAGGATCCTATGTAGAGTTCTTCAAAAGCCTCCTTATTACCTACAATCGGTGACAAACAGAGGCCGAATCGAGGCTTGATGTTTTGTTGGACCACAAATCATTTGTGAAGATGTTGCTGAAGAGATATCAGGAGGAGGAAGTGAAAGCACAACATATTAAAGCCTTGGATGATCAGATCTTGAGAAGTGAAGTAGATCATTCAGCCATTAGTGTGTAGCTTTTGGAGGATCAGCTTCAGTTGAGCACATCTAGAATTGAGGCTATAAAGAATCAGGCTGCGAAGTTTGAGATCAACATCCGGTTTCTGGAACCTTGTGCCTTTGAAGGCATCGCCTCTGAAGCTTTGGCATGGAAGAAGTTTCTGAACACCCAAGTGGGACCCTCCTCGTAAAATATTGGTCACTTTTGTAATTTGTAACGATTTTGTAAAAACATTTGAGGAAAGTGAAGCATTGGAGGGGAAGAGTTGGGAAGCCCAAAGGTTACTTTGGGCAACCCAACAGTCTTGCCCTTTTTGTATAAATGTAGAAGGCTTAGAAGGAATAGGGGCTTTTTCCCAGTTAGACATGTAAAATGATATTGTAAGAAGAACTACTTTTTTTTGCAATAAAGAATCATTGTTTGCCTGTTGGAGAAAGAGTGGTGGGACTTTCAAATGTTATGCTATGGATGGTGGAAAGATGAACTATTTTGTTTTTCCAGCTTTTGTCCATTAACCGTGAGATCGTTCTAACTCTTAGAACCTATGTTCTTGTTTATATGATTTCTAGTTTATTTTGTGGAATTACCACCATGAGTAATGTATGTTGTTCCTAAAACAATTGGATATTTGATTGTTGAAATATCTTTAATCATTCATGTGTTGTAGGAAGAAACATCAGCTACCTGTCATTTCTCTTTATAATGCGTGCACAATACACATTGCTCATAAATAAGTTACATTTTTGCTCCCCGGGGATAGATAGATGGATAGATAGATAGATAGATACATAGTTTTATTTTATTGCTGCATATGTGATTGAGATGCTTGTGAGTGCTAAGGCGAGAAGTAAGAACCTGTGCATCACGTTGTGAATGCCCCTTGCATCCTTTATCACCCTGCATGGTTAATTAGGCACTTGCATATCATACTTAATTCAAAAAACACAAAAGTATACGGTGGACCGGGCCGCAATCGGTAAAACCTTTTGTTTTTGTTACTTGACCTACAGTAGCCGAACTGCAAATCGGATGGATTCCCTACACCAAACAGTCATGGGCTAGTTGGGAACGTTGACTGGGGAGAATCCATTGCTGTTGTTGCCTGTGAATTTCCAGGCCTCAACACAAAAAAATATCAATCTCATGAATAAATGAACTACATAAAAAAATCAACCACAGGAGACAAGATATACCCTGGGAAAACCCTCTAAACGCGGAGGATGAAAAACTAAAAAATTCTTTGAGTATGCTAGATATATTTTTAGATAATGATTTACAGCACATAATAAGATTTCCCAATAATATATATCAACACGAGAGTAGAGAAGAGAGATACAATGCAACCCTGTAAGTGTATTGAACTTGCCATATACCTATCATATTAATAACAAGCCAAAACACCTATCATGTAGAAGGGGGTGAATAGGAAGCTCAATAAACACAATGATATCAACACATATCACATTCACTACGAGTAGCATGCACTAGAACTCCTTGTTAGGATTCATAATACTCCCTTGACCAAACAGTCTATTAGATTATTTTAGACTAACTTAGGAGTTTTATTTAATTATTGGGTCCACTAGTACCATTGGGTCCACTTGGACTAATGGGGCCACATGTACCAGTTACTAGAGTGTGGGGAACACTAATCGAGGCTAACTTCCACTAACTACACTTGCATGCATCTATTTAGGTGCCTCCTAGACTAATCCCTACATTTTAGGAGCCACTGGGAGTCCCGACACCAACCTCCTTTAGTCAGTTGGAGTTGGAGCTAGTTAAGCTTAGTTATTTTCCAGTTACTTTCAGCTAGATCACAATTAGTTCAGTTAGCACCAGTTATGCATGGATACATGTGGATAAGGTGCATCTTCTAACCTACCACTTCAGTTAGACAAAGTTAACTAATTTGAACTGATTGATAGACTAGATTTGACATTGGGAGTTAACTACTTGGACTCCAATATTTATTGAGACATATTTAGTTATCTACTTAGTCAGAGTTAGTCACATCCAGTTGGGAGATTCGAATTATTTTCCCATGTAACACTATTGTAACACTGTATTATGTAATGAAGATAATACTATAATTATCTGAGCAATACTTGTCCATTTCTTGTGAGATTTTATTTGTTCAGTTTGTATAGTTCATTCCTATTCACTGCATCAATAACTTGGACCCATTGATTGATAATATAAATGGAACATCAATTCTAAAATGGTATTAGATCCATCTCAAGAAATCTTTAAGTTTGTCTACTCTCCATTGAACATTAGAAGCAACTGGATCTCTAGAGAAGTCCCGCAAAGAGTGCCTTGCTTCCTCGAAATTTATTCATAGTTGTGGTGAGGACACGACAAACCCCGAGAAAGTGTTCATATCGAGAGGGAAGGATTGATTCTAACATATTTCAATTTTTTTATTTTTTTGCAGTGCTACGTAGCTTTATTGGAGATATTGTATGATCAGGAAGAGAATTATGGATTCTCAATCTTCCAGACCTTGGATCCTAACACCGTTCAATTATGTTGATTGGAGGCAAGATATGTAGTTTCCCTTGCGCAAACAAGGCTACTACAGGATAATATTGGGAAGGGAGCCTGAGCCCCATCATCTAGCTAGTAGAAACAAGTTTATGAACTTCTTAGATAAAGCTTTTAGTTATCTATGTACTCTTATTTCCAGAGATGGCCTCTTCCACCCTGAAGGTTTGAGGACTACCAAAGAATCTTGGGAGAATCTTGAAGTCTTGTTTGGAAATCAAGATGACCTTTAGGGACACATTTTGGAGAATGAATTGATGGCCTTACATCCCAACATTTTCAATACATACTTTAATTCTATGCAAAAAATCTCTACTGATTCTTCTATTATAAATTCTCTGCATAGTTTACGAGTGATTTTTCTAGGAAAGGGAGAGGAATTTTATTTCTCTATCTATAATGATGTTGTTGGTGTACATATAAGTAATTATTTGGATATTTTGGAAATAAATTATCAGATTGTAGGAGTGATCCATTCGCTCTCATTGATCTATATCTTCCGACAATTTCCTACATGATTGCATGCACCAATACTCGGAATTTTGAAGAAGGATAAAACTGTGCATCTACCATCTCGATGGTGCACACCATTGAATCTGATATGGACCTATTTGGATACGATATGATCTTATTTGGATATGATATGATATTTCTTGGTTCAATATTTCAGTTTCGTGAGCTTCCAGTGTTGCTTGTAGCTAGTGTCATCAATTTTGGTGTGAAAAAACAAGTACCAAAAGTCTCATTCAAAATTACGGCTGGGGAATTGATGTCAGTTTTCTCTCATAAGTTTGTTGATATTATATTTTGTGAATATTTATATATTTTGGAAATAATATCATATTTTAGGAGTGATCCATTCACTCTCATTGATCTAGAGCTTCCAGAAAACTTGTACATCATTGCATGCACAAATACTCAAGGTTTTGAAGAAGGAGAATATTGTGCATCTATCATCTAAGTGGAGAAAACCTTTGGATCTGATATGAAACTATTTGGATATGATATGATATTATTTGTATATTCTATTATATTACTTGGTTCAATATTTCATTTTCATGAGCTTCTGGCGTTTGTTGTAGCTGGTCTCATCAAATTTGGTGTGAAAAACCAAGTACCCCAATTCTCCTTTGAAGTTGCCGCTGGTGATTTGATGTCAGTATTATTTTATGACTTGGATAATATTATATTATATATATATCTATATATTTTGGAAATGATATCATATTTTAGGAGATATCCATTAACCCTCATTAATCTTGAGCTTTGATAAAATTCCTACATGATTGCATGCACCAATACTCAGGGTTTTAAAGAAGGAGAAAATTGTGCATCTACCATCTCTATGGAGCACACTCTTGGATATGATATAAACCTATTTGGATATGATATGATCTTATTTGGATCTTATCTGATCTTATTTATTTCAGGTTTTAATTTTCAATATCTTTCAGTAATTCCTGTAGCTTCTCTCATCAATTTTAGTGTGAAAAATCAAGTACCACAAGTCTTTTTCAAACTTACTGCTAAGGATTTGATGCTAGATTCCTATTATTATTTTTATGATATTATATTCTGTGAATCATTGTTTATTTATGAATATATATCATATTATTTAGCTCAAGCATTCGCTCTCCACGGTCACAGGGATTCTCTACCTATCTATTTGATCTCATGCTCATCTCCTCACATAACTAGTAAACATGGAGACATTATTCATTCGCATGGACACTTTCTCTTAACACTTGGGGATGATTTTACCTCACATGGGTTTATGTTTAAGGATGTAATATATCAGTTTCTTGGGTGTTCCTCACATGGTTTGAATTCTCAAGCACTTTTGCTCTCTTGTCAGTTGATTTTAGTTGCTCTACATGGGTCCAGTTTTCATCTTACAGCTGTCTATATTCCTTATTTAGTTGAGCACATTCTTCTTCTTCCAAAGAGGAATATTCCTCCAGATATAATCATTCATTTTGGATTTAGAGGTTCACATGCACATATTTAGGATGTTTCTGCATGGAAGAACCAGAATACTTCTTTGTTGCTGCTTAGTGTTGCAAATTGCATCAAAATATTTTGCATGATTTTAATTTCTATTTCCTAATTCCTTATTATATTGCGAGGGGGTTTTCCCATGAGGTTTTCCCCTATTTCCTCAGTTTATTAAGCAACATTTTTTATCTTTTTAATTGTATATGGGTGACTTATGGCCTTGGTTCCAGGGCCCATAGTTGTCCAACTTAGGATTCAGGGGCGTCTTAGGATTTATAATCCTCCCTTGAACATACTGTCTATTAGATTATTTTAGCATAACTTAGGAGTTTTATTTAATTATTGGGTCCACTAGTACCATTCGGTCCACATTTACCAATTAATAGAGTGTGGAGAACATTGATAGAGGTTAACTTCGATTGACTGCACTTGCATGCATCAATTTAGGCACCTCCTAGACCAATTCCTACATTTTAGGACCTAGTGGGAGTCCTGACACCAACGTTCTTCAGTCAGTTGGAGTTGGAACTAGTTAAGCTTAGTTATTTTCCAGTTACTTTTAGTTAGATCACCAATAGTTCAGTTAACGCCATTTATGCATGGTTGCATGTGGATAATGCGCTTTTTCTCACCTACCACTTCAGTTAGACTGAATTAACTGATTTCAACTGATTGCTTGACTAGATTTGACATTGGGAATTAACTACTTGGACTCCAATATTGATTGAGACATATTTAGTTATCTAGTCAGTTAGATTTAGTCATATCTAATTGGGAGATTTGAATGCATCCCTACTGATTCAAATTCTTTTGCTCTGTAACACTATTGTAACACCGTATTATCTAATGAAGATAATATTGTAATTCTCTGAGAAATACTTTTGTGTTTTGTGTGAGATTTGATTTGTTCAATTTGTATAATTAATTCCTATTCATGGCATCAATAGATTCGACTCATTGCTTGATGATCTAAATCGCACATCAATTATAACAATCCTCTCATGCAAACATTATCTCCCTCCTAGACTCCAGTGCCAAACTAAAACTTTAGATTCTCTTGCATGCACAAGATATCGTCCCTCCTTCTTTATTTAGCTTTAACAAGATGCTACCTGACATGAACTGAACGTGAAATATCTGAAATGAACTAAAATTACTGGAATTGAACTGAATTTGAACTTCTTTAACTGAATGTGAACTAATTGAATTGATTGTGAACTGGATGAGCTGAACTCAATCATCAACTTAATGCATGGCCATAAATTTAGGAGTCTAACTGAAAGTTTTTGGTACTTCACAATCAGTGTCACCCATGCACAAATTCTTTGCATGAATCAAGGAGATGTTCCTTCTTTAAATGACACATTCTTTATTTACAACTTAGGATTAATTGAGTCCTTCATAATTCAAGTTCACTTGAGGCATACATGTGCAAATTCGTTCTCTTTATCTATGATATATATCTTATTATCATTAATTAAATACTGCACGATCCATATGTGTATTAATTAATTAACAATCTTATCCTATAATACATTGAAGAATTGTTCCATACTAATGATCATGCGTATTACCTAAGGTCATATAGGCATATGTTAAAGTAATTCATTGTAGTTGTAGTTAGTCAATAAAGGAGACTTATCAAACCTATTTACCATGACTAGGAATACATCAAATTGTATATCCTCATGACTTAATTGTACACAAGTACCCATTATTGGTACAACATTTTATCTTTTCAACATTAAGCTAGCATTATGTTAGGATCTTTATGGAGAGAACAACAAGTACAGCAATCAAACACAAGAGACAATGAACACAGTTTTTTTCATTGGGGAAACCATAAATGGAGAAAAACCCACAACTTCCTCAGAGATAGAATTAGCACAAGATGTAAAACCCCAAAACAGTAAGATGCACTTCTGACAGCATTAATATTCTTCTTGTCTAGCCCCAGTGTCTTCTCCTTCCTCAACTATGCGCTACACTTGAGTGTGTGAGTGATGTGTACTAAATAGAGACCCTAGCTCTCTATTTATACTAATCTCGACATGCCTAAAAATCTACTAGGGCCGACCTCTACTAGGAGAGTCTAATAACCCTAGTGCCCTGGAACTGTGGGGACTTTAACCCTTACACAATCGGAGGATTACCCAATATGACTTGACATGACTTGTTTACATTATTTATTCTCCCGATCAGAACATCGGGGCATGAAAACATGACTCAATTATATAATAGATACATCCCGGAATAAACATTGGGTTACAATACATAAGATACATAAATGAATACATTCCAAAGTTACAAATACATCAACACTCCCTCTTAACTAGGAAGGTATTCTTTCGACACAATTTTTAGCACTGGTATTCTTCTCTGTATCAACTGGATCATCTCGTCATCTGCATCTCGAGTCTTCTAAGTCTTCAAGTCATATTCATCTTCAAGTCATCTACATTCTTTGAATCTGGATCATCATGGGACATCATCACTGGATCTAGATCATCTCTCGATCTAGATCAACATCATTGGATCTGGATCATCACTCGATCTAGATCATCATCACTAGACTAGATCTGGATCATCACTGCTAGATCCGGATCATCATTCGATCTGGATCTCTCAGAGGCATCATAATGGGATCTAGATCATAGATAGATCTAGATCTCATCTGGTCATCATCATGTGTGCTATCTCATCATAGGAAGTTCTACAGAGCCAGCCTTCTTTCACGTTGGTTGCAGGCCTAGCCATCAGGTAGGTCTTTTCCCAGCACTTACATCTGACCTACTCGTCAAAAAGGCATGCCGAGAACTTACATATGACCTACTCATCAGAAAGGAAATCCCAACACTCACATCTGATCATGTAGTAAACTACAATCACATTAGAAAGGCCCCGCACTCACATCTGTCATGGAAGGAACTGAATCCTCTCGTCATGATAGAATGACTTGCACTTACATCTAACATGGAAGGAACTGAATCCTCTCACGATGAAATAATGTCCCGCACTTACATTTTCCATGGAAGGAACTAAATCCTCTCACCATGACAGAATGACATGCACTCACATCTGACCTGGAAGGAACCAAATCCTCCACCCTCATCAGAAAGGTCCCTAGTCCCAGAATGAGCTACCTGGTAATGGAGCAGGTGCCTCCACTCTCTCGGAGAGTGGCAGTTTTGTTGGCTATCATGGGAAAACCCAGGTTTACTGTGTTTAAGCAACAACCCCCCTAGCTCACTGGCACTTTTGGCGATAGACAACGAAGCGGCCTGAAGTCTCACCTGAAGTGATTCTAATGGGTTGGCCAAGGACTCAAGTGTCTTGGATTAGGTTCTGTGGCATCCTACTTGCGACTTGCAGCTCTGCTAGCCACGAGGACTCTTTCTCTGTGCATCGCGTGACCCTTCTGCTCATGTCGCGCGATCTCCTCATCTCGCAACTCTTCTAACCGCGAGATCTCTCTCTTCCTGTTGCATGGTCCCTTTTCGCGTCGTGAACTTCCACTGACTCGCGATGAACCCAGCCTTATCGCCTTGCAGTGCACCAAGTGACACATAACTTCCTCTCCAACACTAAGTCCTTACCCTCCGGTATCGTGCACCACAGCTCCTCTGCCGGTGCGATATCGCCTCTCTGTGATATCCTACTCCCACAGCTCAGCGCACTTAGCGTTGTTCGTGTCGACTTGCAGGACTCAACATACCAAACTATTTAACACTGTGACTAGTGACTGTTCAAGAGAAGCATAAATGAACCCACATCCAACATGCCCAAGACTTCAACTTATGTTTATCCTTCTATATTACTGAGAACTGGACAATGCATATATACATTCAACTGTAAACAAGGCTTATATAATAACTAACAGATGCAACAAATAAACACAACACATGAATCAATCACATAACACCCAATTTTAACGTGGTTCACCTCCAGGATGGAAGTTACGTCCACAGAACTGTGTTTCTATTATAACTCAAGGGAAGGTAAACACAGTTCTGCTGCACCACATATGCAGCTTGAGATATTCTATCTTAGATCTCTTTTCTATCTCTATATTTTCTCTCTTACAATATACTCTTCCCCCTCTATCAATCCCTGCAGATTGTTACAATACAAAATAACAGTAAGCTAACAGACTACTGATGATCTAACTAGCTGGATGGCCTAAAATGCATAAAATGCCAACCTTTTACAATACAAAATACATCCCTTTATAGACGGCCCGAAGGTCTCACGATTACAACACTATGGGCCTGTCCCAACAGTAACCCAAACCCTAACTAGTGATAGTCGATGTATCTGTACTTTGAGGTAGCCGCTATCCGTCACACCATAGCTCTCTGTAGTCTTCCATGCTTCCCGGTGCTGACCATGGGTACTATGCACCGCTTCCCTTCACCACATCTTCCTGTAGTCTTCCATGCTTCCCAGCGCTGACCATGGGTACCGGCGCTGCTTCCCTTCCTGTCCTTTGTCTTCTATACCTCGGCTTTGTTGCTCCTTTTCCTTTATGAGGGTAGTTGAACCCTCCTGTCTTCTACCGCTACCTTCAATGCATTGGGTGAACACTCTCTTCTAAGCTGCTTAGGTACCGTCATCTTCCTTGAATTCTCTGTCTTCTACGTCATGGTTTCTGGCTCTGATCTGTAGCTAGAAACCTGCTATAGTGTCGTAGCTCTACCTCTTATATCTCCACCAAAATTGTCTATTCGTCAAAATAGCAGCTTCTTCTGTAGCTGCGGGACCCTACTCCAATAGTCCCCTAACACTTACTTGTGGCTCATCCCCGAGCCATTACCAGCGGGCTTCTCCTGCTATAGTTTCTCCTTTTCTTCCTGCGAAGTCCGTTGCAACTTATCTCAAAGTCCTGCAACTTCGTCCTGCATTGCTGCGACATGCTCTCGTGCCGAGTCAAGCAAAGCTTGACTAATATTGGTGTCTTCTGTTGACTTAGTTCGTAGGTCTCTCTTACCTTTCCTTATTGTTATGCTCACAGTCTTACCACTGCAAGACCTGCTATCGCTATGCCTATCATAAGGATTCAAATCCCTGGTATCACGAGAACTCCTCTCTATTTGGGTTAGAGCTCATGCTATAAGGAAGATATAAATATGTATCTTCCAGGCTTCTCAAAACATGCCGCTCGGCTTGGAGCCCTCTATGTGAAAGAGATACAAATCATGAATTCCATTTCGAGAACAAGCCTTTGTCTGCATGTTGGAATTCTACCATTTGCTGGGTTTGCTGTCCTCTTTCACTTTCCTTCTTAACAAGTCACTCCAGGTATTCACACTACCTCTAATCGCTATATTTTCACTTCTTTGCCTCAACAATCTCTTGTTCTTCTCTTGGCTAATCAGATAGGTCGGCGGCCTTCTCCCGTTGCCGTCTTTTCTTTATTTTTACTTTCTTCCTCACGGGAGATTTCTTCTCGTCATTCTTCTGCTCTACTTTCTTATCTTCAGTGATTGGCTCGGCTTTCTTCTTCTCCGTAGCAAAGATTTTGATGACATATTCTACATCCTGTGCTTGATTCCTCATCCTTGGAAATTGTCTTACCTGTTGTATTCCTAATTTCACAACCCCGGGAGGCGTCGTCATAACGGACACACGGCCACCAGGGTCAAAATGTCTTAGCATGTCTTCTAAAGGTTCCTCCTCGGACAGAACCCACTTGGTGGAATATCCTGGGCATGCAATGGCTTCAAAATCTAGGAATCACAACACTCTATAACGGGGTGAACTCTGCACAGGAAACTCTTAACAGCTTACTCTATAGCTCTCGGGTTTTTGTAAGTGTAACCCTCTCAAATGAACAATTTCTGATTTTATGCCGAAGGCAATAATCCCAGACGAAATGGTCATCTAGACTGAACCCGTCGGTCGTAATACTTACATGGATGAGACCACACCCATCATCCAATCCTCAATAAATGCTAAAATCTGATCACATTTCCCTCGAAGCGTGTGTATAGGCACCGGTCTCGTCGAAGATTTTCCAAATCTGGAAACATAATTATGCTGCTGCCAAATCTACGGTAAGGTATATTGGTCATTTCCTCGTTAACTGCCTGTCAGAAGGTGACTTGACTGGCCCTCTGTCGGTTGCAAAACTAGATACGTGACACAGGGAAACATCGCATTGCTGCGCTGCAACACTGCATCACCTGTGTAAACAAACAAGCATTTTTTTTATTTTTTCGAGAAGCCACTGATGACTTGCGCAAAATGAACCGACCTTATGTGATTCCTCATACTTGTAATACATGCCGGTGTAGACTAGTTCCAGGTGCGATGCCTCCTTTCAACTACACTAGACATCTGCACCATCATAAACTGGCTAATCTAGGGCTGAGAGGTGCGGTGGCTATCACTATAGAGCTTAAGCCTATTACCGTTAATCAATGTGAGAAGAAGCTCCCCATTCAGCTGGCTAAGCTAAACGGCACCTCCCTCTGTAACTTGCTGTATCTGATATGGCCCCAGCCAATGCGTCTTGAACTTCCCTGGAAACTTAATGAATTTACTATCATAGAGGAGTACTAGGTCTCCGATCTGTAAAGTCTTACTCTTAATGTGTCTGTCATGCCAATATTTTTCTCATGCCTTCTGCACTTTTTGATGGAATCCGGTGATGAATCTATCTTCCTCTAAGGCAAGCAGTTCTGCTATCCTTTCCTCCACTATGTCTGTATCAGTCATCCCAATAATCTGAGCGATTCTTAAACTGGGAAGAATATACTCCATAGGAATAACAGCCTCCTGTCCATACACCAAGCTGAAAGGTGTGTGTCTTGTAAGTTTCTTGCATGTGGTCCTATACACCCATAATACAGTGTTAACTCTGAGGTCCCAATCATTCCTTTGGCTATTGCAGATCTTAGTAAGAGCGTTTTCTAAAATCTTATTAAAGGCCTCCATCGTACCATTAGCCTGTGGGTGGTAGGGAGTGCTCTTATGGTGTTGAATCTGGAATTCTTCTGTCAAGGCCTCAATGGTGTGGTTCAAGAAATGTGTTCCTTGATCACTCATCAAAATTACGGGGCAGCCAAATCTACTGATGATGTTCTCAAAAAGGAACTGTGCGGCTGTAGCAGCATCACAATTTCTTACTGATTTGGCCTCCGCCCATCTGGTGAGGTACTCTGTCCTGGTGATAATATATCTCGTGCCAGTGCATTTTCCTGGTGGGTTGATAGGACCCACAAAGTCTATAGTCCACTTGTCAAATGCGTGCAGCGTAACCTGCGGTCACAGCGGCATTTCATCACGTCGCGAGGGTTTTCCTACCCTCTGGCAGATATCGCAACATTTGCAAAAGTCCTTGGTGTCCTTATGCAATGTAGGCCACCATAATCCTGCATCTAGGATTTTCTGCACAGTCGACTTTGTTGAGTCCAAATTTGGTTCCTTTTTAACCACTTTTAATCACCTTTCTTCCCTTGTTTTACACTGCTTAGCATGCCAATCAGACTGACTTTCTTCACTTTATTCCCTAAATTTTCAAGGTAAGACTAATTATTGTTTTACCTTATTAATGCTTATTCTTGTGACAATTAAGGCTGTTTATCTCTCGAAATTGTGCTATATATGTGTGATCTATGAAGATAATGTGAGATGAGCAGAATGCAGGGGGATAACGCTGAACAAGTCTAGGGATGAGGGATGGTCGTGACACAAAAGGGATCCTCAACCTATCCATCATCGATTGAGGCACGTGACATTCCAGACAAGAGACGGTAAGAGTAGCCATAACAGAATGTGCTATGATCGAGGGATCTCCAGTGTAGCTACTCGAATATTATGGCGATCTAAGAAGATCGCCACTTCTGGGCCAGTCAACAGTCTTCTCGCACTTTCTATAATTGTATCATGCCACGTCTTGTAGCAACCGGTGTTATTCAGGGTGCCTGAAGATCAGATATCTTCATGGCTGCCCTTTGTAATAGGATTGGATGTTATCGCTTGTATGTATAAATGCAGAAGGCTGTCTCGACCCAAGGGAGTTGGAAAATAGTTAATTCATTCAGTGTATTAACAGCGGGAGCAATCTGTAATAATCCTTCCTTTTTAATACAAAGAGTTACTGCTGGTTTAAGGGAGCTGTACATTGTTCATCCAGCGTCTCTGTGTGAAGGCTGGGCCCACCTTCCGCAGAGATTGCTGAGTTAAGGTAGGATCTTTTAATTTGTGGTTGTGTGATGTTTCGTTAATCATATTTTATGTGTGCGCAGGAGTAGTGTGTGTGATTTACAGTATTGCATTTTCCTAAGATCAATAACTGTAACAGTCGACTGAGTAGATAATCTTTATGCAATTTATTCAATAGCTGTACACAACTCTGTTCATCTCATGGTTTCAGGTTGACATCCCACGAACCCTGTGTAATTCTTGGATTGTTATAATTATTGATCTTTATTTCTGCAATTCAATTCTTAGAATAGCCGAGCTTGATCTGTCGCAATTGAATTTCTAGATTACAATTGATTTATGGTTACAGATTCCGAGTGTGATTAGATCAATAGGCAATTCCTTTAATTTGGGCTGTGAATAGGATTTCCTTTCTATCAGTAATTGTTGATTTCATTTCTAGTTGATGCATAGAAGGACAAGGTTGAAATTGTAGAGTTAGAAGATTGGTGGGATCACACAAATTTTGAGGGATGAACATAGTTGTTTAAGAATAGTATTCATTACAATGATTTGGTGTTTAGCATATATTGTGCACTTACCCTTTGAAACAAAAGACTTCCTCAGGTTGACAATGAATTTCATAAGCTCTGTGTGTTGATAATAACTTATCTGCATTTAGGGTGCTCGACATTTTGGCGCCGTTGCCGGGGAAGGGTAATTAAACACTATCAGTAGTTGCATTTGATAATTATTTTTAGTCAGTCTCTTTTTATTCTTTCTGATGAAATGATTTGGGTTGTATGAATACTAGAAGGGTAAAACGCGATCAATTCCCAACTCCCAAAACCCCACAAGATACTAACGGTGCAGGTGGCTCGGGTCGAGGTCGAGGAGTACCATTGGGCAGAAGGACGTTCATTGACGACCTTGTTGACAGAACTGATTCATCCACTGGAGCTCATATTCAAGAAACTCCTAATAGAATAAACCCCGCTGATCCTGGGGCGCTAGCATCGGGATCCACGGTGGAGAAGACACGAGCAGCTGCGACGTCCTCAGCTACCCCTGTAGATAAAGACATAGCTGTTACAACGGGACCTGCTGGTAGAGGTACGAATTATCACATTAACGGGAGGAGTGTAACTAAGGAAGAGTGGGATCAGTACCACCAGAAGCTCCTGGGATAGTGGAAAAACGAAGAAAAGAATGAGGAACAAGAGGAGAACGAAGAAAATAACGAGGAACAAGAGGAGAATGAAGAAAAGAACACAAGAGGAGACGAAGAGGAGAAAACAGAAGAAGAGATGAGTAACAAACATGGGGCCGATGAGGAAGAAGTGATGGGAGAAAACTATCATCATGAGAATCGCTCCCTGCCAGAGGGAACAGTGGCTACATTGCAATTTCCTATTCAACAACCAGATGGGGCAGCTCCTATGAAGAATATCTCACCATCGGTGTTACCTCGTTTCCATGGAAAGGCGGGAGAAGACCCAGACGAATTCTTTTTCGAATTCGATATTCTTTGTCGCAGTTACGATTATATCACCGATGCCCAAAAACTAAAACTTTTTCCTGCTACCCTTAAGGACAATGCATTACGCTGGTTCATGAGCCTTGGGGGAGGAACCGTTACTAATTGGGATGCAATGAAGCAGGTGTTCCTGGAGAAATATCAGGAATATTGTAACACCAAGGATAAGAGAGAGGATTTATTTAAAATGGTGCAGAAGGAGGACAAAAGTTTGGAAGATTTTGTGGATAGACTGTTGTACAATGTGCAGAGAGTTGGGCAGACGAGCATGGGACTGGATGTACTCAAAATAATCTTGCTTCGGGGAATCAAGGATGATTGTCTAGATATGTTTAACCTGCTTGGTAAGGGAGACATCTCCAAAGAACCTTTCGACAAAATTGTGGAGCTGTGCAAAAGATACTCCAGAGGGTCTTCAAGAAATAATAAGCGGGATAAACGAGAAAAGCTGGAACGTGACGTCTTCGACCGAACTCATAAGTCATCTAATGGAGGCGCTACCCGAGCAGAGATAGGAAATCTACTTGAAAATTTTAAAACAGAAATGATGAGCTCCATCTCTTCTGAAATTGATGTCCTGAAGGCGAAACAAAAACAAGCAGTAGAGGATCTCACATTGGGTGTGTTCTGCCCCCGATGTAGAAAGAATCATCCATTGAGAGAATTCCCGCTTGACAAAGTGAACGTATGTCAGATCTGTGAGCTGAACCATGACATGAAGGAATGCCCTTCACTTCCTCAAGTCAAGGCCATTCTGCAGGCATCAAACCCGGATGTGGAAGCAGCCTACTTTATCGCACAGAAGAAACAATGGCAGCCTCGGAATCAAGGTATGTCTCTAGACTCTCTCCCATTTTTGAATAATATGGGGAATTGGAATAATATGCAAAATTTGAATACACAATTCCCTTCGAATTATACTCAATGGAATTCCTCTCAACCTGCAATGCAAAATTATAATCCATGGAATCCCTGGACACAGTCACCACCTCAACCTACGTCATGGACTCCTGGATGGAGGAATTTCCATCCTGGGAACCAGTTTCCTCAACCACCTCTACCTCAACAAGCACCGTATTCTCCTCAATTTCCTCAATTCCCCCAAATTCCTCCATATCCTCAATACTTACCTCCACAGTCACAGCTGCAGCTGCAAAACAATTCTGTCCCGAATATACCAATACGACCCCAGCTGCCTGCCCAACCTAATCCTAACCGAAACAATAAAGCAGTCCACCAATTGGAGACTGTCAACATGCCAGCCTACTCTCTTTCCCCTGTACCCTGTAATGAAATTCACTTACGATCTGGGAAAATTGTAGAACCTGTAATAACAGAGGATGTTTCATCCTCTGAGCATAGAGAAGAGGAGAGCTTACAACATCCATTTGACTCAAGTCCCATCATTGAGGATGCTGGGCATCCTTTAGAAGGGACAGCTGAACCATCCAATGATAAACCTGAAGAGATACAGCCTTCCCATCTGATAAAGCAGCCACCATACCCCGAGAAATTACTGCTACCAAAAATGGGGGGGCAACCTCAGTTTAACCTCCTCGGAGAGTTAAGAAACCTTTATGTTAAAATTCCCCTCCTTCAAGCGCTTCAAGATGTGCCCATTTACGCTAGAACAGTTCGGGAGATGTGCACAAGAAGAACACAAAGGAAATTCAGGGATCCTCCCACGGTTCATGTCATAGGAAACTTATCGGCCTTGATAACAGGAAAAGCCCCTGTGACTAAATACGATGACCCTAGTAATCCTATCGTTACTGTACAGATAGGACAGACACAGATACCCAACGTCCTAGTGGATCTGGGAGTAGCAATCAACGTTATAACTATGGAAACTGTAAAGAAGCTTGGGCTCACCAAGTTTAGACCGACCCCTACTATTTTGGAATTGGCAGACAGGTCCACCATCAGACCCGAAGGGATTCTGGACGACCTTGTTATATCAGTAGATTCATGGGAGTACCCAGCTGACTTTTTGGTGTTACAACCAAAATCGCAATTGGGGGGACACCCATTGATCCTGGGGAGACCGTGGTTGGCCACAGCTGATGCTTGCATCAGCTGTCGATCGGTGTCCATGACTATATCTGATGGTATGGATACTAAAAACCTCACCCTGTATCCTCCAGCTCGGCCAAGTATAGAGGCTTAAACATCCCTTTGGATAGAGCAGGAGGAGGAGGACGAGGATGTCCAGCCATTATTAACTATAGGGAAGGCCTTAACCTTTAAAAATGAGACAGAAGATGA
>LPNX010341484.1:244087-375211 GCA_001517045.1 Pseudotsuga menziesii
GAAGCAAAGATTGAATCAATTAAATGAACTGGACGAGAAGCAGTTAGCGGCAGTAGATCATACTTTGTTGCTTCAGCAACAGAGATCTAATTGGCATGACCGGTTTATTAAAAAGAAGGTCTTCAGTGAAGGAGACTGGGCCTTACTTTATGACTCCAGATTCAAAAGAGATTTTAAAGGGAAACTGCGTACACCGTGGCTAGGTCCATACTTGGTTGACAGGGTTTTTGACAACGGCACGGTCCGTCTGGTGACCATTGACGACAATCGTATACCATTACTTGCTAATGGCCACAGACTAAGACTGTACCGTAAGCCTATCTCGAAGGACGCATTCATTTCGCAGATTGCTGCCGACCCAGAGTATCAGCTGTTACCAGGGCAGGAACTTCTCTCTGCCTCTGCCAACCTTTAAACTGTAAATCGCACTATTGAATCACTGTACATAAATAAGTTTTTTTCTACTGTAGCGAATAACTCTTGATTGTTTCTTTTTGCATTTGATCTCTTTGGTTGTTTTTTTTCAAAGAAATAAAATTGCAGGGAAGTACCAGGCGAACGACCAGAATGGGCCCACTGAACGAAAAATGTTTTCCTTTGTTCCCTGTGTTGCATTTTCCTTTTCTCAGAATAAACATTCCTGACGGCTGAACAAACGATCCCGCAGCTGAACATACTTTCCCACAGCCGCAACTTTTTTTCCAAAGGCCCGAAAATTCTTTTTCCCGGTGGCTGAACAAACGCTCCCGCAGCTGAACATACTTTCCCACAGCCACAACTCCTTTTCCAAAGGCCCAAAAATTCTTTTTCCCAGCGGCTGAACAAACACTCCCGCAGCTGAACATACTTTCCCACAGCCGCAACTCTTTTTCCAAAGGCCCGAAAATTCTTTTTTCCGGTGGCTGAACAAACACTCCCAGCAGCTGAACATACTTTCCCACAGCCGCAACTCTTTTTCCAAAGGCCCGAAAATTCTTTTTCCCGGCGGCTGAACAAACACTCCCAGCAGCTGAACATACTTTCCCACAGCCGCAACTCTTTTTCCAAAGGCCCGAAAATTCTTTTTCCCGGCGGCTGAACAAACACTCCCAGCAACTGAACATACTTTCCCACAGTCGCAACTTTTTTTCCAAAGGCCCGAAAATTCTTTTTCCCGGCGGATGAACATAAGTTTCCCAGCGGCTGAACATAAGCTTCTGGTGGCCGAACATAATCTTTCGGAAGCTGAATATACACTCCCAGTGGCCGACCCACATGTTCCCATGGCCACGACATCCTTTCCCAGCCATTGTGAATTCTGACAGCCATGATTTTTCCCTGTATCGCCAATTTTTTTCCGACACTGTGATCTTTCTTGACGGCTGTAACATCTTTTAATTGGCCGTGATATCATGCTGGGAAAATTCAATCCCGTTTTATTTGGCGGAACTTTTAGCATTACAGACTGTTCTTTTGTTCTTTGCAGTAGTAACTCCTGTGTTAACCAAAGCAAATTGCTTCCGCTATTACTTATGGCTCTGATTTATTCCACTCGTGCCGGCCAATTTGGCATAATTTCGACTCCGGTGACGCAATGTTTTCTCCATTTTCACTGGCGATGGAATTATGGCATTAATTTCTATTAGTATGATCAATTTAATGCCTACGCATGAGCTCGGCCTTCCAGCGTTAGCAAACACATGGATCACCATTCCCCGCAGGTCATTCGATGCACAGTCGCACGAGGTATGGCTTTGATTTTTACATGATTAAGTGTTAATGTGGGTTTAATGATATCAGTCGTGCCTTAATACGTATTACCATTATGACTTAATTAATTCGTCCCCCGTGCGACGTAAAAGCTCATAACCGCCACCTTCCCCAATTTGGAATAAAAATTTTGAACTTCCCTCTGCACTGCACTTTCCAAATTTTCCATCTCCCTACTCACATCTCCGCTCAGCGATCTGTGTATTCCCCGCTCTGCAACCTCCACTCTCGGACTCTAGAACTCTGTCGCCAGGACTATGGGGCTTCCAGCTCATCATGAACCTTTAAACACGTAGGAACTCCGAAACAATCCTGAGGTTTTCGCCATCTTTCAAGCCGCTGGCTTGATTGAATTCTTCGAGCGACTAGATAGATTTAACAGGGAAGAAGCTTTGCAATTCGCTTTACACCTCAAGGACACTCACTCTGAGGTATGGGGGTTGTGGATAGAAGTTTCCGAGGATATTATATCTGAAGTTACTGCTCTTCCAATGGAGGGAAATGCATGGTTTGAACGACGAATCCCCACGATGGTTGCACGGGAGGAATTTCTACGAGAGGGGGAGCACGTTCAATCATCAAACAGAGGAATTGTACTGCAATCATTGCCGCGACCATGGGATCAGGTTGCTGTCTTCCTTAAGAAATACATCACTTGCGAAGGTAGGTACCAATTTGTTTATAATTCTGAACTACCTTTGCTTTCCCATCTTCACCATGGCATTTTGTTGAATATTCCATACTATCTGTTCCATAACCTACGCCAGATGGCGATGTTTGTTCAAACGGCTAAACATCCACATGTTTCCCTAACCCACCATGGTCTTATAAAATTAATCATTTCAAGAACCCTGGCCCAGCACAATATCACCTGGGATCAATTCACAGCACGCACTCAGGAGCCTGTTCCTGTCCTGGGTCTCCCGGCAGAACAGGCACAGCTTCAACATCATCAGGAGGATCGGTGTCCCTCCAATATAGTTGGGGGGGGGGATGATATTGTACCAGAACAAGCACAACAGGGGACACAAGCAGAACCATTGAGGGAAAGTGTTGATAAAAATATTGAGAGACATGCAGACAACAGGGTAGCTCTGTCATCAGAAGGAGAAATTGGAGCAGCATTGAATGCTGCGACAATTGAACCTGAAGATGACAGAGTTAAGGCAATTGAAGAACAGATGGAATAGATAGCGCTGATCACTGTGGAATCCTCACCTGATTGGGAAGGAGGAACCCTAATTGAGGAGGAGCGATCTGAGGCGCAAGAAAACATTCCTTTGACCCCAGCAGTGAATCCTGATAAGTCATCCCCTCAAACGAAAACGTCACGAAAAGGAAGAAAGAGACCAATTAAGGAGCCGAGCATAACTGCACCAATAGGAGGCAAAAGACTCAAACCAAATGCAATCTCAGAGGCAGCCAGAAAAAGATGGGAAACCCTGGAGTCACAGGTTGAGATCCCAATCCTTGTACCAAGGCCAATGGATGCTCCAGAAAGGCCAGTTGAGGTAGAACCCAGCCTTGAAGGACTTCTGGAAGAAAACACAGTATTAAAGGAGGAAGTCCAAATACTTCGAAGGGAAGTGGAGACATGGAAGGAAACTTGTAGGAAACAAGGTGAGAAGAGAATGTATACATTGGTGGAGGCGATAGACCACCTTGAGGGAGCAGACTCTATTGACCCTGATAGGGAGGAGGAGTAGGTGATTTGCCCTAATTGTGGGGAAATTTTCAAAAAGAAAGGCCATGGGATCATAGTGCGCACAATGCAACAGCCCACGTCTACAAGGGAAGAACCTGCAGAAGAAGAAGATGCTGCAACACAAGAACCAACATCTTTGATCATCCTTGCCGAGGCTGCTACTAATCCTAGGACAGAGGAGAAAAAAATGAAATCAGGAGTGATGATGGAAATAAGGATTACACTGTGAACCCAGAATGCTCCCACGATATAGAGATGATAGAAACTGAGCCACGAGGGCAGAACATTGATGAACTTGAACAGGGGATTGCAATTTCAGAAATGCAGATGGAAAGGGGAGAAGAATCTGGAATGGAGGACACTCTGGAACCTAATGAAGAGTTTGGCACTATGGCCCCAGAATGTCCCCATGATACAAATCTTAGAGAAGAAATGCAGCCACAGGAGGATGAAGAGGTAATCCAGGATGTTGTTACACAAGAACCAACATCCTTGGGAATTCCTGAATTTCAACTAGAAGATGACCCAGGGATAGATATCATACCCGATACACAGTGGAGTGAGAATGAACAGACAATAGCCTCAGGTGACACTGAGGTCCTTGAGGAAGAGCTGCACGATGGGGAAGATATCCAATCCCAGAAGCAGGGGAACGAAGATGTTGCTGTTACACAAGAACCAGCAACACAACCAGTGGATTCAGAATCACAGGAGGGAGACACTACCACACAAGAACCAGTGCCCCCAAAAGCAATGGAGGTGGATTCTGAGGAGAGTTTGAAAGATGTTGTTGTCACACAAGAACCAGCAACACGAGAATCAGATTCAGAGATGCAGATGGATCAGGGAGAAGACACTGTTACACAAGAACCAGTGTCTCAACAAGCATCAATCACAGTTATGGAAGAAAGTCCAGGGGATATTGCTGCCACACAAGAACCAACAACTCTCATAGAAGAAGTGCTGGAAGACACTGTCTCACAAGAGACAATACTCCTCCCTTTGAAAATTTTTATTGATTTGGATTCAGAGCAGGAACAACATTATAAAAAGGAGATTTTAGATCTTACAGCAGAAGTTTCAGCCCTAAGGATGGAAGTAATTAAATGGAGAAGTCAGGTGGAAGAAAACCAGAAAAAGACAATTGCGTTGGATGCGAATAAGAGAATTATTAGAGCGCTGGAAGAGCAGGGGGCTGAAGAAAGTATGGGCCACAGAGTTCAGGTAGAGGAGCTGTAGCAGGAGATAAAGAGATTGAAGAAATTCTCATCCATGCAGAAGGATAAGGATCAAATGTATGACCTATCTCGAGAACTCATAGGCACTAGGAATCCCTCTTCCTCTTATCCAGTGTTTCTCTTTGAGCAGTTTGTCTGGTTCAAATTAAAAGATGTACAGGAGGGGAGGTTATTCGAAATTGCAACCTCAGAAAATTTTTTGGAGACATTCCTTGGGAGCAACTTTGAAGAGCAGAACTTGCTATGTGAACTGTACCTGCACGAGATGGCATGCCCTATGGATCGGCACTCAAATCCTATTCTATTTGCAGGGGATGTTCAGCTAAGAGCCTTTGCCTCTTTTGTTAGCAGCCATGTTCAGTGGGAAAGGTCTTTTCAGACCTTTTCCCACAATGAAACTCTTACTAGTTTGTGGATCCGTAGTGAACCCCAGAATCCTGGCATTCTCTTGGCTCGGTATAAAAGTTTTCTTTCCATTCCTTCCTAGGAGCAACACATCATGAAACTACAGGAGGAGGTAATCTCCACATGTACCAAATCTATTTCTAGGCAGCAGCAGGTTGCATTAGATGGCAGCCGGCACAGATGGCAGGCTGCCTCCTCTGCACTGAGAAACAGGGACCCCTACTGCTTTAAAAATTTTAAACATGCACTCTCAGGAGTCAAGGGTTATGTAGGGTGTATGAAGGAATGTGGAGTCAACTGGCTGGGTTTAAAGTTCAAATTTCCTCTTATTTGGTGGCCAGCAGAACCATACAACATGGATTTTTCCATGACCAGGTTAGAGGAGCGAGAATGTTGGCAGTTCTGGGTTATTCACAGAGGTTTTCTGAAGGCAGATAAGAAACCTAAGTTTCCCTACAATTTTTCTTCTCTCCACGAACAGAGCTCAATGTAGGATTCATATTCCGAGTGAAGCAGGGTGTTGCATGAGGACATGCAACAGGATAGTTGGGGGGAGATGTTGAGTCCAAATTTGGTCCCTTTTTAACCACCTTTAATCACCTTTCTTCCCTTGTTTTACACTGCTTAGCATGCCAATCAGACTGACTTTCTTCACTTTATTCCCTAAATTGTCAAGGTAAGACTGATTATTGTTTTACCTTATTAATGCTTATTCTTGTGACAATTAAGGCTATTTATCTCTCGAAATTGTGCTAATATATGTGATCTATGAAGATAATGTGAGATGAGCAGAATGCAGGGGGATAACACTGAACAAGTCTAGGGACGAGGGATGGTAGTGACACAAAAGGGATCCTCAACCTGTCCATCATCGATTGAGGCACGTGACATTCCAGACAAGAGCCAGTCAGAGTAGCCATAACAGAATGTGCTATGATCGAGGGATCTCTAGTGTAGCTGCTCGAATATTATGGCAATCTGAGAAGATCGCCACTTCTGGGCCAGTCAACAGTCTTCTCACACTTTCTATAATTGTATCATGCCACGTCTTGTAACAACCGATGTTATTCAGGGTGCCTGAAGATCAGAGATCTTCATGGCTGGCCTTTGTAATAGGATTGGATGTTATCGCTTGTATGTATAAATGCAGAAGGCTGTCTTGACCCAAGGGAGTTGGAAAATAGTTAATTCATTCGGTGTATTAACAGCAGGAGCAATCTGTAATAATCCTTCCTTTCTAATACAAAGAGTTACTGCTGGTTTAAGGGAGCTGTACATTGTTCATCCAGCGTCTCTGTGTGAAGGCTGGGCCCACCTTCCGCAGAGATTGCTGAGTTAAGGTAGGATCTTTTAATTTGTGGTTGTGTGATGTTTCGTTAATCATATTTTATGTGTGCGCAGCAGTAGTGTGTGTGATTTACAGCATTGCATTTTCCTAAGATCAATAACTGTAACAGTCGACTGAGTAGATAATCTTTATGCAATTTATTCAATAGCTGTACACAACTCTGTTCATCTCATGGTTTCAGGTTGACATCCCATGAACCCTGTGTAATTCTTGGATTGTTACAATTGTTGATCTTTATTTCGGCAATTCAATTCTTAGAATAGCTGATCTTGATCTGTCACAATTGAATTTCTAGATTACAATTAATTTATGGTTACAGATTCCGAGTGTGATTAGATCAATAGGAAATTCATTTAATTTGGGTTGTGAATAGGATTTCCTTTCTGTCAGTAATTTTTGATTTCATTTCTGGTTGATGCATAGAAGGACAAGGTTGAAATTGTAGAGTTAGAAGATTGGTGGGATCACACAAAGTTTGAGGGATGAACATATTTGTTTAAGAACAGTATTCACTACAATGATTTGGTGTTTAGCATATATTGTGCACTTACCCTTTGAAACAAAAGACTTCCTCGGGTTGACAATGAATTTCGTAAGCTCTATGTGTTGATAATAACTTATCTGCATTTAGGGTGCTTGACAGAATTTCCTGCGAAATGACCTCCTGTGGTTCCTGAATGTGCCTCTCTGATAATAGCGTCTTTTCCATGCGGCATCACACATCTGCGCAAAACTTCATCCGGTCCTAGCTTGTATAGGTGTCCTGCGATCAGGGTGAAATCTATTGCTTTAACAACCAACTGTTTCTTTTGCTGCTTAGTGAACTCATCAGGTGCCAATCCTGTAGTGAGAAAGTGAATAATATCAGCATAGTAGTCGTCTGCAATCTGGATAGAAAAAAACTATGCATCCGGCAAATTGTCCTCTAGGTTACTTGGCTCTTCTCCTGAGTCTATCCACGACAGATGATCAGGTCGGGCATTCAATATTCCTGGTTTCACAATGATTTTAAAATCATACTCTTGAAAGAGGAGTAACCATCTACAGATTCTCCCCCCTAACACTGGCTTATTGAACAAATACTTTAATGCGGAATGGTCAGCAAACATCTTGAATGAGGCACCCAATAGGCAGTGCCTGAACTTCTGCAGTGCATACACCGTAGCTAAGCCTTCTCTTTCTATCATGGCATAGTTCTTTTCTGCTGTCGATAGCTTTCTATTGGAGTATGCGATAGGATGATCAATATCCCCTTCTTCTGGTTGTGTTAAGACAACCCCTAGGGCGATGCCAGATGCATCCACATGTACATTAAATGGCTTAGTCCAGTCTGGAAATACTAGGATGGGTGCTGTAACCATCTTTTCTTTAAGTGTGTCTAGACTCTGCTGGCATTCCTCATTCCATAGGAATTTTACATCTTTCTTTAGCAATTTCTCCATTGGTGTTGTAATCTTTACGTAGCCCTTGATGAACTTTCTGTAATACCTGGTATGACCAAGTACTGTCCTCAGTTGCTTGACTGAGTTGGGTGCTGGAAGATTTACAATGATGGTAATCTTTGCGGGGTCTAACATCAAGCCTTGTCTGCACACAATGTGACCTAACAAAATACCAAATGGTGCACAAAATATACATTTCTTCAAGTTTAGAGAAATATGGTACTGCCTACATTTCTCTAACATCAGTCTTAGAGCTCCTATGTGCTTGTTGATTAGTCCAAATACAGTCCAATCATAAAAATATACTTCTAGAAACTTATGGATGTATTCTTTAAATACAGCAACTACTACTCTAGAAAATATAGCTGGTGCATTCTTAAGACCAAAGGGCATTACCGTATACTGGAACAAGCCCCATTCTGTTGCAAAGGTGGTCTTAGATCGATCTTCTAGATGGATTCTGATCTGATGATAGCCTGAAAATCCATCAGTGAAGGAGTAGACCTCATTTCCTCCCACGTTGTCTAATACCTCATCAGTGAACAGTGTCGAAAATGGATCGTAAAGTGATGCATCATTGAGCTTATGCAGATTGACACAGATCCTGATGTCTCCTTTGGTTTTGTTCTCCTGTAAAACCATGGGGCTAACTCATTCACTTTCTTCTACCGGCTCAATGATGCCTGCTGCTAGCATCTTATCAATCTCATCCTTTACTTTTTCTTTATATCGCGGATTTAGTCTATATGGGCGCTGTTTCACTAGTCTAGAATCCTCCTTCAATGGTATCCTAATGACTCCTAGGTCTCCGACTATTCCCTTCATCTCTGTGAACTTAGTGGGAAATAGGTCCTGATAGTCATCTAACAAGTCTGCAATCTATCTGACTGTTTCATCGTTGAAATATTCTCCAATAGAGGCAAACTTAGGTTCTGTGTCTGTGCCAATATTGATTTTTTTATCTTGATGGGATCTGTAATTGCTGAAGTTTCTAATTGTGGTCCCTAAACATCACAAGTGCCTTCCGACTCCAGGATGTTGGTGTCGCGAGGATCCTCATCCTCTGCCTCTGGTTCAGATGAAAAATTATAACACTCTAACGCCTCTTTTAGCTGGATAGCCCACTCAGGTTGAGCTGACACTGATATGGTACAATCCTCAACTATCTTACTCTTTATTAGTTGTAGGGCCTGATCAACACTTGGATACTCAGATTAAAAAGTGAAGGTGAGTAGGAAGCTGTCTATCATAAGGGGCCATGTTGTTGTTCCCTTGCGCAGTTCAGTCTCTGTATACCAGTTCCTTGGAACTGTATCCAAAGTATGAATGAATCGGTGAACCCATTCATCCTCGGGAATGTCTGACCACTTATGTTCACATGTCTGAATGTGTGATCTGGGGTCACTCTCTCCTGTGTATTTCTGCTGGACATACTCTCTGTCATTAGAAAATATGATTTCCATCAATCTTTTAATATCATCCCATGATGCGATGTTCTCTTTATGTGCATACCACCATCTTGCAGGTGTGGCTCGTACTGCAAGGTCCATAGCTGTTGTCCTCTGCTCATGAGGGATTTGTTGTTCAAGCTGCTCGAGAAAGTCCTAGATATATGTTAGACCATGAAACAACAGAATCTCATTGATCTCTGTGCCAATCCATTGCAGTGACTTAGTCAAGTATGCGCATCTGCGCGCTGAGACTTCATGAAGCCTGTTCTGCTAGTTCTCTAGACCAACATCTGAATCTGATGCGCATGAGCTGTCACATCGCCAACTAATATTTCCTTCTATGGTTGGATTGATGTAGTCACTCTGGTTTGTGGTCATCTGATAGAGGCTTTCCATATTACGTGCCTCCTCCTCTGCTCAAATAGGTTCAATATATCTAGGACCCTGAAAAGGATCCAACGATGTGATGACCCGGATCTGCGTGTCCTCAAAGGTCATTTGTCTTCTCTTTAGGTCGATAACGGCCATGTTACTGATCGCCCAATCAATGCCTAATAGTGCTAGATATGGTCTACTATTGCCAATGATTTCTATAACTTCAAAGTCCGCAAAGCTGCGAACTCCGTCAATGTCAACTGGCACCTTCTGTAACTGACCCAGAGGTGATACACGCTGCTAATTAGCTAATCGCAAATGGATAAGTGATCTGATTAACGTAGGGCTACCCATCTATTCCCATGTCTACTTAGTCAGAACATTCATGTCCGATCCTAGATCTAGGATCACCTCATCGATTTCAAATTCTCCAACTTGCACTATGAGTCACATCTCTCTTCCCGTTCTTGTATGTCCTATAATATTATGAACAACACGCTGTGTACTGCTCACGGAAGAGGATGGTTGATACTGATATATAATGCGCTAAATTTTTGTGATATCTTGCTCATTTCTTACAAGTTTTAGACAACTCCGCAGGAAGGAATGTACACTTCCTGTCATCTCATCCTCATCGCATCTTCCCGATGTGGTAGCCTGCGATGTCTGTACAAGGCTATCGCCACAAGGTGCTTGCTGTGGTACTCCCCTAGATGGCGGTACCTATGATCCTGATTGCGTAGGGTCATTAAATAAATCCTTAGCTTCCTGAAATGTCTGTTTGTTCTTCTACAGGTCGAGTGGTGTTACTTTATTAGGAGCTCTGTGCACCCACTCCTGGCCTGTGTTCTTTTCCATCTCCTGCGATGTCCCACTGGTAGAAACACCGCTGTGAGTCACAATATTGACTCTTGGTTCTGGCTCTTCTTGCTCAGCAGCAATAAGCTGGATGTTCTGCTATGCTGCTGGCTTAGGTTCTCTAATCTTAGCTATCAAGGTAGGACACTCCTCTATAGTATGATCATAAGATTTACAATAGTTGCATGTGGTAGTGGGGCTCTAAAAGTCCCTAGCATAGTGTCCTACAACTTTGCAGTTGTAACAAGTAACTGGTCCGTGACCATGGCCAAAACCTTCTCCTTTGACGAAGCCTTCTCCTCGTGCAAAGCCTCCTCCTTGGCCTCATCCTCTGAATCCTCCTCCACAGCCTCCATAAGCCGGATCATGCTGTGGTCCTGCTGCTGGACCCTGTGTCTTTGACTGGACTCTATATAAGTCTTGCGTTTCTCTAACCATGAGATCATAGGCTCTGCATTCATGTTCATCATGTCCTACAGACTTGCAGAGGACGCAGTTTAAGTTCTTAGGTGTCTGTACGTACTTCTGAAGTAGAGGGAACTAGTGAGGTAGATGTGCTCGTGTTTTGTATATTTCACACCACGACCCGTGGGTCTGTGTAAGGGGTTTGGAGCCCCTGTCGCTATATATTCTACAAAGACTGGACAATTGTCTTTACTATGTCCTTTTGCTTTACATTTTACACACCATATGTCTTGCGCAACCTCTTTCCCTTTCTTAATCTCATGCAGCTGTAATGTGAGATTAGCCAACTGGTTTTGTAAAGTTTCCATGTCTGTACTGCTCTCAGCTAGAGGTGAAGCCTTTAGTTTCATTGCCATCTCCAATGCGTCATCCTGCATCTGGAGTTTCTGCTGCATTAACGGCAGTCTAATGTGAGGGAGCAACGCTACAATAAACCATTCCTTCTGCTGCTCTGGTGAGAACTCAAAACTGACTTGGTCGATAAGGGCTTTGAATTTCTGATCAAAGTCCCACACCGACTCTTTAGGTAACTGCTTGATGTCTTTGAGTTTTGTTATACACTGTGACTCAGACTTAGGTTTCTTAAACTCTTTAATCATGGCGGTCTTGACCTGGACAAGTGTCCTGGGTACTATGGTATACTTTATATACCATGTTAAGGATCGATCTCTTAGTGTGGTGACCAACTGTACAAGTTTAAGGTTATCGTCATTGATTTATTTAATGGTCCACATGGCTTCACATAGAAACCAATGCTGCTCTAGGTCTTCTGCCCCTGTTCTCTTAAATACAGGTAGCTTCATATCATCCCCCATTCTATTTCTACGCGGTGGATGTTGATTTACTGTGTTGCTACCACTCAGTGGTGTAGGTGGAGGTGATGTAGCAGTGGTAGGTACTGTTTGTGGGCTACTAGATGGAGTTCCTACGGGATTGTTCTGAGTCTCGGTCTGTTTCTGTGGGGTGTAAGGGTGGTAAGGGATACCCCCCTCTATTCCTTCTATGGTATATGACTCTGCTATCTAGTACTATCTGAACTGTCTTCAAATATTGGAGATCTGAAATCTACTTTATACTTCTTTCCACTACGTGTTTGTCCAATGTTATCAAAATCACTTTCAAACACTTGTGACATTACTATTTCTACTTATTCATCTGAAACTAGATCCATTGTTCATTTTTCATGTAATAGCATCTTAATGGACAAGTTTAAAGATCGTAGGTACTTACCACGGTATCCTTTGAAGAAGTAGCCCTCAGCCTCGCTGAAGCTTTTCGTCTGGTCAATTGCAAACTCTGTGATGAAGCCTTCTAGCACACTCGCAAGCCAGAAGTCTACTGCCCTTGTGATAGGATTATCAAGGTTCTTCATGGTCTGCATCAGCTTCGGTGTCCAAACAATGTCTCTTTTCTTTTTTAATATGCCTATATCAGTTAACTTTGATAACCAGTCGTAAAGCTCATTTCCAAAGGTCATAACAAATATCGTATGGATGTCTGTAATGATACGTTTTTGTAACCAGGCCTCTGTGTTCAGCTTAGGACTCTTGTTCTCTCGTTCAGCAAACTCTTTCTGGTTAGACCAAACCCACTCGTTGAGTTCGTCTCTAGTAGGGCGCCACTAGAACATCAGTGCTCTGTTTGTTCAAAATCGACAGTGGAACCATTTGTTGGCTATCATGGGTAGACCCGGGTTTACTGTGTTTAACCAACAACACCCCTATCTCACTGGCCCTTTCGGCGACAGATCGCGAAGCATCCTAAAGTCTCACCCGAAGTGATTCTAATGGGTTGGCCAAGGACTCAAGCATCTTGGACCAGGTTCTGTGGCATCCTACTTGCGACTCACAGCTCTGCTAGCCACAAGGCCTCTTTCTCTACACGTCGCATGACCCTTCTGCTTGTGTCGCATGATCTCCTCTTCTCGCAGCTCTTCTGACTGCGAGATATCTCTCTTCCCGTTACGCGGTCCATTTCTGTTTCGTGCAACTTCCACTGACTCGCTATGACCCCAGCCTTATCACCTCACTGCGCACCAGGTGACACTTAACTTCCTCTCCAATGCTAAGTCCTTAACCTCTGGTATCGCGCACCGCAGCTCCTCTATCGGTGCGGTATCTCCTCTCTGTGATATCCTACTCCCACGGCTCAGCGCACTTAGTGTTGTTCGTGTCGACTTGCAGGACTCAACATACCAGACTGTTTAACACTGTGACTAGTGACTGTTCAAGTGAAGCATAAATGAACCCACATCCAACATGCCCAAGACTTCAACTTATGTTTATCCTTCTATATTACTGCGAACTAGACAATGCATAAATACATTCAACTGTAAACAAGGCTTATATAATAACTAATAGATGCAAAAAATAAACACAACACATGAATCAATTGCATAACACCCGATTTTAATGTAGTTCACCTCCAGGATGGAAGTTACGTCCATAGAACTGTGTTTCTATTATAGCTCAAGGAAAGGTAAACACAGTTCTGCTGCACCGCATATGCAGCTTGAGATATTCTATCTTAGATCTCTTTTCTATCTCTATATTGTCTCTCTTACAATATACTTTTCCCCCTCTATCAATCCCTACAGATTGTTACAATACAAAATAATAGTAAGCTAACAGACTACTAATGATCTGACTAGCTGGATGGCCTGAAATGCCCAAAATTCCAACCTTTTACAATACAAAATACATCCCTTTATAGGCGGCCTGAAGGTCTCGCCATTACAACACTATGGGCCTGTCCCAACAGTAACCCAAAACCTAACTAGTGATAGTCGGCGTATATGTACTTTGAGGTAGCCGCTATCCGTCACACCATAGCTCTCTGCAGTCTTCCATGCTTCCCAGCGCTGACCATGGGTACTATGCACCGCTTCCCTTCACCACAGCTTCCTGCAGTCTTCCATGATTCCCAACGTTGACCATGGGTATCGGTGCTACTTCCCTTATTGTCCTTTGTCTTCAATACCTCGGCCTTGTTGCTCCTTTTCCTTTATGAGGGTAGATGAACCCTCCTATCTTCTGCCGCTGCCCTCAATGTAGTGGGTGAGCTCTCTCTTCTCGGTCGCTCAGGTACCATTGTCTTCGTTGACTTCTCTGTCTTCTACGTCATGGTTTCCGGCTCTGATTTGTAGCTAGAAACCTGCTACAGTGCTATAGCTATACCTCTTATATCTCCACCAAAACTGTATGTTCGTCAAAATAGCAGCTTCTTCTATAGCTGGGGGACCCTACTCCAACAATTTTCCCTCTCATCTGTCCTACTCGACAGAATGACCAATACTCATATCTGACATGGAAGGAACTGAATCCTCTCACCATGACAGAATGGCTCATCCCTTACATCTAACCTGCTCGTCAAAATGGCTTTGGATCTTAGCACTCATATCTGTCATGGAAAAAACTGAATCCTCTCACCATGATAGAATGGCTCAGCCCTTACATCTGACCTGCTCGTCAGAATGGCTTTGGGACTCATCACTTTCCCTTCGAGGAAACCTTGATCTGGAGAACACCAAGCTTCTCCCTAAAGTAATCGAACTTCACTCTGGCCAATGGCTTCATCAACACATTAGCTATCTATTCCTCCATCGCAACATACTAGAGCTTCACTGCTCCTCTCTGCATCTGTTCCTTGATATAGTGATACCTGATCTCGATGTGCTTCAACTTGTCATGGAACACTGGATTCTCTGACAACTTCATGCAACTCTAGTTGTCACAATGCATACAAGTAGCATCCATCTAGAGATCAAATAAATCAGAAAGTAGCTTCCTCAGCCATACTACCTCACAACTATCTAAAAAATCTATGACATACTCTGCTTCAGCTGTACTCAGTGCCACACAGGATTGCTTCGTGCTAAACCAAGAGATCATACCTGATCCCATATTGAAGCAACACCCTAAAGTGCTCTTCCTATTGGTGGCACTACCTGCCCAATCTGAATCAACACAACCCTCTAGGTTAATATTCTGATTCACATCGTACTTGAGACCACAATCAACTGTACCCATCAGGTACCTTAGAGTATGCTTTGCAGCAATCAAGTGAACATTTCTCGGATCTATCAAGAACTGGCTCAAGGTATTCACAGCAAAGCAAATGTTTGTTCTTGTGTTTGTCAAGTACATCAATGACCCAATCATCTGATGATATATCGTAGCATCAATCGACTCTGATGAAGCATCACTCAGTAGCTTTAGGTTCGATGCCATAGGTGTGGCCATATTCTTGCAGTCCATCATCCCAAACCTCTTCAGGATCTCTATTGCATACTTCCCTTGTCCAAGGAATATTCCATCCGCACTATGCCACACCTCCATACCTAGAAAGTAATGCATCATACCCAAGTCCTTCATCTTGAACTCAGCAGCAAGCTTTCTCTTAGTATCAGTAATCAACCCATCCATACCTGTCACGAACAGATCATCTACATATAGTAGAAGCATCACTGGGTTGCCATCTTCAACCTTGTAGTAAAGGTTGGAATCTGCTTTACTCTTGGTAAATCCCAAATTGGATAGAAAGCTATCAATTCTACCGTACCATCTCTTGGGTTCCTGTTTCAAATTGTACAGGGCTTTCTTCAATCTGCATACATGAGACTCCCTGTCATGTCTCAAAACCGAGTGGTTGTTCTACATACACTTCCTCTTCCACTACACCATTCAAGAAAGCAGTCTTGACATCCATCTGGTGTATCTTCCATTTCATCACTGTAGCCAGAGAAAGTACTGATCTGATGGAAGTGTATCTGGCTACAAGTGCAAAGGTTTCTTCATATTCTATTCCCTCTTTCTGAGAGAAACCTGGAGCTACAAATCTTGCCATATATTTTCCAATGCTACCATTTGCAGCATGTTTGATCTTGTAGATCCATTTTGAAGTTACAACTGACTTCACGTCTGGTCTTGGGACAACATCCCAAACATTGTTCTTCATGATTGATTGGTACTCTTCGATCATAACACCCTTCCATTCTTTCCATTCTACCACTTCTTCATAATTGGAAGGTTCTTTATCAATGAAATCACATAGTAAAGCTACATACTCAGAACAGGATCTGGTCCTCTTTCTTTCTCTGTGATTCTCTTCTAGAGCCCCATATCTTTCCGTGCCTTGGATAAGTTCTCGTACCCAAGCAGGTTTCCTCTTATGACGATTCTTCTCCATAGGTGGATCTATAGGTCTTTGTGGTTCTTCAAATTCTTGATCTTCTTCTCGAGTTTCTTCATTCATGGTTGTATCATGAATTTTGGGTGCTTCTACTTCTTCAGATTCTTCAGCAGGTCTCTTTCTAGATTTGTTGTAAGCTTGGTATTCATCAAATGTTACATCCCTGCTGATGTCAATCTTCTTGTATCCTGGAAAATATATTCTATAAGCCTTTGAGCTTTCAGAGTATCCCACAAATATACCCTTCTTTCCTGAAGGATCTAGTTTAGTCCTCTTCTCTTTTGGAATGTGGGTGTACACAGGAGAGCCGAATATTCTGACATGGCTGACTTCTGGTTTCTTGCTGGAGAAGACTTCTTCAGGAGTCTTGTTCTCGAGTACTCTATGTGGAATACGATTCTGTACATACACCGTTGTTCTGGCAGCTTCCGCCCAAAGATGCATAGGAAGGTCTTGATCATGAAGCATTGCTTTTGTAGCTTCCATGATAGTTATGTTCTTCCATTCTACAATCCCATTTTGTTGTGGATTATAAGGAGTGGACAACTCCCTCTTAATCCCTGATTCTTTGCATATCTCTTTGAATCCATTTGAAGTGAATTCTCCACCATTATCTGATCAAATTGTCTTGATCTTCTTTTAAGTATGGTTCTCGATCAAGGCTTTGAATTCTTTGAACTTACTAAATACTCCGTCTTTGTTCTTCATGAAGTAAACCCATGTATTCCTAGAAAAGTCATCAATAAAAGAAACATAATATGCATACCCGCTTAGATATTTTGATGACATAGGACCACATAAATTGGAGTGGATGATTTCCAAGATTCCTTTTTCTTCGCTTTCACTACTTGGAAATGTCTTCTTTGTATTCTTTCCTTTCACACATCCTTTGCAAACCCCATCATGTTTTTCTTGGATTTCTGGAAGACCTTCGACAACTTTGCTTGCAATAGGTAGTGCTCTATAGTGCACATGTGTAAGCCTTCTATGCCAAAGTTCACTAGGCTCTACTATGTCATGGACCAAGGCTTGTTCTAGATGACCCTTTAATTTGTACAATCCCCCTTCTTGTTCTCCAATCACTACCACATCATCGATAGTATTTCCTTTTGGCCACATGATGACTTGACCATCTATGAATGCAACCCGCATTCCTTTTGCATCTAGTGCTGATATGGAGAGAAGGTTCTTCTCAAGTCCTGGCACAAACAATACTTCTTTCATTGTTAGAGATTTTTTAGAGTCTAAATTATATGAAGATTCCCCACTACCTTTTATTGGATATTGGTAGTCATCTCCTAGCTTTACCTTGTGAGGTGATTCATGTTTTAACAGTCTCACAAAGGATTCCTTGAATCCAGTCATACATTTGGAATCCCCACTATCTATAAGCTAATCATCACTACCATGAGTAATGTTGCCTATGAGATCGGACATTAGAACATATTCATCCTCGCTTGAAGAATCTTCACTTTCATATCTGGATCTCTTCCTGGATGGTTCATCATCCTCTGTAGCATCAGCATGATGTCTTATTTTGTTGCTCTTCTTTACTATCTTCTGTTTTTTAGGACAATTCCTTGCATAGTGTCCTGCTTCATCACAAGTATAGCATATCATCCTAGATATATCTCTTCTAGTGTTATCTTTGTGAGAGTGCTTACCTCTGGAGCTATGAGGTCTTCTTTTGCTTGACTTGGAGTGTACTGTGAGAGCTTGGTATTCACTTCCCATCTTCTCTTCTCGAGCTGCTATCTGAGCTTCTTCTTGAGAGCACTCTTCCCATAGTCTATTGAACTTGACTAACTTCTTCCTATCATAGATTCCTTGGATGAAAGAATCCCATGACCTACGAAGGCCATTCAATGTAGTCAACACAATATCTGCATTTTCCACTTCTTCATCAACTGCTTCTAGTTGCTCTTTGATCTGAGAAACTCTTGTGAAGTAAGACTGAATTTTTTCTGCATTCTAAATCTTCAAATTCTTCAGTTGGTTTCTTAGGGTCATCTTCCAATTTATGTTCTTCCCTTCAAACAATTTGGTTAGGGCATCAAACATAGCTTTAGGTGTCTTGAGAGAGGACACCTGTGGGATAAGGTTATCCTTGATAGAATCAACAATGATCCTCTTTGCGATAACCATCTTCTTCTTATGTAAGGCCTTTTCCTCATCTCCCTTTGGAACTGGAACCTCCTCATGGATGTAGGAGTCTAACTAATTTTCTTCCAGGACCAGGGAGATCCTATACTTCCAAGCTCGGAAGTTATCAGCTCCCTCAAGATTTTCATCAAGCTTGGTATGATGAGACATCTTAACTAAGAACCTCAAATGGAAATACAAAATATTTTAGATCTCACCAGGTTTAAGATGTCGGATCTAAAACTTGAGCTGAAATCCTATAGAGCTGGTTCAGGAGCAAATTAGGGTTTTACTTTTCTGGAGTTCTTTCCACCCAAATTCCTTGAAAATTGTCCCTAACTTTGATTTTGGGGAGGAGATCAATCCAGGCCTGGGCTCACTAAAAAATTCCTCTTCTATGAAAATCCCTAATTTTCGATAGTAGTGATAGGTCGAAAACTAAAAAACCTCAAAATTGGATTCTGCTTTCGATAGAAAGATGCACCATAAGGAGGAGATTTATTCCACCTTACGTTTGCTGAAAATCTATGGAGGAAGATCCACAGACTAGGAATCCCTCGTTCTCATAGCTGCACAGTGTCTTCTTCTTAGGTTAGCTTTGATACCATGTTAGTTCTTCAACATTAAGCTAGCATTATGTTAGGATCTTTACGAAGATAAAAACAAGTACAACAATCAAACACAAGAGACAATGAACACAATGTTTTTCATCGGGGAAACCATAAATGGAGAAAACCCCACAACTTCCTCAGAGATAGAATTAGCACAAGATGTAAAACCCCAAAACAGTAAGATGCACTCCCGATAGCAGTAGTCTTCTTCTTGTCTAGTCCCAGTGTCTTCTCCTTCCTCAACTATGCACTACACTTGAGTGTGTGAGTGATGTGTACTAAATAGAGACCCCAGCTCTCTATTTATACTAATCGCGACATGAATAAAACCCTACTAGGGCCGACCTCCACTAGGAGAGTCTAATAACCCTAGTGCCCCAGAACTGCGGAGACTTTAACCCTTACACAATTGGAGGGTTACCCACTATGACTTGACATTACTTTTTTACATTATTTATTCTCCTGATCGGAACATCAGGGCATGACAACATGACTCAATTACATAATAGATACATCCCGGAATAAACGTTGGGTTACAATACATAAGATAGATAGATGAATACATTCCGAAGTTACAAATACATCAACACAACATAAGGCCATATTTAGTTAAGGAGATGCGTATCATAGGGTATCATATATGAGAATCGTTTGAATTAATACAACACAAGTCCACACTTGATACAACATAAGCCTGTAGTCTTAATACAACATAATACCAATATTTTTACAATACAATGTCCTGAATTGATACCACACAAGTCCTTAATGTTTTTTAACTTTCACATGCACTATTTTAGAGTTCCACTAGCATTTTATATGTGAATTTCCTTTGTTCCAGTAACATGTATCTCAAAAGTTCCTAAAAATATATAAAAATCTTGAAAAAATGGATGGTCTAAGTGGTTTTGAAACTTCCTCCTCGGTTGTAATTTCTCCTTCCCTGACTGTATCTCTTCCATTTTCTATGTAAGAGAGGGATAGGGGAACACAAAAGGTAGTTATCCTTCATTATTGTTGTGTTGGAATAATTTGGACTCTCATACCCCTCACCTATGCCCTAGTTTCCATATACACTTGTTGCACAACCTAGGGGTTGGGATTCTTGGAGGAGAGAAGCATGAGAACTAGATTGAAGGTTTCACGAGGTTCCCTGAATTAGGAGAAGGTATATATTGTACTATTTTCATTGATTAATAAATAATTAACATTCTTCCCTTTCCAAAGTACTATATGTACATATCAATTTTTTATTATATGTTGATGCCATAAGTTTAGGGTTTCATGTCCTTTTGAATATCAATTCTTTATATGTAGTCAAATTGGTTTGAGGAAGGTGTGAAGTTGTTTTGTAGATCCCTTGATTGGAGAGAAACAAGAGAAAATAAGAACATACTTGGATCAACCTTCATTTTGTAAGGTACAAATCCTCCTAACCCTTGAACTATTGCTTAAATTTGTACTTGAATAACTTTATATGCTAGTCTATAAACCCTTAGCACGTTGGTGGCCTCACCCCATCCATAGGAACACTTTCCCTAATAGCACTCTACCATGTATCAAATACAATAAAGAGCCTATCCTAATGTACCTCAAAAGGTACTCAAACATATGCTCATCCACAAGCATAAAAATACAACAGGTCTTCTAGGTACTTTAAGAGACCAATCAACTACTTACACATAATAGCACCATCTGGACCCAATCCAGAATATAGTTTATCTAAAATGGAAAACATGGATTTTAAATCCATCATATATAAAATTATACATCCAATGTGTAATATCATGGAGAAATAAAGTCTCATATTTTCTTTCAATCTACAACATTTGTTGACTTCAATAATCTTCTTCTATATACAGAAGTTCTTTATGAGCTTTCCATTCTCTGTGATTTTCTTCAAGGTCTCATCACTTTCTCAATGATTCTTCATTTTATACTACAACACCATAGCTACCTATTTAAGAGGTTTTAGGATTCTCTGACAGTCCATACAATAACTCTTCTTGGGTATCAATAGTCTCTAATACTTTTACCATGTATATGATCATGTGGATTATGTCCATAAGGTATCACAACCCCTAGATTCCTGAGTCATGTATCATGACTAACTGGTGGATAATTTATTTTATACCACTTGTGAGGACACATCAATACTCCCTCTTCATCTGGAGGAGTTTTTCTTGTTGTAGGTACAACAGATCCCATGTTATTTTTCATGGGAGCATAATTACACATACAAATTTAACTTATTAGAATCCTTTGTCCATTTCATGGATTCTATTACATTTGTCTTGGCTTGTATATTTTTCTAACTCAACCAAAACTTCCAAAATCTATGCCTGATTTGTGTGTTTTCGAGTTGCAGAAGATTAATTTTTGTCTGGAATTGTTTCAATCCCGCAACCTACACCCTGCAACCCATACCGCGCAACCCGCAAGTTTCAGGATGCAAGATTTTGTAGTCATATATTTTGAATCTTCTCATCCTGTAACCCACATCATGCAAATGTGGAATGCAGAATGTGAGAAAATTTTGATAGATATGTTTTGGTCAACTCGCAACCTGCATCCCGCATAAGTGCGGAATGCAGGGTGCAGGATGTTGTTTGTTAATTCGCTTGGTTTGCGTGTTCTCGCATCCCGCATCCTGCAAAATATGGAAGGTAGGTTACAGAAATATTTGAATAAGGTTTTTTGGTTTTTACAATCCCACATCCCACAAATGCTGAATGCGGGTCGTGGAACGATTAATAAAATTTGAACTTTTTGTTTCAATCTCGCATCCCGCAGAGTTTGATCCCGATCGTTGTTTTAATTCTCATCATACGGTCTTAATTATTTATCCCAAATTATATATATGATGGTATTTTGGTAATTTATTCACCATTTTACCACTGTAACTCGCTGTGTTTCGTGAATTTACTATGGGTTTGATTTTTTACCAAGCAACTCTGCCACCATTCGTTTTGGTTACAGGTAAGTTTTTGACTCGCCCTTCCTAATTTGGATTACTTACTATTGGTCCAGTATAAATTGGTTTTAATTTCTGTTTTATGCGTCCAACAGAATATGTCCACCTCAAAAACGCCTCGAATTACCTAGTGTAAAAACCTCCAAAAAGATTTGTTGACCAAAGACTCAAATTTTGGTGTCTTCTTTGATACTAGTTAGATTGGTCCAGAGTCTATTCCATATTCGAAAACGATTATATTTTAGACATTCGAGATGACCAACCCATTTACAAGAGAATTAGGGATTTCGGCATCCATATGATTTCTGCAAGACCTGCCATTCTCCCTTACAACGACGTGGTCAGGTGGATTATTGATCATTCCAATCCAAAATATTGTTCTTTCAATAATAGCACTGGATTTCTACTTGCCAATTTTCATTCTGAGAATTTTTGTAAACATTTATGCTCTTAAACCATTTAGACAACTCCTTAATGCTGATTTCATCAAAGCTGCTAAGTCCAGGTATAACTTCGATGAAATGTTGAAGTCCTGGATGAACGAACCATGAAAGTTTTCCCAAAGGAAAGATGAACCATACCCTATTGAATGGTTTAAGGAACCATATTCCCTACTAGTAGTAATGTTTTGCAGGCTCTACGGTCTCCCTAATTGTTCTTATTTTAAGGAAGAATGGGCTCTAATTGCTCATCATGTTATAACCACGGGAAAATCTCTCCCATGGGCTTCAATCCTTTCTTTAGAGCTCAAAACAACCATACAAGAAGTTTAGAAAGCCACTACCAGGAAGAAACCTAATTTATTCCTCTCTACTTTTATTATTGACATCTTTTGCGCTGAGTTTCGTTATCCTAATTTGCGATGGAACTGGGTACCACCAACCCCACATGTACACATTTACCATGCTGAGCTGTGGGATGCCAACTACATGACCAGATTTTATGACATTTGTGAGAACTTACTTGGTCAAGTCTATTTCTTAATTTTCAAGAAGGAAGCTCCTTCTTTCTCCCCTGAAGCCAAAAGTCTTATAGCTACGATGGGGCATCGGTATGTTGGCAAGACATTTGCATACATCAAAGTCTTTGGTAGTAGTGCTACTCACATGCTACCCAAGGTAGTACTAGGAAGATTGGTTCTCAAAGAAATATCATTCCATACAGTGATCAAAGGGATATACATGAAGTGTGCCATGCCCAAAAGAAACGTCTAGCCAAAGTTTCCTCTGACTCTTGGATCCTTGAGTATACCAACCTCCACCTGAGAATCAGGACTCAGTGATCACATAGTTTCACTCAAGATAGTTTTTTCAGTAAGAGATAACATGATCCCAAAGGGATTGTTGATACCCACCTTAAATAGAATCATTTCAAATCAATATACATTCATGAAGTAGTTTCAGATGACTTAATTTATTAAGGAGTTGACACTTTCTCTGAGGTTTTGGCCAGAGTCAAAGGTAAAGAAGAACATAGTCAAATCCTAATATATAAAAAAGAAGTCAGAGACATGGTTCGACACTACAAGGAAATGGAATTTGATATCCAAGAAAAGATCATCAAAGACAGGGATGAAAAAGAGGCTCAAACAACATGAAAAAAGGCTCAGGAAGCCAAAGACCCTTCCATAGCAGCAAGTTCAGCCATAGATAAAGGTAAAAATCCCTTGGAAGACATTCTGTAGGAATTTGTTGATCAATAGGTTAAAACCTTAATACATACTTTAGATCAATTTAAGCAGAAGCTGACCAGGATGACTTCTACATTGGACACTCAAGAAATTGAAACTTCTCAACCAGTTTGGGATACTCAGGTAACTACTGTTGTTGATACAGCCCAATCTGAACAAACTCAGGTTGAGGATATTGATTTTTCATAGTGGTATAGGAACTGAAAATACAATCTCATAAAGAATGTAGAAATTCAGGCCTGCAGTAGATTAATTTCACTCACAGCAATTAACAATTGATCATGCAAATTATCAACAATGGAGACTGAATATGGAGTTGTAACACAAAATTATATTAACTGAGTGTACAATAGCCAACCCTGTAATAACATAGGCTACTGAATATATAGAATACATGAGCAAATCGAATGCATGAGGAAGCATCCAAATCTAGCATAAAGCAGGCTTACCCAAAATAGGCAAATCCCCCATAGGTGTAAAAAGCTGATCCCAAATCTATCAAGGACCCCACGAATTAGCAAGGGCGCATGGGCAAGATAAAGAGTAGTCAAATGGAAGCTCATACATGCTTTTTTATGGAGGAAAGAGTGCAGGATGAAAGGGGAATAAAACAAGTTCACCTCACCTAGTCTAGCTTTCCTTATGTGCTTTAAAAACTGGAAAAGCAGTCAACAAAGCAGAAAAAGCAGAAGGGCGCCTAGGAGGCCAGGAATAAAGCAGATTTGATTCCCAGGACTTTCCAAAGCACTCCATGAGTCAATAATGGCAAGTTTGACCTCTATGGATAGGCAATTGACAACTTGCACATGGTGGGACTCATGGACTAGGCAAATAAGACAAAACAAATGAAATAATGTCTAAGTGGGTAAATAATATGGGTTGATTATTCTAACAAAGAATAAAGACATATATGCATAAAATTGGCAAAATGGTGTTGCAATGGAAGAAGCAGCTCTGTATAATCAAATGAATAATGAATAATACAATACAATGATCATGGAATATGCATGAATTCCAAAACAATTCGAATTCCCAAGGAATTCATTTGAATTGAATGAATGGGTGTAGCTTAATTGAATGTAAGACATATTAAACACACTAGTTAACCAACTGATCAAGTGCCGATTGAATCAACTGATTCTTAACTGAAGTCGCACTGCAATAAATGACTAATTCTAACTGAAGTAGCTCAGACACATGTCATTGCATGCCAACCAACAAGTGGTAGTGCATCAATAACTCCAATGAACCCTGATGAGGTTAACTGAATTCAAACTGGCCATCAGAGGTGGTTGGAGGTGCCCTTGTTGACTCCAGTTCATTAAATATTAATTAAATAATCAATATAATGAATGGAGGTGCCTTCACCACTCATATTTAATTGATTGTAACCATCAGTTAACAATTAAGTGCATTTATGACACTCATATCACCCCCGGAGTGCTCAAGTTAGCCTCTCCAAATGAAGGAGAAGGATCAGTTGGCCTCCTTGACTGAAGGTAGGCATGGGTGTGCTCATGCTGATGTCATACAATGCTCCTTTGATGTCAATTAAGTCAATAAAACTTAGGATAATGGTTTAACTAGGACAAATTGACCAAATTAAGTGTGCATGGTGGGTAAATGTCTCCAACAAAGGAGAGACCACTCAAGGAATTGAAGGTTCAAGTTCCATCATTTTTTGCTTCTACTTTCGATTTGAACAATTCGGAAGGAGAAGAGGATGAGAGACTTTCCCTTGTGACTGTCACTGAGTAAGGTGGAAATGGAAATAATTTGCAGGAGTTAATGAATGTGTTTAGTGGCAGCAATGTGATATCTTCATCAACTCTCCCAAAACCACATTATTCTTATGATCCTTGTCCATCGTGTTCGGTATTACTCCTCTCATCTATCCTAGACTTATATTCCTTTCCTACTGGTTCTACCATGACACCATTTATGTCTCAACTATATCATGATGCCACATGTCTACCTGATTCCATTACACCTATCTCTGTTCAAATTCCTATTCCGCCATCCACTACATCTCAAGTCTTTAAGGTTCCATTACATATTCCTTTCATTATTTCAATACCATCTCCTTTTCTTGAGAAAGCCTTAGTACTTTCACCATCATCACTTCCAGCTACCACCATGCAAGTTCCATCCATTGAAACCTCTATTCCATATATTCCCTCAACTCTTGAAGTGACTGTTATCCAGAGTAGTACTTCCTTTTCACTCACCTCTCACATTACTAGGCCTATGCCTTCTCATACTATGACTCAAACCTCCTCTTTGATATCTACATGTATTGATTCACCTCCCATTGATGAGATAAGAGATGAATTCAATGAGGACATTGTAATATCTATTGGAGATTATCGTTATAAGAAATATGATAAAATCAGTGGGTTAAAAAGGAAAAAAGAGGAGCAGAGATCAAAGTGGTGTGGATGCATCTCTTTCCAATGAGATTATATGGACTCAGCAATCTGGTGATTCATAGGTGCTAAATTTGATGCTGTCACTACTCTAAACAGGGAATTTGATAAGAAGGCATAAATTATCATATTAAAGGATGAGCTAGAACAAGTCAGAAAACAACATGAGGACCAAATTACTAATTTGGTAAAGATATCTGATGACAGGTATGATGAATTACATGTAAAGAATGCTTCTCTTCAGGATGAGTTACAGGAGGAGAAGATTACCAATGCTACTTTTGCACAGAAGGTAGTTTTGTTGGAAAAAAAGTATGAAGAGGCAACTACAAGTGCAGCTTCATCTTCATTTTTTAAGTTCTCTCCAGAGGAATTCAAAGAGTTGGCTCTTTGAACCAATAGGGAGAATCATGAGTTAATAAGTGAACTCTTTAAGACTTGGACAACATTTTTGAAACTCGTGAAACTTTTGATAAAATGTCTCTGGATTTATAAGATCTGGTTGATAAAAGGAAGCAAGCTTCAAAATCATATGCTGAACTTGTGGACTGGAAAAGGTATATGAAAGACAAGCCAGAAAACATCACCATTCTCAACAATTTATAGTTAAAGAAAATCAATACTATCATGTGAGCCTAGAGGATCTAGATGAAATAGTTTGTGAATCTATCAAGAAGGCATAAGCCATTTCTTGTAGAAGATGGTACACTGTAGACAATCTAATGGATGTTTTATGTTTTCCTACAATGGTACTCATTGACAAGGCATGTCCACCAGGGTTAATGATTGAACAGGTTGAGGAACAAAGAGATTAAGCAGAAGAGAAGATCAAGGATCTTGATAATATCAGTATAGATGATGTGGATCAGTTAATAAAATGACCATTTGCAGTTGAAGGGAAAATCCACATCTATATTCGTGTTTGGTGTAAGCTAGCCAAAAATGAAATAGAAGATCACAAGTGCAATTCCCAACTTGGCATTGAATCTGCTAGCTATCCTGATATTGAGGAGTTGTTAGCTATATGGAAAATATGGAGGGATTTTATAATATATTAGTTTTGTTTAGTTGATTTGATCCCCTTTTGAGGGAAATTCATTCTTTTGTAATAATTATTTAAGAGCTAGTCTTGAGACGTATCATGGGATTTTTGGGGAAGGAAAGATTGGCACAAGAGACTAAAAAACACCTCTGTTTTTCATAAGGTTTATGTAATTTTCTGCTGGACTTTGAACTAATACAGTATTGTTATTTCATATCTCTTGTCATTGATCTGATTGAATTTCTTTGACATATCTCATTTTTTCTTATTTCAAATGGACAGATGTTGCTGTTGTTTACTTGCAATTGATAGATGTATTTATTTATAACTTAGATTTCTCCTTGTTATTGATTAATGCATTGATAAAGCTTTAAGGAATTTCTTCTTTTAACTTTCTTTATCTATTTCTGCAAGTGATTGAACAGTGAAACTTTGCAACAAAATATGTTTGTTTTTCAACTTACATGTGCTGTGTAGGTTAACTTTGAATGATGAAATATTAAGTTACTATTAATTGATTTTTATTAATTAACTATGAGTTAGATGATGAGTTCCTAATTTAATTTACATTTCTATTGATTAGATGAAAATACTTTTCTGGTCACACTTCTGGTCCACCTGTAGATGAATTCAACATTCTCTTTAGGTAACTTAGATCTAGATAAGGTTTATTTTCATAGTTAGATTTTATTTTCCTTTTGTTTCTACCTCCTATCTTGTTTTCCATCCTCGGAAACAGATCCTCTGTGGATCAAAATAAAAAAATATAGCAGAGTCTACTGAAATATCCATGGGAGATCACTACTTTAAACAACTCGAGGATAAAGCAATACTTGCTCAGGATTTCTTGAAGCCTTTAGCTGGTCTTCTTGCTGTGTTGTAAGTCTTAGAAATCCTTTTTCAGCCACATAGACAACTGAATCTTCAACAAATGGTGCTAGAAGGAGGGCCTACACATCATGCCTAAACAAAATACTCAAACACATCCTCCAGCAAGAGATCCAATTATCACTCATAGTCGTCCCCATATGTCTATGTCAGGGGAAAAATAACACAAGGTTCAGACACAGTCCCAGCAACCCTGGACATGAACAGACTACCCCAGCAAACAGATATGTTCCTATATCACCCATTCTAGGACCCATTATAGTTGAAAAAATATTGAAGGGTAAATCCCATAACATTATTGAGATTCGAAGATGGTTCACTGAAGAACGTCCAACCCAGAATCTTCCCCTAGACAATTAAGAGGGTAATCTTAATTCAAGTGACCAAAATGCTGAAAGCAATTGTGACCTTTTCAATGCACAATCTACTCCTGGGTTATATCTAGATTCATTTTTTCAGGAGTCAACCACTCCTCAACATAGAATCTAAGCAAGAGGACCACCCCAATCTCCTCCCTCTTCTTCATCTTCCTCACATGAATCATCAGATTCTGAATGTTCGGCATCATTAGAGGAATCTATCCCTATGGATGATGAACAACATAACAAGCCTTGGTTGGATGGAGATGTTGTGTCTATTTTAGGAGATCAACATAGGTTTCCTAAAAACCATGAGAAGAGGGTTCCAAAATTTAATCCAGATGACAAAATACCTATGGAATACCACATCAAATCTTTTATGTAGGCCATCAGACTTAGGAACATCAAACATGAAGACATGGTTTGCAAACTATTCCCTTACACTTTTGAGGGAAAAGCTTCTACCTGGTATTTTCTTAGAAGCTAGTTCCATCCCATCATGGGATGTGTTCTCCAAACTCTTCACTCAGAAATTTGGGGATGACAAGACCCTAGAGAATTTAGTCATAGAGCTTTCTTCCATGAAGACTAAGGGTAAAGAAAGGTTCAAATATTACAATCACCATTTTTCATATTTGAAGAATAGGATTCCAAGTACAATGTTTCCTTTTGACGAGTTACTAGTAGCTTACTATATTAAGGGTCTCCCAACCCAAATAATCATGTGGGTTAAAAGGGATCGTAAGGAGTCCTTGCAAGATGCCTTCTCTGAAGCAATATAGGTCGAAATGGACATGTTATGTCTTATGGAAAACCCTGACACATCATCTGAACAAGCATCTACCTCGTGCAAGAAAAGTGACCATTCTCCTAAACCCGCTTCTACCAATCAAGATCTGTTGAATATGACTGAAGTGAAGAAGCTCCTCCAAATAATGTCTAATGAGATGGTGGATATCAAGAAAACTAACAATGAAATTCAGTCCAACAATAGAGGATTAATAGGCAACCTTTTAGGAGACCCAACCAACCTCCTCCAAATCCTAGCGAGGGATTCAACTTAGAAGAAATATTTTCTGTCTTGAAATCCTTAGCTGCATGAACACTAGACATTTATAAATCCTCTGAATATCAAGCCACTCAAGATTCACAACCTCCCAAAGAGGAAGAGGAAGATGACTAGCAGGTCAGCACTATGAGTTTCTTTTCAGAATAAGAGGAAGAAGAAGCTAACACAAGTTTAAACCTACAACACACTCACAATACTAGATCTAAAGGGCCACCTCTGAAAAAATCATCACCTGCAACACAGGCTCCCAGCAAAGGTAAAACCCAAATTGAGAAAGACACTCTCATTCCTGACCCAGAATACAATTTGGACGATGATTTGAAAAGAGTCAAGGCAAACATATATTTATTTGATCTTCTCAAAATCCCTTCCATAAGGGATTCCTTTCCCAAAATCAAGATAATAAAACAACCTAGAGAATATCAGAATAACAATATTGAATCTTCTCCCCGACCAAATCATCGAAATTTTGGAAGCAAGGGCACTCCACCCTTATTACTTACTTTTGAAATATTCAACAGGAATGTACATAACTACATGGTAGAATCAGGTGCTTCATCTAATGTCATGCCTCTTTCTGTATGTAAAAATATGAATGCTACATGCGAAACTTGTCCTATCCAAATTGTACAATTAGACAGGTCCAAGGTTAAAGTTGTAGGAAGACTGAGGAATTTTCTACTCAGTTTATCTGCATATCCCCAAATTCATCAGACTATTGATATTGTTATTGCAGATATCCCAGAGACTTACAATATGTGGTTAAGTCGAGATAGGTAAAAAAAATGAAAGGTTACTTTTCTACTGATTGGTCTCACTTGTGGTTACCCCTTAACGAGCATCCTAACAAACTCAAAGTTGACAGAGAACCATTCATGAAAAAAACTATAACTGATCTCGACGGTTCCAATGAATCTATCTCCTTTTTCGATAATAAAATTGAACATTTTACATTTGATACATTTTTTGGAGACCTGCCTATTGATGTTTCCCCAGCAGAGAATGTACAGAAACAATCTCAGAATACTCATCTTACTTTTGTTCCATTCTCTAGTACTATTATGCATAATGTTTATATAATGTAAATACTAACTTCAAAATTGATCCTGTTGTTTGGACTTTGTTTTTTGGTGGATATAGATATAAGGATGGAGCATCTATAAGATGTGTCCTTATTGATCCAAAGGGGATCAAAACAATGATTGCATGCAGATTGGAGTTTGAATGTACCAACAACGTAGCTGAGTATGAGGTGTTAGTCCAAGGACTCAGGAAGGCATAGGAGAGAAATTAAATGCATAGGAGACTTTGACATCATATTAAAATAGGTATGACATCGAATACATTGTTTATTTCCACACGTATTCAATTATCAAAGGTTTATCAGAGATATCACTAACTCCCTTTCAGCATTTAATATCAAATATGCTCCTAGATCATGGAACTTCGACGTTGATTGATTAGCCAATACTGCATCTAGACTAATCTCGCCTGAAGGTTTGTCTCCACAAAATTTCTCTACTGAATTGATGTACACACCTTCCATACCAAACAATGTCACAAATTGGAAAGTGTTCGATGATGACCAACAAATACTACACTTCTTTTCATCCCAAGACACCTTGGAAGTTATGGCTATTGACAAAGATGATCATGAAAATTCGTTATCTAACCCTTCCAATATCATCCCCAAGTTTTTCATCAATTTAGAAAATTTTTACGACTTACAAGATAAATTTAGACAAACCACCAACTACAAGACCCGTAGCTCAACCCGAAATTACACAACTATCAATCTGGGAACATAACAAGACCCCCACTTTATCAATCTTGGAATTCATTGTTCCCATGATGAAAGAAGAATTTTTATTAAAATATGCAAGGAATTTAATGACATGTTTTCCTGGACATATAATGAACTCAGTACTTTCGACACCAGTGTCATGCACCATAACATCCTGATGAAACCTAAGGTAAAACCATATCAACAAAAACTAAGGAAAATGCACCCTAGTTTAGAGCCTTCTGTTAAGAAAGAGCTTGATAAGCTAATCTCGGCCAGTATCATATTTCCCATTAGGCACACATAGTGGATCACTATATTTGTACCTATTCGGAAGAAGAATGGGGAAATCAGACTTTGCGTAGACTTCAGAAACCTGAACTGGGTCTCTGAGAAAGACAAGTACCATGTTCCTCCAATGGAGTAGACTTTACAAAAGTAGCCAGATATGGGATGTTCTTACTGTTAGATGTTTTTTTAGGTTACAACCAAGTCTTGGTTTCCCCCGATGATCAATTTAAAAAAGCCTTCCGAACCCCTTGGGGAACATTCGCATACAGACGAATGCCGTTTGGGATAAAAAAACGTGGTAGCCACGTTGTAGAGAGATATGGATATAGCTTTCAGGGGATTAATCCATAATTATGTCATTGTGTATTTAGATGATGTAACCATTTACTTTAAAAAATGACAAGATCGTTTATCTACTTTGAAACACGTATTCAAAAGATGCAGGAAATTTGGGATTTCCCTCAATCCCAAGAATTCCATCTTCGTTGTGATGGAAGGTACGTTGTTGGGTTTCATCATCTTGAAGAAAGGTGTGATCATTGATCTAGAACACACTGAATAAATCTCCAAGATCAGCCTCCCTAACTCCCGAAAGGCAATGTAGTCATTCTTGGGTAAGATCAATTTCGTCTGTAGATTTGTTCCAAATTTTTCCCAAGTCGTCAAACCCCGGCAATTTTTATTTAAAAAGGATGTACCATTTAAGTGGTCAGATGAATAGAAGAATGCATTTACTAAAATTAGGAGAGCCATATTAGAAGCGCCTGCTCTTATGTCTCCATATTTCAGTAAATATTTCATACTTTACACTTTCGCTACTGATTTTTCTTATGCAGCTGTCCTAACACAAAAAGATCATGAGGATGCTGAAATCCCCATTTCTTTCATGAGTTTGACATTCAAGGGAGATGAACTCAACTATTCAAAAGTTGACAAACATGCCTACATGGTGTATAAATCGGTAAAACATTACATGCCTTATATTTTGAAGTCAAGGACCAAGGTGATTGTCCCGTATGCGGCCATTCGCAATGTCCTCATCCAAAAGGAGTTGGGAGAAAAAAGAGCTCATTGGATGACGACTATAAAGGAATATGATATGGAGATCAAACCTATGAAGATAGTCAAAGGACAAGGTTTGTGTCAACTCTCTGCCTAATCGAATAATCATGAGGATCAACGTGCTGATTAGGAACATGAAGAGGCTATACCTACAGGTTTTGTTAATGCAATCAAAACAACGACATATGAATGGTATGACCACATCAAGTTCTTTCTTCATAATGGGTTTTCCTATGAAACCCTTGATCCTAAGAAACATAGAGCATTAAGTCTGAAATCATCCCCTTATCAACTTATTGATAATGTTTTGTTTAGAAATAATTATGATGGGGTTTTTCTTAGATGCATGGAAAAGGACCAGAGTGACAAGTTCCTTTTTAAATTTCATTCAGGGCCTGTAGGTGGGCATTTCTCGGGTGATACAACGGCTCACAAAATCATCTGGGAAGGATACTATTGGCCTACCCTATTCAGAGACGCTCATGCATATGTCAGAATATGTGAGCCTTGCCAGAAGTGCACTAGAGAAGTCAAGAAACCTTCCTTCCCTTTGCAGCCAGTAGCGGTCCAATTCCCATTTCAACAGTGGGGATTGGATTTCATCAGACCTATCAACCCTGTATCTTCTTTACAGCACAAATACATTTTGACAGCCACCGATTATTTCACCAGGTGGTTTGAAATAGTCCCTCTAAGACTATGTAATACGAACCAGGTAATTTCCTTTCTTGAAAACGAGATAGTAACTAGGTTTGGAACCCCCGAGTATCTCATTTTTGATAACGCGTCATACTTCACATCCATTGACCTGACTAGCTACGCCCTTGAAAAAAGGATCAAGCTTAAGTTTTCTGCTAACTACTATCCTCAGGGAAATGGACTTGCGAAATATTCCAACAAAAACTTGATAAAGATCCTGAAAAATAAAGTGGCTTTGCATCACAAAAATTAGCATACCCAACTCTATAATTCTCTTTGGACAGACCAAATTACTCCGAAGGAAGCCATTGGTAACTCCCCTTATTGCCTAGTTTATGGCAAGGAAGCCGTCCTACCAGATAATCTCACCATCCCTTCATTGTAGTTGGCCCAATCCATCCAAGAGAATGATTCTTCTCCATTACAGCAGAGGATTGATTCTCTTCTCAAGCTAGAAGAAGATAGGGAAAGGGCCAAGAACAAATTATACCAACATCAATAGTTGGTGAAAAAATGGTTCGACGAGAAGTCCTCTTATGATAGAGACTTTTCTATGGGAGATTTAGTATTAAGATGGGACAATAAACACAAATAAAACAAGGAGTATACCAAGTTCCAATGCCTTTGTCTTGGACCATTCATTGTTAAAGAAAATATTGGTCCTAGTACTGTTCAGTTACAAACACTGGAAGGATTCGTTGACACCTATCCAGTGAATGTTTTCCTGCTTAAAAGGTATTTCATTTGAAAAGATCCTTCAACCTTGTAAATAGTTTTGGTGTGTTGTTTTCTTTTCCTTGTTTGCTTGATATTGGTAGGATTTTTGGTAGTCTCTACACATCTGGAAATGATGGGCAATCAATTTTTCTTTTCCTCAATATTCAATATTCTTAACCTTAAGCAAATTGTCAATTTCCATATTCCCTAACTTGTATCAGGATCTGTTATATGCGAATGGAAACCAATGATTACTAGATTTTAGATTAATGTGCTCTCACCCAAGTCAATATATTCTATATGGCTTACTCATGTGACGAAATTCATGGAAGAAAATGGTTCCTCTTGTCTAAGGTCTCATTAGCGCGGTGCAGCATACCTTTATAACTTGGTTAGTCTTACTCTTTTGGAATCCAATCATGGCCATACAAAAAGTAATTTGATTATGTGAATTCGAAGATGAGGGGTCTCATCACGAGCTAGCTCATTAGGTTCATAGGTGCTTAGTGGAATGAAATCTTTGGCATATGACGTGGGGAGGTGGCTTCCAGTTTTCTAGAAGATGGGAGATCCTATCACATGTCGACTCATTCATGATATGTGAAGCATCGATGAGTAACACTACCATTATGTGGACACAAGGCCATGGTAGTGTCTTGCAATCCATATGAAAATAAAACTCTAGTTGTTCCCAAATAGAAGATTATTATACATAAGGAGAAGGGGGTCTTACCCAAGACCAACCTTACTATGATCATGGACTTTATTTTGGAGTAAAATTATCACTATATGGTTCCCAAGCCATGATAGTTTCTTTCGGTCATACAACTTGAAGACAAGAGGTCTCCTTACCGAGTCAACTTGTTCAGTTTCCAGGTCAGGTTTGTGAATGGCACTAATCACCATCATGGGGTAATGGTCCTATGTCAATAGACTCTCATTATTTAAAAAAAAAATGATGGTTTTAGTGGCCTATGTGTGGAGATCCAAAATTGTCAAGGTCTAATCCCAAATTTAACTTGAACTGCGTGCCTATGTTAGCCTGAGTCCAAGTAATCCTTATCCTCCATGCCATCAGAATCAAAGTTGCATTATCTTTAAAATGACCATGGGTGGAAATGCATTAATCACTCTTTGATAATTCTTTGCTCATTTCATTCCTATATTGACATTTCCATAATCTCAAGTTGATCATTTCCCTACTGACATTAGTTATTGGAAAAGGTTACTGTTTTGCAGAGATAGCTGGTTCTTCCATCTAGTCACCATTTGTTGTAGGTACAATAGATCCCATGTTATTTTTACATGGGAGCCCAATTACACATACAAAGGTAACTTATTAGAATCATTTGTCCATTTCATGGATTCTATTACATTTGTCTTGGCTTCTGTATTTTTCTAACTCAACCAAAAATTCCAAAATCTATGCCTGATTTGTTTGTTTTTGAGTTGTGGAAGACTAGTTTTTGTTTGGAATTGTTTCAATCCCACAACTTGCAAGTTGCAGGATAAGGGATTTTGTAGTCATATGTTTTGCATCTTCTCATCCCGCAACTTGCATCTCGCATCCTACAAATGCGGAATGCAGAATGTAGGAAAATTTTGATAGATATATTTTGGTCAACCTGCATCCCGCATAAGTGCGGAATGTGGGGTGTGGGATGTCATTTGTTATTTCGGTTGGTTTGCTTGTTCCCGCATCCCACATCCTGCATCCCACATCCCCCAAAATGCGGAATGTGGGCTGTGGAAATATTTGAATAAGGTTTTTTTGTTTTTATGATCCCGCATCCCGCATCCCACTGTGGAATGCATGTTGCGGAACAATTAATAAAATTTGAACTTTTTGTTTTGCTCCTGCATCCCACAGAGTTTGATCTTGACCATCATTTTTATTTTCATCCTACGGTCTTATTTATTTCTCGCAAATTATATATATGATGGCCTTTCGGTAATTTCTTCACCATTTTACCACTGTAACTCGCTATGCTGCATGAATTTACTTTGGTTTTTTTTTTTAGCCAACCAAATCTGCCACCATTCGCTTTGGTTACAGGTAAGTTTTCGACTTGCCCTTCCTAATTTGGATTACTTACTATTGTTCTAGTAGAAATTAGTTTTAATTTCTGGTTTATGTGTCCAACAGAATATTTCCACCTCAAAAACGCCTCGAATTACCTGGTGTAAAAACCTACAGAAAGATATGCTGACCAAAGGCCCAAATTTCGGTGTCTTCTCTGATACCAGTGGCTACGTTAGTGAGACCTAGCAGTTAGATTGGTCCAGAGTCTATTCCATATTCAAAAATGATGATCTTTCAAACATTTGAGTTGACCAACCAATTTACAAGAGAATTAGGGATTACGACATCCATATTATTGCAGCAAGACCTGCCATTCTCCATTACATTGATGCGGTCAGGTGGATTATTGATCATGCTAATCCAAAAGATCGTTCTTTCAATAATAGCACTGGATTTCTACTTGCCAATTTCCGTTCTGATAGTTTTGTAAATATTTATGTTCTTAAACCATTTAGACAACTCCTTAATGCTGATTTCATCAAAGTTGCTAAGTCTAGGTATAACATCGATGAAATGTTGAAGTCTTGGATGAACGAACCACATAATTTTTCCCAAAGGAAAGATGAACTATACCCTATTGAGTGGTTTAAGGAACCCTATTCCCTGCTAGCAACAATGCTGTGCAGGCTCTATGATCTCCCTAACTGTTTCTATTTTAAGGAATAATGAGCTCTGATTGCTCATTATGTTATAACCATGGGAGAATATCTCCCATGGGATTCAATCCTTTCTTTAGAGCTCAAAACAGACATACAATAATTTCAGAAAGCCACTGCTAGGAAGAAACCTAATTTATTCCTCTCTGCTTATATTGTCAAAATATTTTGCACTAATTTCCGTTATCCTAATTTGGGATGGAACTAGGTACCAAAAGCCCCACCTTTACACATTTACCATGCTGAGCTATGGGATGCCAACTACATGACTAGATTTTATGACATTTCTGAGAACTTCCTCGGCCGAGTCTATTTCCTAATTTTCAAGAAGAAATATCATGCTTTCTCCTCTGAAGCCAAAACCATTATAGCTACAATGGGGGATTGGTATGTTGGCAAGACATTTGCATATATCAGAGGATTTGGCAGTAGTGCTTCTCATATGCTACCCAAGGTAGTATTTGATAGATTGGTTCTCAAAGAAATATCATTCCAGATAGTGATCGAAGGGATATACATCAAGTGTGTCGTGCCCAAAAGAAAACTCTAGCCGAAATTTTATCTGATTCTTGCATCCTTGAGTATACCAACCTCCACCTAGGAATTAGAACTCAGTGATCACATAGTTTATTTCAAGATGGGTTTTTCCAATAAGATACGGCATGATCCCAAAGGGATTGTTGATACCCACCTTAAACAGAATCCTTTCAAATCAAGATACATTCATGAAGTAGTTCCAGATGACTTCATTTATGAAGGAGTTGACACTTTCTCTGAGGTTTTGGCCAGAGCCAAAGGTAAAGAAGAACAGATTGAAATACTACTATATCAAATAGAAGTCAGAGACAGGGTCCCACACTACAGGGCAATGGAATTGGATATCTACGAAAAGATCATCAGACACAGGGAAGAAAAAGAGGCTGAAGTAGAAACAAAAGAGGCTGAAGCAGCCAAAGGCCCTTCCATAGCAACAAGTTCAGCCATAGATAAAGGTAAAAATACCTTGGAAGACACTCCATAGGCATCTGTCGATCAGCAGGTTAAAACCTTAATACATACTTCAAAGCAATTTAAACAGAAGATAACAGGGATGACTTCTGCATTGGACACTCAACAAATTGAAACTTCTCAAACAGTTAGGGATACTCAGGTAACTACTATTGCTGATACAACCCAATCTAAAAAAAATCAGGTTGAGGAGAGACCACTCATGGAATTGAAGGTTTAAGTTCCATAGTTCCCTGCTTCTACTATAGATTTGACCAATTTGGAAGGAGAAGAGGATGAGAGACTTTCCCCTGTGACTGTCACTGAGGAATTTATAAATGGAAATAATTTGTAGGAGTTCATGAATGTTTTTATTTGCAACAATGGGAGATTGTCATCAGCTCTCCAAAAACCACAATATTCTTTTGAGCCTTGTCCATCTTCTTCGGCATTACTCCTCTCATCGATTCTAGCCTTACCTTCCTTTCCTACTGGTTCTACCATGACAGCCTTTATGTCTCAACTCTATCACAATGCCACATGTCTACCTGATTCCATTACATATATCTCTGTTCAAATTCCTATTCCGCCATCCACTACATCTCAAGTCTTTAAGGTTCCATTACATATTCCTTTTATTAGTTCAATACCACCTCCTTTTCTTGAGAAATCCTCAGTACTTTCACCATCATCACTTCCAGCCTCCACCATGTAGGTTTCATCCATTGAAACCTATGTTCCAAATATTCTCTCAATTCATGAAGTGACTGTTATCCAGAGTAGTACTTCCTTTTCAACCACCTCTCACGTTACTATGCATATGCCTTCTCATACTATGACTCAAACCTCCTCAGTTTAACATCCCCAAACCTTTGACTGGTGAAGAGGATACTACCATACATCAAATCATCTGGGCATCTAGCCCCATGAACATTGAAACACATACATATAATGCTGAAGCATGATACTTAAAAACATAAAACATTTTACGAAGCATTAATCATTCATATACATAGCGGAAGCAAAACAAAATGCATTCATATACAATTCAGCACTCAACATGTATATCATCATTCATTAGTGGTAAACATGGTTGCATACACGATTTAGGAAAGAATACTTATCTTATATAGAACTTGTTCCACAAACAGCTACGTCGCTGCAATGTTCCACCCAACCATAGGCCCGTGTGCTCCTTAATCTCTCAGCAATGCTGCCACCCCTGAGCCGAGCATGATTCCCCAAGGAATAAGGAACTAATGAGCTTACACATAGCCAAGGATAACAACACCGCAAGGGTACACAGTTAAGCCAAGCCAACAACGGTTCGGTTTATCAGGTGAACAACAGAGCATCCAAGCCAACAAAGTTGGGTTTATCAGGCCATCTAGGAGCTGGGAAAGGAAAAATCCTAAGCTATTGAGCTCATTAAAGAGCTAAGGTCACTAACACCAGAACCATCTTGGCTTCTAGGACACCCACACACACCCAACACAAGGAAATCAGTCCTTTCTCTACAACACAGTCCCTCAGACCCTGATCTCCCTTCTAGTGCTATTCAGGGGTTGTGGAGAAGAAAGTCAGATCGCTAGCTCTATCTGTGTGGTTCCTAAACCACCAGGTTTATCAAGCACATCAGGCCCTCATTCACCACTCCAATGCATTCTGAAGACAAAAGCAGTGTGTGCATGCAGCAAAATAGCTATTCAAGCTTAAACAGGAGAAAACAACTCCTTGAATCGTTCTTGTTCCTATCGTGGCCAAAATGATTCTTCAGCAACCTACAACAACCAATTCACAAGGGAATACGCAGCCAACAAGAGAGAGGAACAACAGCCAATGAACCACAAGGGAAAACCACAGCAATATTCGGCAACTACCACACTATAAAGGAAAAACACAGTCAACAATGCATGGAGGAGACTGCAACAAATGATTAGTGAGGAAACCGAAGTAGTCTACAGCTCATGATCCATCATGAAGGATGGAACAATACACACTCCAATAATTCCTAGGGAAAATCGATTCTCAGTGTGAATGGAAGGAAAAAAATAACCACATACCGGCAATCGGTGAGAGAGAGAGAGAAGGGAGAACCCCCACATGATGGAATGTAATACATTTTATCCCCGCTATGCATGAGGAAAATGAACAACCACGATTTGAGAGAGTGGACAGAACGGTCAACATCCCAAACGGTGCATGAAGAGGCCACTCCCAGCCTGTGCGTGACTGAACTAGATATGGAGGTGCATGGGGGAAAGCCTACCACCCACCCCTACCAAGCATTAACTGCCTTAACTAACATGGGTTTAAGGTTTGACACATGGCTTTTCCCCATGGGGTCTAGGTTTAGCAATCCCCCCCTTAACCTTAGGAAATCATGCCCTCTTCAATATGGTTGCATTGAACATAGCTGGTTGAGGTTATTTAATTAAAAATGCACATTTACATGATGCCACAATTTAATATATGCCGTATGTTCCAATATACCATCGGTGACAGTTCCAATCCAAAACATAACATAACTAAATCGACGGTGGGCCTTTTCCTTTAGCTCCTCACCATGATTATTTGCAACATATGTATCATGTATATTTAATGCATTGGGGTCAAAACCGGGGTGTTACATTCCCCTCCTCCTTCAATAGCATTGTCCTTAATGCTTTTACAAAATTTGAACAAAATGCTACACTGGTACCGCCTCATTGTTTCGCAGAATTGAACAAAAGTGGGTGTGTCAATCGCATGGCATCCTCCAGCTCCCACGTAGCCTCTTTAGGTCTGTAGTGATCCCATTACACCTTTACCTGCTCTATGGCCCGGTTCCGAAGTGTTGTGACCTTCCTATCGAGGATGCACATTGGCTCGATTCGAAACTCTCCCTTGGGTTCCACCTGAATCACATCCCAATTTATCACATGGTTAGGATCATGTACATATTTGTTAAGCAAATAAACATGAAAAACATTATGAGCTCTAGTACTAGCAGGAAATGCAAGTCTATATGCAATACGCCCTATTCTTTGAAGCACTTCAAACGACCCACAATATGTAAGTGACAACTTGGCACAACTTCCAAGATTCAAGGAACTCTTCTTTGCTTTCAGTCTTAGGTAAACATGATCCCCAACACTGAACTCTTTGTTCATCCTATGCTTATCCACATATCTTTTCTGTCTATCCTCTGTTGCTTTCAGATTTTGCCTAATCTTTACAACCTCTTGCTCCATTTCCTTGAGCAATTCTGGTCCAAGCACAACTCTGTTCACTAGGTTATCTAAAGTCACTGGTGTCCTACACCTTCTTCCATACAAAGATTCATATGGACTCATCCCCAAGAATGCCTGCTGTCCATTGTTGTAAGCAAACTCTACCAAGTGTAAGTAATCTTCCCACCTGGTTGGTTTGTCCATCACATACATGCGAAGCATATCTTCAAGCACCCAGTTAACTCTTTCTGTCTTCCCATCTATCTGAGGATGGTAGGTAGTGCTGAAGTTTAGCTTTTTACCCAAATCTGTAAACAATCCCTTCCAGAAATTGGAAGTGAACTTGACATCTCTGTTAGAAACTATTGCCTTTTGTAATCCATGCAATTTAAAAATCTCCTTCATGAAAATCTGGGCAATGTTATCAGTCTTATCTGTAGACTTCACTGGTATAAAATGTGCTGCCTTTGTTAACTTGTCTATCACAACCATGATGGAATCATGTTGTCTCCAAGTCATCGGCAATCTTGTAATAAAATCCATGGAAATAACTTCCCATTTCCATTCCGGAACTGGGAAAGGATACAACAAACCTACTAGATGTTGATGCTCAACCTTTACCTGTTGACATTTCATGCACCTTGAAATGTATTCAGCCATGTCATTTTTCATTCCTGGCCAAAAGTACTGCTTTCTAGCTGTAGCAATTGTCTTATGATATCCTAGGTGACCAGAATACAGAGCTTGATGGATTTAATCCATAACAACTCTTTTTAAATATGCTACATTCTTAATATGAATTCTTCCTTTATAAGTAATAAGTCCATCTTCTTCCAAATTATATCCCTCATACCTCTTCTCAAGACTTTGCTGCTACAATTTGTCTTTTACCTGCTCATACAATTCATCACCGGCAACATGATTAACAACCTGCTGCCTCAAATCTGATTGGCAAATACTAAGAGATGCCACATGCATTTCCTGTACCTTCCTGCTAAGTGCATCAGCTACCTTATTATCCTTTCCTTTTATGTGCTTGATTTCGAAATCAAACTCACATAAAAATTCCAGCCATCTCTCTTGCCTAGCATTCAGAGTAGGATGATCAAACAAATACTTCAGACCACAATGGTCTGTTCTGAGTTCAAATCTTCTACCCATCAAGTAATGTCTCCACATCTTGAGGGCATGTACTATGGCTGCAAGCTCGAGGTCATGAGTGGCATAGTTCTTCTCATGCCCCTTCAACTTTCTCAACTCATAACATATCACGTGGTTGTCCTGCATAAGGACTCCTCCAAGCCCTTGTCCGCATGCATCGGTACATACCACAAAATATTTCTCTAGATCTACAACTTTCAATACTGGTGCACTGGTGAGAAGATTCTTCAACTGCTGGAAGTTCTCTTCACACTTCGAATTCCATTCCAACTTCATCCCCTTCTTTTGCAAAGAAGTGATGGCATGTGCAACCTTGGAAAATCCATCAATGAATCTCCTATAGTATCCTACAAGTCCCATAAAAGATATTACATCTGACACATTTCTTGGAGTAGGCCAATTCATAATGGCTTCAATCTTCTCAGGGTCTACTTATATACCCTCTTCTGAGATAATGTGACCCAAATAATGAATTCTATCTCTATAGAAGTCACACTTGCTCAGTTTTGAATACATTTGATTTTATCTAAGCACTTGAAATGTCAATCTCAAATACCCTTCATGTTCTTCCTCATTCTTAGAATAAATAAGAATGTCATCAAGGAAAACAAGAACAAACTTTTCCAAATACTTGCTGAAGACACTGTTCATGAGGCACATAAATGTAGCTGGTGCATTGGCGAGACCAAATGGTACCACTAAAAACTCATAGTGCCCATACCTTGTCTTGAAGGTTGTCTTATGAATGTTTTCATCCTTGATTCTCACCTGATGGTAACTAGACCTCAAGTCAATCTTTGAAAATACCTTTGCTCCTCTTGTTTGATCAAAGAGGTCATCAATCCTAGGAAAAGGATATTTATTCTTCATAGTAACCTTGTTCAACTGCCTATAATCAATACATAACCTGAGTGTACCATCTTTATTCTTCACAAATAGAACCGGTGCTCCCCAAGGAGACACACTTGGTTGGATATACTTCTTTTCCAACAACTCTTGCAATTGCATCTTCAATTCTAGCATCTCCGGTGTACTCATCCTGTAGGGTGTTTTGGACACTGGTGCTTCTCCTGGCACAAGTTCAATGGTGAAATCAATGTCCCTCTTTGGAGGAATCCCTGGAATCTCATCAGGAAACACATACTTGAATTCCACAACACATGATAGTCCTCGAACCTAGGAGTTTCATCTCCTGTTGATTCTAGAATATGAGCTGCATACAACTGGTAACCTTTCCTACATAATTTCTTCAACTGCGTTGCTGAAACTTGTCTTACTGAAATTACCTTTGGAATACCTTTCACCACTGTTGGGTTTCCTTCTTCATCCATGCATTCAAAATTCTTGTTATAGCAGTCAAGCTTTACTCTATGAGCTTCTAACCAATCCATTCCAATGAGAACATCATAGGAACCAAGCGGTATAACATTCAGATCCACACAAGTGATCAATCCATTCATAACCAATGGACATTTTTCTACCAATTCAATGACCTTTCTCTTAGTCCCAGTGGCTAGCTGAACTAACCAAGATTTTCCATGCTTAATCTTCTTAAAAGCACAAATCTCCACTACCCTAGGAGTAATGTAACTATGAGTAGAACCAGGGTCAATTAAAATAGAAACAAATTGTTCAACAATCTTACCTGCAACTTCAACCACAGTTAACTGGTGATCTTCCTGGCGGTCCTCCAGTGCTGTATAAATTCTAGGGACTACCCTTGATACTTGACCCACTGTCTCTGCTTCCTGAATGTTATAAGTTGGCCTTGCACTTTCATTCTCAAGTGGACAATATTTGCGCAAGTGGGGTCCTTCACATTTCCAACATTTGAGTGGACCTTTATTCTGATGTGGCTCTTTAGGCTTTCCGCCTGTCACTCCAACTGGATTACTCGCAGCTTGGCATGGTTTCTTCGACTGATTCCTGAATCTAGAAGGATTGAAACCTTTCCTTCTTTGCTCAAACTTCTCATTCTTCTTGTCCTTCCATGCCTTATGGTAATCAGGTTTACCTTTTCTTTGCTCATAGCAATACTTAGCCTTCCTTTATTGCTTCTTAAAGAGTTCTCGGTTCATAAAACTCAATCCTATCCTTGTAAGACTGAGGCAATCCACTCAGAAACCGCTGGACCTTTACTTTTTCATCTTTGATGTAATAGACATACCTCAACAATTCTAAGAACTTATTTGCATATTCATCCATGGTCTGCTGTCCCAATATCAACTCGTGGAACTCCTTGATCTTGTCATCATAATACTTGTCAAAGAGGTATTTCTGCTTGAAATACTTCTTGAACTGTTTCCACTTCAGTTTCCTTTCGTTGATCCTCTTTACTTGCTTGAAATTTTCCCACCAAATGGATGCCCTTCCATTCAGATTGAATATGGAAACTCTTGACTTCATGTTTCTTGTATAATCCTGCACTTAAAATTACTTCTTTATCCCAAGAATCCAAGCTTCAGCCTCTTATCTAGTCTTTATCTCACCATCAAATGTAGGAGGTTTAGCTTTCTTAAATTCATCCCGAGAGTGATCCCTATGGTGTCTTCTTCTTATCCTTTTATGAGAATATGAGTTTGTATCTCCACTGGATTCTTCAAAGTCAGATGATCCACTAGAAGTCCTTCTCCTCTTCCTAGTGCTGCTCTTACTGCCTTCTGGTCTTGATGTACCTCGTCCATAATCTATCTTTCTCTGCAAGTCTGTTAAACTCTACAACATGGCAGCATTGAACTGATGCTACTCTTCCTAGGATTTAATCAAAATTCTCATGGTGGCTGCAACCTCGGATGGTGTCTCTTGGAATATCCTTACATTAGAATCTATGTCATCATTTCCATTACGGACATTTTCTCCCATGGAATCTCCTGCATGCTCGTAAGAATCCTAAGCAGCATACCCATCATGGGTTCTCATGACTGGACCACCTTTTTCTTTATTGTTCTTCTTGGAATTCTACTCTTGGAAGTTGTCTATAATTCTACAAATGTGTTATTAGCAAGCTGTTAGATGCATATCATCAATATAAATCAAAACTACTTACCTTCCTTAGGAGAAACATAATAATAATTAGTTTTTCTTAAAACACAAAATCTTCTCTATCTCTTGTTCAACTCAGTAACCACTAATAGTCTACTGAAATCCTACTAAAAGATAGTTGAAAACTGCTTGAAAAATTGCTGAGAAGTTCCTTTGAAAAACCCAAATCTCCTTTGGCCCAATCAGACCTCCTCCCAGTTATATTTTTGATACTTTGGTGGTAAAAACACCTAGCTCATCGGTGGTCTGCTTGCTTATTTCTTTCTAACGTGTCCGCCTGCAAATTGACTAAACTCCTAATCAACATCGACGAGAAAATCGACTGTTCATCGGGTCCTTTCTTCACTAACCTTTTGGCGTTTCGGCAGTTGAAACCTCTAATTTTCTCCGTTGTATCAACGGGTTGCTCGTCTATTTCCTTTTGCTGTATTGGGCCTATAGTGGTCTACTATTTTGAGCTCTATCGATGATCCGCTTGACTAAATTTTTCTGCCATATCAGGTCCATAATGGTCTAATAGTCTGAACTTTATTGGCAGGAAAACCAACTAATCTGTTGCATCGGCGGTCGGGCGTACTGGCGTTAGGCAGTTAGTCCTTTCGGTTTCCGCAACGGCAACCCACGATATTTCTATGAATTTCATAGCCACGGTCCTATCAGTGGTCGAAACAATTGTCCATCAGAGGAATAGTCTACTAATCAACCGCAACGGTGGACATTTGATCAACTAACTTTATCTGACGTAGCTCATCGGCAACTGAATCATCTAAGCATCGGCGATGTGATCAACTCTGATGATTCTATGACTTAGAAAATTTTTCAAAATTTATCTCTTTAGTCTTCTTTTCTTCCGTCATAGTTATGCATCGAAACTCGGAGCCACTATCCACTAAACACCTCGGCATCGGCGAGTGGAAGGACTAATGCATCCCCAGAATAGTTCACTCTGCAGCCGCAATGGCGGTCCATCATTGTTGAACCTTTTTCGATCGGTGGCCGGATCCCCTAATGATTTCTGATTGGCGAGTTGAAGCACATCGACAGTTGAAACCTGTAACCGTCGAAAGCTTAGTGCTCTAAACTTCCGCAACAGCGGGTGCGTGAACCACTAACTCCTTCCGATGTTCATCGACGACTAGTACAACTAACATTTTTTTATGGACGATGATCTCGTGCCTTAGAGAAATTTTTTGAATTTTTCATCTTCCTTCAGCTTTTCCTTCAACTATTCAATGGCGATGTCAACAAATATTCCCCTCCGATCGCCAATTATTTTGTTCCTTACAAAAAAAATATTTCAAAATTTTTTTCTACTGCGTCGGCTGTCGAAATGATTTTCCTCTACAGCATCGGCGGTCGGGGCTCTATTCGTTAGAAGGATAGTTGTCTACCCATATGCAACGGTGGCACAAGATCATCCATCCTCTTCAATGTAGTCGCCAACTTTTTTCTGCATCGACAATGGGATCATCTAGGCATCGACGATGTGATCAACTAATCATCGCTGATTGCCGACGATTTTATGACTTAGAAAAATTTTCAAAAAATTTTCTTTAGTCTTCTTCTCTTTCGCCGCTTCATCAGCTCAACCATCTCCTATTCTTCGCCGATTGCTGATAGTGAAAAAATCAAAGGTTCTTTCCACTAAGTGGAACCATTGTTTTGGTGGTCTTCGACTAATCTCCGCTAAAACTGCGGCTCCCCTCCATCGGGTGGTCATTAGACTAATTCTTCCGTTGTGTCAGAAGAACTTCTCATTGAGTTCTTCGACACATCAACGAGAGAGGAAATCAATTCGTCAATTTCCTTTCGATTACCGTACGTTGAGTGGCCTTCCCACTAAGTGCTCTGCTGCATTGGAAGAACTTGTCACTAAGTTTTTTGATGAGACGACAATTCTGGCACTTAGAAATTTTTTTGAATTTTCCTGTCACAATTTTCTAATCTCTGCTGGGTAGAAGGAAACCTACCTATGCTATCTGATCTTTCATGGCCCATTCAGACCCATGCTGCAACCAAATCTCTGATACCACACTGTAACGCCCCCAACCCTCCGACCGACGAAGAGGATGCTACCATACATCAAATCATCTGAGCATCTAGCCCCATGAACATTGACACACATACATATAATGTTGAAGAATGATACTTAAAAACATAAAACATATTACGAATCATTAATAATTCATATACATACCGGAAGCAAAACAACATGCATTCATAAACAATTCAGCATTCAACATGTATATCATCATTCATCAATGGTAGACATAGTTGCATACACAAGTTAGGCAAGAATAATTATCTTATAGAGAACTTGTTCTGCAACCAGCTATGCTGCTTCAACATTCCACCTAACCATAGGCCCGCATGATCCTTAATCTCTCAACAATGCTAACAACCCCGAGCCGGGCATGATTTCCCAAGGAATAAGGAACTGACAGGCTTACACATAGCCAAGGATAACAACACCGGAAGGGTACACAGTTCAGCCAAGCCAACATAGTTGGGTTTATTAGGTGAACAACAGAGCAACCAAGCCAACAAAGTTGGGTTTATCAGGCCATCTAGGAGCTGGGAAAGGCTAAATGCTAAGTTGGTGAGCTCATTGAAGAGCTAAGGACACCAACACCAGAACCAACCTGGCTTCTAGGACACCCACACACACCCAACACAAGGAAATCAATCCTTTCTTTGCAATGCAGTCCCTCAGACCTTGAACTCCCTTCTAGTGCTATTCAGGGGTTGTGGAGAAGAAATCCAACTCACTAGATCTATCTACATGGTTCCTAAACCACCAGGTTTATCAAGCACATCAGGCCCTCATTCACCACTCCAATGTAGTCTGAAGACAAAACCACTGCATGCATGGAGCAAATTAGCTATTCAAGCTTAAACAGGGGAAAACAACTCCCTGAATCGTTATTGGCCCTATCGTAGCCAAAATGATTCTTCAACAACCTACAGTAGCCAATTCACAAGGGAATACGCAGCCAACAAGAGCGGGGAACAACATCCAATGAACCATAAGGGAAAACCACATCAATATTCAGCAAATACCACACTGTAAAGGAAAAACACAGTCAATAATGCATGGAGGATAGTGCAACCAGTGATTAGTGAGGAAGCCGCAGCAGTCTACAACTCACAATCCATCATGAAGGATGAAACAATAAATAGTCCAAAAATTCCTGGGGAAAATCAATTCTCAGCGTGAATGGAAGGAAAAACATAACCGTAGACCGACAGTCAGTGTGAGAGACAGAGAAGGGCGAACCCCCACACAATGGAATACAATACATTTTATCCCCGCTTTGCATGAGGAAAAAAAATAGCCATAATCCGAGAGAGTGGGCAGAACGATCAGCATCCCAAACAGTGGGTGAGGAGGCCACTCCCAGCCTGTGCGTGACTGAATCAGCTATGGAGGCACATGTGGGAAAGCCTGCCACCCACTCCTACCCAGCATTAACTGCCTCAACTAACAAGGGTTTAAGGTTTGACACATGGCTTTTCCCCATGGGGTCCAGGTTTAGCAATCCCCCCCTTAACCTTAGGAAATCATGCCCTCTTCAATATGGTTGCAATCAACACAGCTGGTTGGGGTTATTTAATTAAAAATGCACCTTTACATGATGCCACAATTTAATATATGTCGTATGTATTGATATACCATCGGTGACCATTCCAATCTGAAACATAACATAACTAAATCGATGGTGGGCCTTTGCCTTTAGCTCCTTAGCATGATTATTTACAACATATGTATCATGTATATTTAATGCATCAGGGTCAAAACCGAGGTGTTACTTTGATATCTATAGGTATTGATGCACCTCCCATTGATGAGATAAGAGATGAATTCAATGAGGACATTGTAATATCTCTTGGAGATTATCGTTATAGCAAATCTGATAAATCAGTACTTAAAAAGGGAAAAAAGAGGAGTAGAGATCAAAGCGGTCTAGATGCATCTCTTTCTAATGAGATTATATGGGCTCAGCAGTCTGGTGATTCACAGGTGCTAACTTTGATGCTGCCACTACTCTGAACAGGGAATTTGATAAGAAGAAGGAAAACATTATCAAATTAAAGGAGGAGCTGGAACAAGTTAGAAAACAACATGAGGACCAAATTACTAATTTGGTAAAGACATCTAATGATAGGTATTATGAATTACAGGTAAAGAATGTTTCTCTTTAGGATGAGTTACAAAAGGAGCAAACTACCAATGCTACTTTTGCATAGAAGTTAGTTTTTTTGGAAAAACAATATGAAGATGCGACTGCAAGTGGAACTTCATCTTCATTTTTTAAGTTCTCTTTGCAGGAATTCAAAGAGCTGGCTCTTTGAACCGATAGGGAGCATCATGAGTTAATCAATGAGCTATTTAAGACTTTGGACAACATTTTTGAAACTCATGAAACTTTTGATAAAATGTTTGGATTTAGAAGATCTAGTTGATAAAATGAAACAAGCTTCAAAACCATATGATGAAGTTGTGAACTGGAAAAGGTATATGAAAGACAAGCTAGACAACATCACCATTCTCAACAATTTCCAGTTAAAGAAAATCAAGACTATCCTGCGAGCCTGGGAGGATCTAGATGAAACAGTTGCTGAAGCTATCAAGAAGGCACACGCCATTTGTTGTAGAATATGGTATGCTACAGACAATCTAATGGATGTTTTATGTTTTCCTGCAATGGTACTCATTGACAAGGCATGTCGACCAGGGTTAATGATTGAACAGGTTGAGAAGCTTAGAGATGAAGCAGAAGAGAAGATCAAGGAGCTTGATCATATCGGTATAGATGATGTGGATTGGTTAATAAAATGACCATTTGCAGTGAAGGGAAAATCCACATCTATATCTGTGTTTGGCATAAGCTAGACAAAAATGAAATAAAAGCTCACAAGTGCAATTCCCAACTTGGCATTGAATCAGCTAGCTATCATGCTATCGAGGAGTTGTTAGGTATATGGAAAATATGGAGGAATTTTCTAGGATATTAGTTTTGTTTGGTTGATTTGATCCTCTTTTGAGGGAAATTCATTCTTTTGTAATAATGATTTAAGAGGTAGTTTTCAGACGTATCAGGGGACTTTTGCGAAAGGAAAGATTGGCACAAGAGATTGAAAAACACCTCTGTTTTTCATAAGGTTTATGCAATTTATTGCTGAACTTTGAACTAATACAATATTGTTATTTCATATCTCTTGTCATTGATCTGATTGAATTTATTTGACAGATCTCAATTATTCTTATTTCAAATGGACAGATGATGTTGTTGTTTAGTTGCAATTGATAGATGTATTTATTTATAACTTAGATTTCTCTTTGTTATTGATTAAAGCATTGATAAAGCTTTAAGTAATTTCTTCTTTAAACTTTCTTTATCTATTTCTGTAAGTGATTGAACAATGACACTTTGCAGCAAAATATGTTTGTTTTTCAACTTACATGTGCTATGCAGGTTAAATTTGAATGATAAAATCTTAAGTTACTGTTAATTGATTTTTATTAATTAACTGTGAGTTAGGTGATGAGTTCCTAATCTAATTTACATTTATGTTGATTAGATGAAAATACTATGTTTATTCGCACCTCTGTTCCACCTGCAGATCAATTCAACATTCTCTTTAGGTAACTTAGATTTAGATAAGGTTTATCTTCATAGTTAGATTTGATTTTCCTTTTATTTCTACCTCCTATCTTGTTTTCCAACCTGGGAAATAGATCCTCTGTGGATCAAACTCACAAAAGCTAGCAGAGGCTACTGAAATATCTGTGGGAGATCACTACTTTAAACAACTCAAGGATAAATTAATACTTGTGCGGGATTGCTTGAAGTCTTTGGATGGGTCTTCTTCCTGTGTTTTAAGTCTTAGACATCCTTTTTCAGCCACATACACAACTGGGGATTCAAAAAATGGATCTAGAAGGAGGGCCTACACATCATTCCTAAATGAAATAATCAAACACCTCCTCTAGCAATAGATCCAATTATCACTCATAGTCATTCCCATGCGTCTACATCAGGGGAACAAATAAAACAAGGTTCAGACACAGTCCCAGATACCCCTGGACAAGAACAGAGTAACCCAGCAAACATATATGTTCTCGTATCACCCATTATAGGACCCATCACAATTGAACAACTATTGAAGTGTAAATACCATACCATTGTTGAGGTTTGAAGACGGTTCACTGAAGAACGTCCAACCCGGAATCTTCCCCTAGACCATAATCAAGGTAATCTTAACTCAGGTGACCAAAATGATAAAAGACATTGTGACCTTTTCAATGAACCATCTACTCTCGTGTTATATCTAGATTCATTTTTTTGGGAGTCAACCACTCCTTGACATAGCATCCGAGTAGGAGGACCACCCCCATCTCCTCCCTCTTCTTCATCTTCCTCAAACGAATCATCAGATTCTGAATCTTTAGCCTCATCAGAGGAATCTATCTCTGTGGCTGATGAACAACATAATAGGCCTTGGTTGGATGGATATGACGTGCCTGTTTTAGGTGATCGACATAAGTTTCTTAAAAACCCTAAGAAGTGGCTTCCAAAATTTAATCCAGATGACAAAATCCCTATGGAATACCACATCAAATATTTTATGCAGGCCATCATACTTAGGAACATCATACATGAATACATGGTTTGCATACTATTCCCTTACGCTTTTGAGGGAAAAGATTATACCTGGTATTTTTCCTTAGAAGCTAGTTCCATCCCATCATGGGATGTGTTCTCCGAACTCTTCACTCAGAAATTTGGGGATGACAAGACCCCAGAGGATTTAGTTGTTAGATTTTTTTTCATTTAAGCAATATGATCTTAGGATCTTATCTAAAAGAATAACATCCACATCAATAAACATAAGAGAAAAGAGACACAAAGAATTTTCCTCGGGGAAACCATAAAGGAGAAAACCCTGCAACTTCCTCAGAGATAGAATGAGCATTGATGGCAGCAGTAAAACCCGAAAACATAAAGATGATCTCCAATAGCTTGTTCTCTCTCTCTCACTTGAGATAGCTTCTCCTCTCTCACTCATGCACCCTAGTGAGTGAGTGAGTGTGTGATAAATAGAGAGTCTCACTCTCTATTTATATTCTTTCGTTCACTTAATATTTGACTCTGTTATGTAGGCTCAAGTAATTCTAACTTAGTTATGTAGGATCGAGTAACCACAACTAGGGTACTAATGATCCAACTTACATTAACTCACCTAGGGCCGACTTCTCTAGGAGAGTCTAATAACCCTAGGGCCCCACAACTGCCAGGACTTTAACCCTTGAACAATAATGAGGTTTTCCCTCTATGACTTTACATGACCTTTTTACATTACAAATACTTCCCAAAATAAGCATCAGGGTACAATACATAAAATATATAAGTGAATACATTCTAAAGTTACAAATACATCAACACTACCTCTTAACTAGGAAGGTATTCTCTTGACACAATACATCAATACAAGTCTTCGTCACTAGATCAGGTCTGGATCATCATCAAAGCTAGATCCTCATTACAGCTACATCATCACTGGATCATCATCATCATCACTGCTTCCGCTATCTTGATCAACTGGTGCTTTCTCTCAATTCTTCTCATCATAGGAAGTTATACAAAGACAACCCTTTTTCATGTTGGTTGTAGGCCTAGCCTCCATGTAGGTCTTCTTCAACGTTGTTGGAGGAGATAGTTAGTAAGCTGACTAAGTCGATCAGCCGACTAATTAGAGATTAGTTCAGCCACATAAGGTCGTGTTGGTTGACTGAACTAACTGGTAGTTATTTGTAACTATTTGTAAATCATATATATTAGGATGTTGATCCAGATGAGAACTCGATTCAGTTCTGTGATTTGTATGGAGACTTTTACTATAATATAATCTGTTATTCCACATCTATGTCTTGTCTCTTGTCTCTGACATGTATGTATGCTTTTAATGTGTATTATTTGTAACCCTCTTTGATCCATGAGATTACAACATTGGTTCCGATGCCGGTAGTACATACCTGAGATGAATACAAGCAGATGATATCAAAACAAGAGATTAAAGACTGGTGGGAGCATAAGATAGCAAATTACTTGTAGAATTACATGCAGACAAACATATTAACAGCTGCTCAAGTGAAGGAAAGATTCTTTACCGAAACCCATGAGAAGTTTGTAGAATCGGTACCCTAGCTTCTGAAGAAACTTTTGGATGAAAAATATGGAAGCAACTAAAGACCAACAGCTACTAGAGAAACTGATTCAAGGGGAAAGAACAAACCTGTTGGTGTGGTTTGAAAACATCACTGATGAATTCTATGAGGAGCAAGCTATAGAAGAAAAAAAATTGGTAGAAAGCATTCAGAATAAATTCTATACAGACCTTACTAAGCAATTCCTATGTTCCTTACCAACCTTGATGTTCAAATTCCTTATAGAAGAAGGAGTGGGTCATATCATCGAACCTCGTCCATCACTACGCAAACTGCCACAAAAATCTAACTAGGCGGAGAAACAAAGGAAGTGGGAGAAATTCATTTCCGAAAGGGAGTGGGAATATTTCCTAACCAAGTAAAAAGAACTATCTGATATTTCTAAAGTGTCAGGTAGGCCACGGGGGCGTATCTGGTCATATGTCAGGGTAAATTGAACAGGATTCTAGTCGACTGACAAGAGATACCACCACCAGCGATGAAAAGTCAACCTAAGAAGGAAATTGAACGGATAGTGACACATAAAGGTACGGTGGATTTACAGAAAATAGAGAGAGAGAATAGGCTGAAAAGAAGGAAAGAAAGAAGAGAAAGAGCTATATCACTGCAAAGAGGAATGAGTACTAGGGTGAAAGCCCAAGAAAGAAATCTACTAGAGTCGGGTCATGACTGACACGAAGAAGGCATGGATGAAGAGGAATCACCCATGGAATAAGACTAGTGGATAGAGTAGTGAGAAGCTCTCCAAATAGAAGTTTCCCAAGAGGTAAGACCTCTATCTCCAATGAATCTGAGTACCAGAATGTAAGCCATTGTCGAAGAATATTTAAGACTAAGAGCTAGTGAGTTTGGTATTTGGATCTGATTAGACGATGAAGTAAATGATGATAATCATTTAGTGATCATTTAGTGATCGGAGAAGAAATTACAAACAAAACAACCGACGGGAATGAGAGTTCCATTGACAATAATTCTGTACAAAGAAATAAGCAAAACATCCCACTACCTGCACCACCACCCCCACCGCCACCACCTCCTGAAGAAGACAGTGACAACGAATCGTACATGGGTCACGGGTCAGCACATATCCCTCTATATGAGGGCGACAAAGATCCTAGATGACATTGGTTCAACTGTGAGTCAACATGGGAGGAAAACCAGGTCACATATGAAGATAGACAAATGGAACAATTCGCTGGTGCCTTGAGGAAGAGAGAACTAACATGGTACGTGACCTTTACTGAAAGAACCCCTCAAGCATCCAAAGTAGAGATTAAAATGTAATTTTTGTTGTTCTTTAAAACTCCAGATGCAAAACATATGGCAGCTAAAAAATTGAAAACGACATCACAAAAACCAGTAGAATGTTTTCGTGACTACAACAAACGCTGGAAAGACCTCCTCTACCAATTGGATTATGTAATTAATGAGAAACTATTAATTCAGTGGTTCCTTCTAGGTCTATCACAAACAATTCGGTGGCACATAATCCTGGAGATGTTCAAAACATACGAAGATGCGCTTACTAAATCCCTACAAGTAGAGATGGATGAAGACTTCCTAGCATATCCCATGGATACTAGACTAGAAGAATAGCTCAAAATCATGCAGAAATCACTAAAAGAGATAAAACTTAAGATTCAGGATGTCTGGTGCATGAAATGCTCAAGGGCTGAACATTCAAAAGATAACTGTCGACAAGACATCAGCTGATAGGATGTTTGATTTGTGTAGACAAAGTGCTTCTGTGACATCTACCAAGAACATGGAGAACACAAAACAAAATATTGACTGTTTAATATGAAAAATGGTAAAGCATCTTGGTGTGCTATCTGTGAAGTGAAAAGTCATGCTATGGTTGAATACCACCTAAACTTAAAAAATCAACAAAACTACTAGGAAGTCTACTAGACAAACACAATCGCGTAGAATAATGATCAACGAAACCATGCGCAAAACAAACAGAATAATCAAAGGTACAAAGGTCATCGATATGAGCATCAGTTCGACAACCAACGTGGAGGATATGGAGGTCGAGGTTGATTCTCTGGGAATCGTGACAATCGACCACGTTGGCCCATCCAATGTTTCACGTGCTACAAAGAAGGTCACCGATATGTAGACTGTCCATACAAGGACAAAATTGAATTTAAATTATGTACTAGTTGTGGAGTAGGAGATCATTCATTAGAGGATTTCCCTACTATGCTTGATAAAATAAATAAAAATGTTAATGTTAATGTCTTATCATGCATGCAAAAACATGATATAATCAATACAAAGAATCTGCATATAGTAACCTGACAAGCAACAAAAATTGGGAGTGATAATCCATGAATAACAAAGATAAAATAAAAGAATGATTATCCTAACCTAGCTAAACAAAAACAACCATATAAAGACGCAACGAATATATTTAAAGAATTTGCTCGACAAGAAGAAGTTGAAGATAAACGACAAAGCATAGTTAAAGAACTAATACGTTTAGTACAAACTGATAAAACTATGTCTGAATTCATTGACCTATTGTATAAAATAAAACACAACAATAATACAAAAAAACAAACAAAAAATATCTCCATTCTAAACTAGAATGACAAAAGTGATGCCGACCCACTTGTCGACCTAGAAATTGAAGGATACCATGTCCGACAAGTTGTGCTCAACTTCGGGTCACAAGTAAACATTATGACTCACGACACTTGGGAACAATTGGGTAGAGCTCGACTATACAAGTCAGGAATATACCTGAAATTAGCCGACCAAGGTCTAATTGAACCTATCAGAGATTGGAGAAATGTCGACATGACCATAAAATAAATATCGACCAAAGTCAACTTTGAAATTATTGACCCTAAGGAAGGATCCAGTTCCTTCCTAGCATTGGTAGGTCGACCTTGGGGAAGAAAAATGAAAGCATCGATATCCTTAGACAAGGAAATAATAAAACTAAAACGGAATGGACAAAAAGTCATAGTACCTATCCATCCATCCCAAGGAGAACCTTGGATAGAACCTATTGATGACGAAGTCAACATCCGACAATTATATCAGATACAAAACAATGAAGACTACACAGAACCCAATGTCTATGGTGAACTTCACTTAGGAAATCAAGATTCAGTAGGATACAATTCAGATACAGAATTATATGATTGGGAAGTTGAGAACTACGAAACACAAGCAAGAGGTTGTTGGACCATTCAAAAAGTGCAGAAGAAACCAGTCCAATAGTGCTTCTTGGTGTCCATCATCCCAAAAATACTTGAAAATAAAAGTAGGGAATATCCTACCCTAAAACCAGCAAATATAAATATCACACAAATCCCAAGGTACAAAGAAAGAGAATCACTAGTTATGCATATAGAACAAGTATCCAGACACATTGGTGAACATGGCCGACTACAAAGATTAGTGGAAACCTTCACATGGAAAGCTACTAGATGGTGGGATACCCATCAATCAAGATTGTAGACATGGACAATAGCTTCGACCTACTTTATAGAAAGATTCGGAGGAAAAAATTTAACCAATCAAGCCCAAATACCTATGTTCATCCAAGGGCAGGATCCAGAAGACCACATAAGAATATGTGAAAAAGAATGGAAAAGACTTGGGTATAAGGATGAACATACATGGCCACGCATTTTTCCATCGAAGCTATCCGACTTACCAAACAAATGGTACAAAATGGAAGAAGCTCAGGGTGAAACATTCCTATGGCATGAACTAAGAGAGAATTTTATCAAAGATGCCAGCTTTATACCAAAGGATATAAAGTTAGTCAAAACTGTAAAACAAATCAAGGCATTTATAGAACCGACCGAGAACGAAAACCTAAAACATGGCCGGCCGACAATAAAGTGCAATAACATTCAAACCAAGACAACACCACAATAAACAAGGATACAAATGGAAAATGAAAATCCGGAAGGGAAAATATTTCGATGGAAATCATACAATTCAGAAACAACAAAACCAATTCGTACAGTGCTCAAAGTCGAGATAGTCGAAGACACCAACTGAATGAGTGCAGTAGACTTTCCTGCCACATTTTCACAGTTTAAAGAAGGGATCCAACCAATCAATGAATCCAAAACACTAGAATGGTTAGATGCTAAAGTCAAAACTAAAGAATTCGACATCTCAAATGATGATCGACCAAAAATGGCAAAATTTGGAGACTATTGGAGTGAAGAAAACACAACAGAAATAGTAAACTTACTAAAAGAATTTTAGGATGTCTTCGCTAGAGACTAAAAATATCTCAAAGGTCTAGTCCATGAAATGGGTGAAATGAAGATCAACATTAAACCTAATGTCTGACCTATAAATAAAAGACCATATAAATTATCTCATAAATACAAAGAGATAGTCAAGAAAGAGATTGATAATATGCTTGCAACAGGAATTATCTACCCTATTGACCAATCAAAATGGGAAAGTCCAATGGTTTTTCAACCAAATAAACATGATCCAAGAAAGCTAAGGATCTGTGTCGACTTCAGAGACCTAAATAAAGTTACATTAACATACCCATTTCCAACTCCTTATGCAGATGAAATCTTAAGTGAGGTCGCAAGACATGAATTCTACTTGTTTACAGATGGATTCTCAGGTTATAACAAAGTACCAATAGCCAAAGAAGATCAGAAAAAGACAACTTTCGTATGTGAATTTGGCTCATTTTCTTACGGGGTTATGCCTTTTGGATTAAAAAACACACCTGCAGTATTTTCAAGAATTGTGGTCAAAACATTTCAAGAATATATTTACAAAACAATGGCAGTATATTTCGATGATTGGACAATATAATCTATGTTGAAATATCACTGAAAATGGCTAAGGCTCATGTTGGAACAATGCGGACAAATCCAACTATCTCTGAACATCAAGAAGTGCATATCTCGGACCCCTATAGGGATATTATTAGGACACATTGTCTGCAAAGAAGGCATAAATGTCAACTTCGCAAAAATAAAAATTATCCTCGACTTAAAACCACCGGTGAACCCAAAACAAGTTAGGGTACTACTAGGTCATATAGGATATTACAGGAAATTCATAAGATACTATTCAGATATGAGCTATCCACTGGAAGAACTGTTAAGAGAAGATCAAGATTTCGACTGGACAGAGGAATGCAACATATCATTTGAAACACTAAAAAGGAAGCTAGTCGAAGCACCCATTCTAAGATTTCCAAACTGGTCGACCAAATTCCATGTACACATCGACGCATCAGGCCTAGCAATATAAGGAGCAATCCTAACTCAACCAAGGGACGATGGAATGGACTACCCTATAGTTTACAGCAACAGAACATTAAATAAATCAGAAAGAAACTACTTGACAATAGAGAGAGAAGCATTAGGAATGGTTTTTGCACTACAGAAGTACCAACATTACAAGCCAATCTGTTTATCTTTTATACCAACCACCAAGCACTAAAATACCTTGTAAATAAACCCTTACATAATGGGAGAATTTGTCGATGGCTAATTCTATTCCAAGAATTCCAATTCGAAGTCGTTGTCAGACCAGGAAAGTTAAATGTCGGACCCGACCACTTATCATGAATCAACATAGGAGAGGAAATGACAAGAGTTGAAGACTACCTACCCAATGCACATTTATTTCAAATAGAAGCAGTCCCAGTAGAATTAGATGAAATAGCTCAATTCTTAGAAGAGGTACAAGCACACTAGTGGGTACAACAGGCAATCTCGAGCTTGGACAAATTAGACACCATCTGCCTGTAGATGAAAAGACTTCTGGAGATGGCAGAAGAGAAATACCAGGTTATGGGTCTCGACATGTAAAGGATAGAAGACCTTTCCATTCAAGAGAATATGTCGACACTATCAAGCCTTACAACATTAACCATCGACCATTGAAATCCAAAAAGTACTACAAAATTGGACAGAATTCCAACATCAGCTGGCCATGACAGCAGATGCAGTTGTTGAAATCTATGTATAGAAATGACCAACTATCTGACTTCACAACCCATAAAATACAAACAAAGAAATAACTACATTAGATAGGCAAATAATGTTGAGTACCTCCCCTATTTCTTTGGGATGAATGAAGAACCGTTTTGTTCATGGGGGAGATGTTGGAGGAGCTAGTCGGTAAGATGACTAAGTCGATCAGCCGACTAATTAGAGATTAGGTTGGCCACATAAGGTGTTGTCGGTTGATTGAACCAACATGTAGTTATTTGTAACTGTTTGTAAATCATATATATTAGGTTGTTGAGCTAGATGAGAACTCGGTTCAGTTTTGTGATTTGTATGGACCCTTTTACTATAATATAATATGTTATTCCACATCTATGTCTTGTCTCTTGTCTCTAATATGTATGTATTCTTTTATTGTGTATTACTGGTAACCCTCTATGATTCGTTAGATTATAACAAGCACTTATATATGACCTTTAGTCAGAATGACCTACCCAACACTTACATATGAACATGGGAGGAACACATCCAACAACCATGTCAGAAATGAATTCCCAGCACTCACATCTAACCATGGGAGGAACACATCCAACAACCATGTCATAAAGGCCTAACACTTAGATATGACCATGGGAGGCCCATCCTTCCACCATGTCAGATGGCCTAGCACTTACATTTGACCATGGGAGGAACACATCCAAGAACCATGTCGGAAAGGCACAAAACTTATATCCAACCATGGGAGGAACACATCCAAGAAACATGTCACGGAGGCTCAACACTTATATCTGACCATGGGAGGACTAACTCCAAGAACCATGTCAGAAAGGCTCATCACTTATATCTTGCCATGTGGGGAACACATCCTACATCCATGCTAGAAAGGATTACCTCTTATATATAGCCATGTGGGGAACACATCCCGCATCCATGCTAGAAAGGATCAACACTTTTATTTGATCATGTGGGGAACACATCTCGCATTCATTTCAGAAGGGCTCTGCACTTACAAATCATATGGTAACACATCCCACAATCACATCAGAATGGATCTACAATTACATCTAATCATGTGGGAACACATCCCATAGTCACATCATAATGGCTGATGCACTTATATCTTACCATGGAAGGAACCAATCCTACCATGTCATAAAGGCTCTCAGACTCATCACCTCCCCTTGAAGGGAACCTCGATCTAAAGAACACCAAGCTTCTCCCTAAAGTACTCAAACTTCACTCTGGCCAATGGCTTGGTCAACAAATCAGTTGTTTGCTCATTCGTCATAACATACTAGAGCTTCACTATTCCTTTCTGCACCATATCCCTGATATAATGATATTTGATCTCAATATGCTTCGACTTGTCATGCAACACCAGGTTCTCAGACAACTTCACACAACTCTAGTTGTCACAATATATACAAGTAGCATCTAACTGGAGATCAAACAAATATGATAGTAGCTTCCTAAGACAGACTTCCTCACATCTAGCTGAACAAGCTACAACATACTCTTCTTTAGCTATACTAAGTGCCACATAGGACTGCTTCCTGCTAAACCAAGAGATCACACCTAATCCCATACTGAAGTAGCACCACGAAGTGCTCTTCCTATCAGTGGAATTGTCTACCCAATCTGAATCAAGATAAACTTCTAGGTTAATATTCTGATACACCTCATACTTGAGCCCATAATGAACTGTATCCTTCAAGTACCTCACTGCATGTTTTGCAACCATCAGGTGAACATGTCTCAATGTGTTCATAGTAAAGAAAATATCTGGTCTCATATTCATCAGTTACAACAAGGAACAAATCATCTGATGATACATGGTGGCATCAACTGAATCTGATGAAGCATCACTCAATAGCTTCAGGTTTGATTCCATAGGTGTGGTCATGGCCTTGGGGTCCAACATCCTGAACCTCTTCAAGATCTCTATTGCATACTTCCCTTGTCCCAGGGAGATTCTACCATACCTCCATGCCTAGAAAGGAGTGCATCATATCCAAGTCCTTCATCTCAAACTTGGCAACAAGTCTCATTCTTGCAACTTCTATTAGGAACAATTCATCGACATATAACATGAGCATCACTGGTCTTCTGCATTCAACCTTGAAGCACAGGTTGGAATTTGATTTACTCTTAGTAAATCCTTGATCCATCAGTAATCTATCCATCCTGTCGCACCATGTCAAACCTTAGGATCTTCTGTAGTCACTCCCTCTAAATTGGAGCATCATTTTCCCTCTACCTTTCATACTCTATGCATTGAAACATTCTGTACCGGAGTGACAAGTATCTTCCTCTGTTACTAACATTCTATGTATCCATCTAGGGTCACTAGATATCAATATCCTCTATCTTGAACATTTTCAAAAGTTATTCCTGCACCCATCTGTGATCTTGTCATCCTCTATAGGATTTCATCTTCAACCTTGTAGCAGAGGTTAATATCTTCATCACTCTAGGTGATCCTCAAGCTCCTCATGTATGTGTTATTCCATGGGTGCCTTCTAAGCTTGTACAAGGCCTTCTTTCATTTGCACACATGAGTCTGTATGTCATGTGTCTTAACTTCCAATGGTTGCAAATGTCTCTTCATAGTCTATGCTCATGCTATGAATCTTTCCTTCTATCCCACGATGTTTCCATCTACTACATGATGGAACTAATAACTTCCCTTTAGATCTAGATACTACATCCTAGACATCATTCTTCTTGAATTAGTATTTCCTATATTCTTGGCTACTTCTTCATAGCTGGAAGGTTCTGCATCAATTATTTCATTGCATTCGTCATATTATTCTTCATCTTGAACTTTTGTCACTTGTTCTTCGTAACAAGTCCCATCCTTCTTTGCTTGTAGGCGTTTGTACGCGATATTTCCTACAAGTCAAATGCATTTGTATGGTTAGAAACATTTCATAAGGCATATTCATAGTGGAAAATTCTTATGCATTGATATATGATCATGCAACTATTTTAGCCAATACAAGATTCATCCCTATCTCACGGAAACTTTTCTAGATGCCTTCCATCTCTATCAAGACATCATTGAGATTGTGCACTAATTCAATATGTTAGCAAAAAGGTTTCATTATAGATAAGTAGGAATGGAGAGTTGTATAGCACCATGAGATACTTACCCAACATGTGTATTAGTAGTATACTATCATTAATGAAAACATTCTACCATGCATAATACATCGACTGAATATAAACAAATGCATAACAAAACAATATCATGAAATGACAATTGAATACTTATCTTTTCTTGTTTTGTGGGTAGACTCCTTCTTTCAGCTTCATCATCTTCTTCATTCATAACAAAATAATTTCTTATCCAAATGATAAGATGGATAATAGGTTCTTCAAGAATTGAGTTCTTCATATTCCTCATCGCTTGAGGTATCTTCTTTGGATCATGAGAGCTTTATCTTTAGTTGCTCCCATCTTCTATTTATTATTATGAGCCGAGATTCTTCTTCTTCCCAGAGTTTGCTGAAAGTAATCAATTCCTTCTGGCACATGTTCCTCAAATGAATGAATCCCATGATCCTCGGAGGCCATTTAAGGTAGTTATCACAACTTCTGCATTATCTACTTCTTCTTCTACTACTACAAGTTATTATTTGATTTGAGAGACCCTTGTAAATTATGACGGTATGGTCTTTGCATTCTGGATCTTCACATTCTTCAATTGTTTTCTCAGAGTCATCTTCTGATTTATGTTCTTCCCTTCAAATAGCTTGGTCAAGGAATCAAACATCTCTTTCGGTGTCTTTAGGGAAGACACTTGTGGTATAAGGTGATCCATGATTGAATCAACAATGATATTCTTCGCCTTGACAAATTTCTTCTTGTGTAAGTATTTTAGCCTCATCTCCCTCTGGAACTAGAACCTCTCTACTTATGTAGGTGTCCAATTCATTTCCTTCAAGAACTAGTGAGATACTATACTTCCATGCTTGGAAGTTGTCAGCCTCACCAATCTTGTCATCAATCTGGTGTCATTAGTCATCTTGAAATGAGAACCTCAAGTGTAAATAGAAAAATATTAGATATTACCAATTTGAGGTGTCCATCCTCGTTCTAGAGCACGATGATCTAGGGTTTGTCAAAGAAACCCTAATTTTCAAAACTTGGAATATTTCATATCTGATTGGATAGAAAGATATACCTCTTCAAGGTGGGCTGTCCAATGTACTCATTTTCTAAAAATAGTGGAGGCAAGCTCCCAGAATAGGAAACCCTATTTTACCAATTTCTTCTGCAGAAATGCCTGACACTGTTTTTGTGTTATCTCCAAAATTATTGCTCCTGTGTGTCTAAAATTTCATATTGAGGTATCCTAATCTATCCCTGTTCCAACACCATAGGTTTCATCAGAATTGGTTTCACCAATTAGGACTTATGAGCATTTTCGCAAGGTGACCTGTTTCAGGACTGTTCAAAATAGAAACATTGTACGGACTTCCATGTGTCACTGTTCCATTTTCGGGGTCTGAAACATTTACCAAAGAAATCCCATTCCATGACCTTTCTGGAAAATCTTAATAAATTTCATTTGGACCTTCGTAGCCCAATATATAGAAATTCTCCCAAGGTGTCCTATTTAGGAATGAATCTTGGAAGAGGCTGGAACCCTAACTTGGAGGAATCATATACCCTAGAATATAGTGAATCTAAGGCTAACACTTTGACATAATGTACATCAGGAATTTATATTTGATGTGTGAAAGTTTTGGCACCTAATCCTTCTCCCATCTTTAGATATAGTGAATCTACCAAAACAATCAATTTCAGTATTTTAGGGTTTTTCAAGCCAAGTGTCAAACTAGGATTTGACTTTCCCGGAGATTCACCCAACCAAAAATATCGACCCAAGTCTCTAAACTTCGAGTTTCATGAGGAGAGAAATCCTATGGTGGGCTCACTCAAAAATTCCTCTTCTGTAAAAATCCCTAATTTCCCGCACAAAAAATTGAAAATGTCTAGAATCAAATTATGCTTTGACAGAAATATGTGCCCTTCAATGGAGAGTCATCCTAGCATCCTTTTTCTAATGGATTTTGGAGAGAGACCCAAAAAGTAAGAATCCCTAGATTCTGCAGCTTCATAGTCTATTCTTCTCAGGTTAGTTCTAATACCATGTTATGTTTTTATCATTTAAGCAATATGATCTTAGGATCTTATCTGAGAGAATAACATGCAGAACAATTAACATAAGAGACAAAAGACACAAAGAATTTTCCTCAGGGAAACCATAAAGGAGAAAACCCCACAAATTCCTCAGAGATAGAATGAGCACCAATGGCAGCAGTAAAACCCAAAAACATAAAGATGATCTCCAACAGCTTGTTCTCTCTCTCTCACTTGAGAGAGCTTATCCTCTCTCACTCATGCTCTCCAATGAGTGATTGAGTGTGTGATAAATAGAGAGTATCACTCTCTATTTATATTCTTTTGTTCACTTAATATTTGACTCTATTATGTAGGCTGAATTAATCCTAACTCAGTTATGTAGGCTTGAGTAACCACAACTAGGGTACTAATGACCCAACTTACATTAAATCACTTAGGGATGACTTCTCTAGGAGAGTCTAATAACCCTAGGGCCCCACAACTATGGGGACTTTAACCCTTGAACAATAAGGAGGGTTATCCTATATGACTTTCCATGACTTGTTTACATTAAAAATACTTCCTTGAATAAACATTGGGGTACAATACATAAAATATATAAGTGAATACATTCTAAAGTTACAAATACATCAACATTAGACATAGAGATTTCTTCCATGAAGACTAAGGGTAAAGAAAGGGTCAAAGATTACAATCACCAGTTTTCATATTTGAAGAATAGGATTCCAAGTACAGTGCTTCCTATTGAGGAGTTACTGGTAGCTTACTATATTAAGTGTCACTCGACCCAAATAGCCATGTGGGTTAAAAGGGCTTGTAAGGAGTCCTTGTAAGACACCTTCTCTGAAGAAATGCAGGTCGAAAGGGGCATGTTCTATCTTAAGGACAACCTTGACACATCATCTGAACAAGCGTCTACCTCATGCAAGAAAAGTGACAGTTCTCCTAAACCTGCTGCTACAAGTCAAGATCCATTCAATATGAACGAAGTGAAGAAGCTCCTCAGAAGAATGTCTAACAAGATGGTGGATCTCAAGAAAACTAACAATTAAAGTTACTCCAACAATAGAGGATTTAATAGGCCACCTTTTACGAGACCCAACCAACCTCCTCAAAATCCACCACCTCCAAATCCTAGTGAGGGATTCACCTCATAAGAAATATTTTCTATATTGAAATCCTTAGCAGTAGGAACACCAGACATTCTTGAATCCTCTGAATATCAATCCACTCAATATTCACAACCTCCCTAAGAGGAAGAGGAAGATGACCAACAGGTCATTACTGTGAGTTTCTTTTCAGAAGAATAGGAAGAAGAACCTGACACAGTTTTCAACCTACAACACACTCACAATAATATATCTAAAGGGCCACCCCTCTAGGAATCATCACCTATGACATAGGCTTCCAGCAAAGGTAAAACCCAAACCTAGAAAGACACTCTCATTCCTGAGCCAGAATACAATTTGGCCGAGGATCTAAAAAGATTCAAGGAAAACATATCTTTATTTGATCTTCTCAAAATCCCTTCCATAAGGGATTTCTTTCCCAAAATCATGATAATAAAACAACATAAAGAAGCTTAGAATAACAATCTTGACTCTTCTCCCCAACCAAACCACCCAAATCCTGGAAGCAAGGACACTCCACCCTTCTTACTTACTTTTGAAATATTCAACAGGAATGTACATAACTGCATGGTAGACTCAGGTTGTTCATCTAATGTCATGCCTCTTTTTGTATGTAAAAAGTTGAATGCTACATAGGAAACTTGTCCTATTCAAATTGTACAATTAGATAGGTCCAAGGTTAAAGTTTTAGGAAGACTGAGGAATGTTCTACTCATGTTACCTATAGATCCCTGAATTCATCAAACTATTGATATTGTGATTGTAGATATCCCAAAGACTTGCGGTATGTGGTTAAGTCAATATTAGTCAGAAAAAACGAAAGGTTACTTTGCTACCGATTGGTCTCACTTGTGGTTACCCCTTAACGGGAATCCTAACAAACTCAAAGTTGAAAGAGAACCATTCATGAAACAAACTATAACTAATCTCGACGGTTCAGATGAATCTGTGTCCTTTTCTGATAATCAAATTGAACATTTTACGTTTGATACATTTTTTGGAGACCTACCTGCTGATGTTTCACCAATAGAGAATGTGCAGAAACAGTATCAGATTACTCATCTTCCTTCTGTTCCATTCTCCTAGACTATTGGGCATAAAGTTTATAATATAAATACTAACTTCAAAATTGATCCTGTTGTTTGGAATTTGTTTTTTGATGTCTCTAGATCTAAGGATGGAGCAGGTACAGGATGTGTGCTTATTGATCCCAAGGGGATCAAAGCAATGATCGCATGAAGATTGGAGTTTGAATGTACCAACAACGTAGCTGATTACGAGGCATTAGTCCAAGGACTCAGGAAGGCTATTGATATGGGAGAGAGAGAAATTGAATGTGTAGGAGACTCTAGGATTGTAGTAAAATAGGTACAAAATCGAATACATTGTTTATCTCCACGCTTAGTCAATTATCAAATGTTGATCATAGATATGACTAATTCCTTTTCAGCATTTAATATCAAATATGATCCTAGATCACAAAACTTCGATGCTGATCTATTATCCAATACTGCATCTAGCCTAATCCGACCTAAAGGTTTGTCTCCACAAACTTTCTTTATTGAACTGATGTACAGACCTTCCATACCAGACAATGTCACAAATTGGAAAGTGTTCGATGATGACCAACAAATACTAGACTTCCTTTCATCCCAAGACACCTTCAAAGGTATGGATATTAATGAAGATGATCATGAAAATTATTTATCTAACTCTTCCAATATCATCCCCAAGTTTGTCATAAATTTTAAAAAGTTTTACAAGTTATAAGATAAATTTAGACAAACCAACAACTGCAAGACCTAGAGCTCAACCCTGAATTACACACCTGTCAATCTGGGAACAGAACAAGACCCCCTCTTTATCAATCTTGGAAATACTTGTTCCCATGATGAAAGAAGAACTTTTATTAAACTATGTAGGGAATTTAAGGATGGGTTTTCCTGGACATATAATGAACTCACACCAGTGTAATGCACCATAACATCCCAATGAAACCTAAGGTAAAACCGTATCAACAAACACTGAGGAAAATGCACCCCAGTTTAGAGCCTTCTGTCGAGAAAGAGCTCGATAAGCTATTCTTGGCTAGGATAATATTTCCTATTAGGAACATGTAGTGGATCGCTAAATTAGTACCTGTTTAGAAGAAGAATGGGGAAAATAAACTCTGCGTAGACTTCAAAAACCTTAATCGGGTCTCTGAGAAAGACAATTACCCTGTTCCTCCAATGGAGCAAATTTTATAGAAAGTATCCAAATCTGAGATGTTCTCATTGTTAGATGATTTTTTAGGTTACAACCAAGTCCTAGTTTCCCCTGAAGATCAACTTAAAATAGCCTTCTGAACCCCTTGGGGAGCATTCGCATACAGACGAATGTCATTTGGGATAATAAACGCAGGAGCCATGTTACAAAGAGCTATGGATATAGATTTCAGGGTCTTAATCCATAATATTATCGTTGTATATTTAGATGTGTAACCATTTACTCTAAAAAATGACAAGATCATTTATCTTCTTTGAAACAGGTATTCGAAAGATGCAGGAAATTTGGGATTTCCCTCAATCCCAAGAATTCCATCTTCGCTATGATGGAAGGTAAGTTGTTGGGTTTCATCTTCTTGAAGGAAGGTATGATAATTGATCCAGAATGCGCTAAAGCAATCTCCAAGATCAGCCTCCCTAACTCCCGAAAGGTAATGCAGTCATTCTTGGGTAAGATCAATTTCATCCATAGATTTGTTCCAAATTTTTCCCAAGTCATCAAATCCCTGCAATTTTTAGTAAAAAATGATGTACCATTTAAGTGGTCCGATGAATAGAGAAATGCATTTACTGAATGTTAGTTTTTCAACATTTAGCTAGCATATCATTAGGATATTTAACTGAGAGAACAACAAGCACAACAATTAAACACAAGAGACAATGAACACAATTTTTTTCCTCGGGGAAACCATAAATGGAGAAAACCCCGCAAATTCCTCTGAGATAGACTCAGCACCAAAGTGAAACCCAAAAATAGTAAGACAATCTCCCGACAGCAGCAAGCCCTTTCCTCTAGCCCCAGTGTCTTTCTCTTCCTCAACTATGTGCTACACTTGAGTGTGTATGAGTTGTGTGCTAAATAGAGTGTCCAACTCTCTATTTATACTAATATTGACATGACTAAAACCCTACTAGAGTCAACCTCGACTAGGAGAGTCTAATAACCCTAGTGCCCCAAAATTGCGGGGACTTTAACCCTTAGACAATCGGAGGGTTACCCACTATGAATTGACATGACTTGTTTACATTATTGATTCTCCTGATTGGAACATTGGGGCATGACAACATGACTCAATTACATTATAGATACATCCTGGAATAAACATCAGGTTACACTACATAAGATACATAGATGAATACATTTTGAAGTTACAAATACATCAACAATCCCTCTTAACTAGGAAGGTATTCTTTTGACACAATTTTCAGCACTGGTCTTCTTCTCTAGATCATCTACATATTCCAGTCTTCTTAGTCTTCAAGTCATCTTCACCTACAAGTCATCTTTGTCTTCAAGTCATCTTCATCTTCAAGTCATCTTCATTTTCAGATCTGGATCATCACTCTATCTGGATCATCACTGGACATCATCACTGGATCTAGATCATCCGTCGATCTGGATCATGTTTGATGGATCATCAATACTAAATATTCATGGGTGCTATCTCATGATTCTTCTTGTTAAATGAAGTTCTACAGAGCAAGCCCTTTTTCATGCTGGATCTAGGCCTAGCCATCATGTAGGTCTTCACCCATCACTTACATCTGATCATGTAGGAACTAACCTATAATCATATCAGAAAGGTACGGCCAGCACTCACATCTGACCATGTGGGAACCAATGCCATAACCCTGTCAGAAATGCCCAGCACTCACATCCAGCACATACGAGGAACCAATCTAACATGTATGTCCAGAAAGACTATGAACTTATATCTAGCACATATGAGGAACCAATCCAACATGTATGTCCAGAAAGGCTCTGCACTTACATCTGGCACATGTGAGGAACCAATCCAACATGCACATCCAGAAGGGCCTTGCACTTACATCTGACACATGCGAGGAACCAATCCAACATGCATGTTCGAAAGGGCATGCACTCACATCTAACCTGGTAGGAACCAAATCCTACACCCTCACCAGAATGGCCCCCAGTCCCAGACTAAGCTACTCGGTAATTGACTAGGTGCCTCCGTTCCAAGAATGGCAGTTTCCCTTACATCTGTCCTACTCGACAGAATGGCCAACACTCACATCTGACATGGGAGGAACCTAATCCTTTAGCCATGACAGAATGGTTCATCCCTTATATCTGACCTACTTGTCAGAATGGCTCTCTCAGTCCCAGACTGAGTGTTCCTGGTAACTGACCAGGTGCCTCCATTCCCAGAAAGGCAATTAGCACTCATATCTGACATGGAAGGAACCAATCCTCTCACCATGACAGAATGACTCAGCCCTTACATCTGACCATGGAAGGAACCAATCCTCTCACCATGTCAGAATGGCTATGGGACTCATCACTTTCCCTTGAAGGAAACTTCGATCTGGAGAACACCAAGCTTCTCCCTGAAGTACTTGAACTTCACCCTAGCCAATTGCTTTGTTAATACATCAGCTATATGTTCCTCTGTTGAAACATAATGGAGCTTCATTGCTCCCCTCTGCACCATATCCCTGATATAGTGATACTTGATCTCGATATGCTTCGACTTTTCATGGAACACTGGATTCTCTGACAACTTCATGCAACTCTAGTTGTCACAATGTATACAAGTAGCATCCATCTGGAGATCAAATAAATCAAACAGTAGCTTCTATAGCCATACTGCCTCACAACTAGCTGAACAAGATGCGACATACTCTGCTTCAGCTGTACTTAGTGCCACACAGGATTGCTTCCTGCTAAACCAAGATATCACTCCTGATCCCATACTAAAGCAACACCCTGAAGTGCTCTTCCTATCGATGGCACTACCTGCCCAATCTGAATCAACATAACCCTCTAGATTAATCTTCTAATTTGCATCATACTTGAGTCCATAATCAATTGTACCCCTCAGGTACCTCAGAATATGCTTTGCAGCAATCAAGTGAACATTTCTCGGATCTGTCAAGAACTGGCTCAAGGTGTTCACAACAAAGCAAATGTTTGGTCTCGTGTTCGTCAGATACATCAAGGACCCAATTATCTGATGATACATCGTAGCATCAACCATATTTGATCAAGTATCACTCAATAGCTTCAGGTTTGATGCCATAGGTGTGGCCATAGCCTTCCAGTCCATCACCCCAAACCTCTTTAGGATCTCTACTGCATACTTCCCTTGTCCGAGGGAGATACCATCCAAATTCTGCCACACCTCCATGCCTAGAAAGTAATGCATCATACCCAAGTCCTTCATTTTGAACTCGGTAGCAAGCTTTCTCTTCATATCAACAATCAACCCATCCATACCTGTTACAAACAGATCATCTACATACAGTAGAAGCATTACTGGGTTTCCTTCTTCAACCTTGTAGTAAAGGTTGGAATCTGCTTTACTCTTGGTAAATCCCATACTAGATAGAAAGCTATCAATTCTGCTGTACCATGTCCTGGGTACCTGTTTTAAACCATACAGGGATTTCTTCAATCTGCACACATGAGACTCTCTATCGTGTGTCTCAAAACCAAGTGGTTGTTCAACATACACTTCTTCTTCTAATACACCATTCAAGAAAGCAGTCTTGACATCCATTTGGTGTATCTTCCATTTCATTACTACAGCCAAACCAAGTACTAACCTTATGGAAGTGTATCTGGCTATACGAGCAAAGTTTTCTTCATAATCTATTCCTTCCTTCTATGAGAAGCCACGAGCCACAAACCTTGCCTTATATTTCTCTATGCTACCGTCCACAGCATGCTTGATCTTGTAGATCCATTTGGAATTTACAACTGACTTCCCTTCTGGTCTTGGGACAACATCCCGAACATCATTCTTCATGATTGATTGATATTCTTCGATCATCGCATCCCTCCATTCTTTCCACTATGCCACCTCTTCATAACTGCAAGGTTCTTCTTTGATAAAGTCACATAGTAAAGCTACATATCCGGAGCAAGATCTGGTTCTCTTTCTTTCTCTATGATTTTCTTTTGGAGCCCCATATCTTTCCACACCTTAGATAATTTCTCAAACCCAAGCATGTTTCCTCTTGTGAGGATTCTTGTCTTGAGGTGGATCTACAGGTCTTTGTGGTTCTTCAAATTCTTGATCTTCTTCTTGAATTTCTTCATTCATGGTTGTATCATGAATTCTGGGAGCTTCAGATTCTTCAGGTTCTTCAACAGATGTCTTTCTGAATTTGTTGTGAGCTGTGTTTTCATCAAATGTTACATCCCTACTGATGTTGATCTTCTTGTATCCTGGGAAGTATATTCTGTAAGCCTTCGAGCTTTCAGAGTATCCCACAAATATACCCTTCTTTCCTGAAGGATCTAGTTTTGTTCTCTTCTCTTTTGGTATGTGTATGTACATTGGACAACCAAATATTCTGAGATGGCTGAATTCTGGTTTCTTGCCAGAGAAGACTTCTTCGAGAGTCTTATTTTTGAGTACTCTGTGTGGAGTATGGTTCTATACATACACTGTTGTTCTAGCTGCTTCTGCCCATAGATGCATAGGAAGATCCTGATCATGAAGCATTGCTCTTGCAGCTTCCATGATAGTTCTATTCTTCCTTTCTGCAACTCCATTATGTTATGGATTGTAAGGAGTGGAAAACTCCCTCTTAATCCCTGATTCCTTGCATAAGTATTTGAATTCATTTGATGTGAATTCTATGCTTTTATCTAATCGAAAGGTCTTGATTTTCTTTTCTATGTGGTTCTCGATCAAGGATTTGACTTTCTTGAACTTGCTGAACACTTCATCTTTGTTCTTCATGAAGTAAATCCATGTATTCCTAGAAAAGTCATCAATAAAAGAAATGTAGTATACATACCCGCTTAGTGAACTTGATGACATTAGACCACATATATCAGAGTGGATGATTTCCAAGATTCCTTTTGCTTTGCTTTTGCTACTTGGAAATGTCTTCTTTGTATTGTTCCCTTTCATACATCCTTTGCAGACCCCTTCATGTTTTGCTTGGATTTCTGGAAGACCTTCAATAGCTTTGCTTACAAGTGGTAGTGATCTGTAATGCACATGTGCAAGCCTTCTATGCCATAGTTCATTTGGCTCTAATGTGTCATGGACTATAGCTTGTTTTGAATGGCCCTTTAGTTTGTATAAACCTCCTTCTTGTTCTCCAATCACTATTGCATCGTCAATAGTCTTTCCTCTTGGCCACATAATGACTTGACCATCTATGAATGTGACTCTCATGCCTTTTGCATCCAGTGCCGATATGGATAGAAGATTCTTCTTTAATCCTAGTACAAATAGAACATCCTTCATTTTTATAGACTTTCTAGAGTCTAGATTGTAAGAGGATTCACCACTACCTTTTATTGGATATTGGTAGTCATCTCCTAGCTTCACCTTATGGGGTGAGTTAAGTTTGGATAGTTTCTCAAAGGATTCCTTGAAGCCTATCATGTGCTTGGAAGCCCCACTGTCAATAAGCCAATCTTTGCTCCCATGTGTGACAGTTCTCGTGAGAGCAGAAATCAGAACATATTCATCTTCACTTTCTTGCTTTACTCTCTTCCTTGGAGGATCATCATCCTCAGCAGTGTGAGCATGATGTTTTATTTTGGATTTCTTCTTCTTCTTGGACCCATTATTATTCATAGGAAAGTCTCTAGCAAAGTGCCCTATTTCATCACATGTATAACATCTAAGTTTAGAACCTTTCTGATGAGAATGCTTACCTTGGTGATGATGCTTTTCCCTTCTTCCTTTCTTTGAGTGTACTGTGAGAGCTTGATCTCCATTTCCCATCTTTTCTTCTCGCGCTGCTATCCAACCTTCTTCTTGAGAACATTCTTCCCATAGTCTGCTGAACTTGACCAACTTCTTCCAAGTACAAATTCCTTGGATGAAAGAATCCCATGACCTAGGAAGGCCATTCAATGTTGTCATCACAATCTCTACATTCTCCACTTCTTCATCTATAGCTTCTAGTTGTTCTTTGATCTGGAAGACCCTTCTAAAGTATGACTAGATGGTCTCCTCATTCTAGATCATGACATTCTTCAACTGGTTCCTTAGAGTCATCTTCTGATTGATGTTCTTTCCTTCAAACAGTTTGGTTATGGCATCAAACATAGCTTTAGGTGTTTTGAGAGAGGACACCTATGGGATAAGGTGATCCTTGATAGAATCAGCAATGATCCTCTTTTCCATAACCAACTTCTTCTTATGTAAGGCCTTGGCCTCATCTCCCTCTAGAACTGGAACCTCCTCTTGGATATAGGAGTCCAACTCATTTTCTTCCAGGACCAAGGAGGTCCTATACTTTTAGGCTCGGAAGTTATCATCTCCTTCAAGCTTTTCATCAATATTGGTATGATGAGACATCTTAAAATGAGAACCTCAAATGGAAATACAAAATATTTTAGATCTTACTAGGTAAATATGTCGGATCTGAAACTTGAGCTGAAATCCTTTAGAGCAGGTTCAACAGCAAATTAGGTTTTTTCTTTTTCGGAGTTCTGTCCACCCAAATGCCTTGAAATTTGTCCCTAGCTTCTATTTTGGGGAGGAGATCAATCTAGGCCTGGGCTCACTAAAAAATTCCTCTTCTATGAAAATCCCTAATTTCCGACAGTAGTGACAGGTCCAAAATTGAAAAACCTCAGAATTGGATTCTGCTTCGACAGAAAGATGCACCCTAAGGAGGAAAGTTATTCCACCTTACTTTTGCTGAAAATCTGTGGAGGAATATCCACAAATTAGGAACCTCTAGTTCCTACAGCTGCACAGTGTATTCTTCTTAGGTTAGCTCTGATACCATGTTAGTTTTTCAACATTTAGCTAGCATATCATTAGGATATTTAACTAAGAGAACAACAAGCACAGCAATTAAACACAAGAGACAATGAACACAGTGTTTTTCCTCAGGGAAACCATAAATGGAGAAAACCCTGCAACTTCCTCTGAGATAGAATCAGCACCAAGGTGAAACCTAAAAATAGTAAGACAATCTCCTGACAGCAGCAAGCCCTTTCCTCTAGCCCCAGTGTCCTTCTCTTCCTCAACTATGTGCTACACTTGAGTGTGTATGAGTTGTGTGCTAAATAGACAATACAGTTCTCTATTTATACTAATCCCAACATGACTAAAACCCTACCAGGGCTGACCTCTACTAGGAGAGTCTAATAACCCTAGTGCCCCGAAACTGCGGGGACTTTAACCCTTAGACAATTAGAGGGTTACCCACTATGACTTGACATGACTTGTTTACATTATTGATTCTCCTGATTGGAACATCGAGGCATGGCAACATGACTCAATTACATTATAGATACATCCCGGAATAAACATCAGGTTACAATACATAAGATACATAGATTAATACATTACGAAGTTACAAATACATCAACACTAAAATCAGGAGAGCCATAGCAGAAGCGCCTGCTCTTATGTCTCTAGATTTCAGTAAATATTTCATACTTTACACTTTAGCTATTGATTTTTCTTATGTGGCTGTCCTAACACGGAAAGATCATGAGGACGTTAAAATCCCCATTTCTTTTTCGACATTCAAGGGAGATGAACTCAACTATTCCCAAGTTGAAAAACAGGCCTACATGATGTATAAATCAGTAAAACATTATAGACCTTATATTTTGAATTCAAGGACCACGGTGATTGTCCCATATATATCCATTCGCAATGTCCTCGTCCAATAGGAGTTGCGAGAAAAAAAAGCTCATTGGGTGATGTCTCTACAAGAATATGATCTGGAGATCAAACCTATGAAGATATTCAAAGGAAAAGGTTTGTGTCAACTCTCTTCCCAATTGAATGATCCTGAGAATCAGCGCACAGATTGGGAACAGGAAGAGGCTGTAGCTACAAGTTTTGTTAATGCAATTGAAACAGCGACATTAGAATGGTATGACCACATCAAGTTCTATTATCACTCTAGGAAAATCCTGTAGGTTGCAGCTCAAGGATTCCTGCTAACCTAATTTTTTTATGGTTTTCTAAGTGGATCAAGTCAGGTGACCTATAGGACCTCACACTCTCAAGACATCCATGAAACTCAATCAACGATAAGGCTTCTAACGACCACTGTTCAAAGGTTTGATAATATGGTGCAAAGATGGAGAAGTTATCATGCTAGCAGATTCATACATAAAACAGATATATATAAATGGCTAATCATAACAAGGAAAGTACTTATAATTCAAATCATCAATATGCCAATAGGATTCCAGCTATCAGACATCAATTAACCGAAATAAACCTGAATAACACATTCAAGCATAAGCACAGAATAGACAAGAAATTGAAGCTTAACATATGATAGCAAAAGAGCTTATATTAGGTCATGAGCAATATGAGAATCTTGACAATAGTAATGATCTAGAAGTTCCCAAATTTGAATCTTTTATATAACATAAGTCTTAGGCTTTACAGCCTTTACAAAAATATTCAGATCTTGAAAAATTGGATCAATTTTACTAAAAACAGATAAAATTAATGATTTTGCAAAATTAGGTTAGAAACCCTAATTTAACTACTAGTTTAACTAACTTTAACACTTGTTCACTCTTTGAACCTTTTGATGAATGCAGTGAGTACTGGAGGAAAGCTATAAATGGTCTTTTGATGGATGAGCCACTATTGGTCAAAATAGGTAGGGTTTTGTGACCCTCTCCTCTTTGATGTATCCCCAAAACTGGAGCAGACCTCCTTTGATGGTGCAATTCAGCAACTTTCAGCTTCTACACTTCATCCTACTCTTGCCTAGGTGTTGGTAAAGTAAACACTTCATTTTTCTGATGTAACCTTCCCTGTTAGGTCAACCTTTTCCCTAAAAATTTGGCCAAACTGTTGATAACTGGGGTTCATGTTGATGTAATTGTAACTTTGGAATGTATTCACTTGTATTGTAACCCAATTTTCATTTTGGGATGTATTGTAATGTACTTGAGTCATGTCATACCCTGATGTTTATTCCAGGAAGTTTCTATAATGAGAAAGTAATGTCAAGTCATTGTGGGTAACGCTCCTATTGGTTAAGGGTTAAAGTCCCCAATGTTGTGGGACCCTAGGGTTATTAGAATATCCTAGTGAATTTGAACCTAGGTGAGTCATTGTAAGTCAGGGCAATAGTCCCCACCATTGTGTTAAGGATAAACCTCCTTGTTGGTTGGAAGAGGCAAAGTCCCCACAAGTTGTTGAGCACTAGGGTTATTAGACACTCCTAGAGATGTCGGCTCTAGTAAGTAATTGTTAAGTGAGGACGACATGATGGAGTGGGTTCCAAGTGTACAGAAGAATATAAATAGAGAGTGAGTCTCTCTATTTAGGACACACTCACTCACTCATTGGGGCACACGAGTGAGAGAGGAGAAGCTCTCTCAGTGTGAGAGAGAGAGACTGCTACTGTCGGTAGATCATCTTATTGTTTTGGAGTTTTACCTTTTGGTGCTGATTCTATCTCTGAGGAAGTTGTGGGGTTCTTTCCTTTATGGTTTCCTCGAGGAAAATTCTTTGTGTCTCTTGTCTCTTGTGTTGTGCTTGTGTTTCATTGTTGTGCATGTTATTCTCTCAGTAAGATCCTAAGATCATAATGGTAGCTTGAATGATAAAAATCTAACATGGTATCAGAGCTAAACTAAGAAGAAGACAATATGCAGCTATAGAAGCTAGGGTTTTTTAATTTTTGGGTCTCTCTCCATAATCCATCAACAAAAGTATGCTAGGCCGACTCCCCATTGAAGGGTGCATCTTTCTGTTGAAGCAGAATTTGATTCCGAGCATTTTCAGTTTTCGATGTGGAAATTAGGGCTTTCTACAGAAGAGGAATTTTTGAGTGAGCTTGACATAGGATTTTTATCCTCATCAAAATCTAAGTTTAGAGACCTGGATCAATTTTTTTGGTTGGGTGAAACTACGGGAAAGTCAAACCCTAGTTTGACCCCGAGCTAGAAAAACCCTAAATACTAAAACTGCTACATTTTGGTACATTCGCTATATCCTGATATTGGCAAATGATCAGCAGTGGAAAATTTTAGAGCACTAAGATAAAATACTTATTTACATTTCATCCAAAATGAAGCCTTATATTTGCTATATTTTGGGAGATATGATCCCTCCAAGTTAGGGTTTCATCCTCTTCCAGAATTCATCCCTAAACAGGACACCTGGGGAGAATTGCAATATCTGGGATATAGAGGTCGAAATGGAATTCCTAAATATTTTCCAGAGATTTCATGGACTATAATTTATGTGGTCCAAAGTGCAGACTCAGAAGATGAACCAGTGACACATGGTAGTCCGTACAACTGCGTTGTCCTAAACAGTCCTGAAACAAGTCACCTTGGGAAAAGGATCATAGGTCCCAATTGGTGAAACCAATTCTGATGAAACTTGTGGTGTTGGAATAGGGACCTATGAGGATACCTCACTGGGAAATTGTAGACACCAAGGAGTAGCAATTTAGGATATACCATAGAAACAGTAACATGCATTTATGTAGAAGAAAGTGGAAAACTAGGGCTTCCTGTTACGGGAGCTTCCCTCCATTGTTTTTAGAAAAGGAGTACATTGGACAGCTCCATTTGAAGATATCTATCATTATATCCAATAAAATATGAAATATTCCAAGTTTTGAAAATTAGGGTTTCTCTGACAAACCCTAGATCAGCCAGCTCCAGACACCTCAAATCGGTAAGATCTATTCTTCTGCTATTTTCATTTGAGGTTTTCATTTTAAAGTGATCTATCACATCAGCTTGATGATAAGATTGGTAAAGTTGAAAACTTCCATGCATGGAAGTATATGATCTCTTTGGAGAAAATGAATTGGACACCTACATGAGTAGAGAGGTTCCAGTTTCAGAGGGAGACGAGGCTAGAAGCCTTACACAAGAAGAACTTGGTCAAGGCCAAGAAGATCATGGTTGATTCAGTCATGGATCAAATTGTACCACAAGTGTATTCCCTAAAGGCACCGATGATGTTTGATTCCTTAACCAATCTAGTTGAAGGGAAGAACATAAATCATAAAATGACCTTAAGAAACCAGTTGAAGGAATTGAAGATCAAGAATGCAGAAGTGGTGATAGCCACCTTGAATGGCCTCCCAGGATCATGGGATTCATTCATTCGAGGAATGTGTGCCAGAAGGAAGTGATTACTTTCAATAGAATTTGGGAAGAAGAAGAATCTCAAATCATAAGAAGAGAAGAGAAGATGGGAGAAATTGAAGATCAAGCTCTCAGGATCCAAAGAAGATCCCTCAAGCAATGAGGAATATGAAGAACTCAACTCTTGAACAAGCTCTTATCCACATTAGCATTTGGATAAGAAAAAATGATATTATGAATGAAAAAGATGATGAAGATGAAGGCTCAAGAAGGATTCTACCCATGAAACAAATAAATATAAGTATTCAATTGTCATTTCATTGTTTTGTTATGCATTTTTTTATATTTAGTTAAAGTATTATGCATGATAGAATGTTTGCATTAATGAAAGTATACTACTAATATGCATGTGATGGGTAAGTAGCTCATGGTGCTATACAACTCTCCATTGCTACTTATCTAGAATGAAACCTCTTTGCTGACATATTGGATTAGTGCACAATCTCAATGTTGTATTGGTAGAGATGGAAGGCATCTAGAAAAGTTTCTGTGAGATATGGATGAATGTTGTATTGGCTAAAATAGTTGCATGATCATTTATTTATGCATAAGAATTTGCCATTATGAATATTCCTTATGAAATGTTTCTAACCATACAAATGCATTTTACTCGTAGGAAAGATTGCATACATAATCACCTACAAGCAAAGAAAGATGAAACTTGTTCTGAAGAACAAGTGACAACAGTTCAAGATGAAGAATAATATGACAAATGTAGTGAAATCATTGATGCAGAACCTTCCAGCTATGGAGAAGTAACCAAGAATACCAGTTGAAGAAGAATGATGTCTAGGATGCAGTATCGAGACCTGAAGAGAAGTTCATAGTTCCATCATGTAGTAGATGGAAACATTGTGGGATACAAAGCAAGATTCGTAGTACGAGGATTCTCGCAAAAAGAAGGCATAGACTATGAAGAGACATTTGCAGCCAGTTAGAATTGAAACACATACATTATGAGATTGATGAAGATATTAACCTTTGCTACAAGGTTAAAGATGAAATTCTGTACACTTGATGGATACATAGAATATTAGTAGCATAGGAAGCTACTTGTCACTCCGGTATAGAATGTTTCAGTGCATAGAGTATGGAAGAAAGAGGGAGTATGATACTCTGCTTCAGAGGGAGTACATAAGATCTTGATTTTTGACATGGTATGACAAGATGGATGGATTACTAATGAATCTAGGATTTACTAAGAGTAAAGTGGATTCCAACCTTTGCTTCAAGGTTGAAGGCAGAAGATCAGTGATGCACCTCTTATGTGTCGAGGCACTATTTTTCTAGGCATAGAGGTGTGGAAGAATATGGATGGAATATTCCTTGGACAAAGGAAGTATGCAGTAGAGATCCTGAAGAGGTTTGGGATGATGGACTACAAGGCTATGGCCACACCTATGGCATTTAACATGAAGCTATTGAGTGATGCTTCATCAGAGATGGTTGATTCTATGATGTATCATCAGATCATTGGGTCCTTGATGTACCTAATGAACATGAGACCCGATATTTTCTTTTCTTTGAACATCTTGAGCCAATTCCTAAAAATATCCGAGACATGTTCACTTGATTGATGCAAAGCATATTTTGAGGTACCTAAGGGATATAGTTGATTATGGGCTCAAGTACGATGTGAATCAGAAGATTAACCTGGAGGGTTAGGTTGATTCAGATTAGGAAGACAATGCCATCGATAGGAAGAGCAATTCAGGGTGTTTCTTTAGTATGGGATCAGGTGTGATATCTTGGTTTAGCAGGAAGCAATCCTGTGTGGCACTGAGTACAGCTGAAGTAGAGTATGTCGTAGCTTGTTTAGCTAGTTGTGAGGAAGTATGGCTGAGGAAGGTATTGTCTGATTTATTTGATCTCCAGTTGGATGCTACTTGTATACATTGTGACAACCAGAGTTGCATGAAGTTGTTAAAGAATCCATTGTTCCATGACAAGTCGAAGCATATCGAGTCAAGTATCACTATATCAGGGATATGGTGTAGAGGGGAGCAATGAAGCTCCAGTATGTTGCAACGGAGGAACAGATAGCTGATGTATTGACAAAGCCATTGGCAAGGGTAAAGTTCAAGTATTTTAGGGGTATGCTTGGTGTTTTCTAGATAGAGGTTTCCTCCAAGGGAAAGTGATGAGTCCCATATCCATTCTGACATGGTGAGAGGATTGGTTTCTTCCATGGTTAGATGTAAGGGATGAGCCATTCTGTCATGGTGAGAGGATTGGTTCCTTCCATGTTAGATATGAGTGCTAAGATCCATAGCCATTCTGATAAGTAGGTCAGATATAAGGGCTGGGCCATTCTGTCATGGTGAGAGGATTGGTTCCTTCCATGTCAGATGTGAGTGCTAGCCATTCTGTCAAGTAGGATAGATGTAAGGGAAATTTCCATTCTAGGAATGGAGGCACCTGGTCAGTTACCAGGAAAAATCAGTCTAGGACTAAGAAGTGATTATGATGTGACAGAGGGATGTGTTCCCACTTGATCAGATGTAAGGGATGAACCATTCTGTCATGGTTAAAGGATTAAGTTCCTCCCATGTCAGATGTGAGTGTTGGCCATTTTTTCGAGTAGGACAGATGTAAGGGAAACTTCCATTCTCAAGGAGAATGGAGGCACCTGGTCAATTACCAGGTAGCTTAGTCAAGGACTGGGGGCCATTCTGATATCATTGCTGGGATGTGTTCCCTCATGATCAGATATGAGTGCAAGCCCTTTCATCATTGTGGTAGGATGTGTTCAATCCTGGATGAATGTAAGTGTAGAGCCTTTCTTCGATTATGTATTGATCAGATATAAGTGCTGAGCCTTTCTTCGATCATGTGTTGATCAAATATAAGTGTTGTGTCTTTCTTCAATCATGTGTTGATCAGATGTAAGTGCAATGCCTTTCTTTGATCATGTGTTGATCAAATGTAAGTGAAGTATCTATCTTCGATCATGTGTTGATCAGATAGAAATGTTGAGCCTTTCTTTGATCATGTGTTGATCAGATGTAAGTGTTGGGCCTTTCTGATATGATTATAGGATTGGTTCCTACATGATCAGATGTGAGTGTTGGGTGTGCCTTTTTGATGAGTAGGTCAGATGTAAGTGCTGGGAGTGCCTTTTTTCGATCACGTGTTGATCAGATGTAACTATAGTATCTATCTTTGATCATGTGTTGTTCAGATAGAAATGATGAGCCTTTCTTTGATCATGTGTTGATCAGATATAAGTGCTGAAGAAGACCTACATGAAGGCTAGACCTAAAACCAACATGAAAAAGGGCTGGATTTATAGAACGAGTGATGATCCAGATCCAGTGATGATCCAGATCTAGCGATGATCTAGATCCAGTGATGATGATCCAACAGTGTTGATCCAGATCAAGTGATGATCCAGATCTAGTGATGATGCCCAATGATGATCCATATCGAGTGATGATCTAGATTCAGTGATGATGATCCAGATCCAGTGATGATGATCCAAATCAAGTGATGATCTAGATTCATTGATGATGATCCAGATCAAGTGATGATCCAGATCCAAATGAAGATGACTTACAGATGAATATGACAAAGACCTGACGATGACCCAAATGATACAGAGAAGAAGACTTGTGCTGTTAAATTGTGTCGAGCGAATACCTTCCTAGTTAAGAGGGAGTGTTGATGTAATTGTAACTTTGGAATGTATTCACTTGTATTTCATATCTATTGTAACCTGATGTTCATTCCGGGATGTATTTTAATGTACTTGATTCATGTAATACCTTGATGTTTATTTTGGGAAGTTTCTATAATGAGAAAGTCATGTCATGTCATTGTGGGTAACCCTCCTATTGGTCAAGGGTTAAAGTCCCCACAGTTGTGGGGCCCTAGGGTTATTAGACTATCCTAGTGAATTCAACCCTAGGTGATTCATTGTAAGTCGGGGAAATAGTCCCCACCATTGTGTTAAGGATAAAACTCCTTGTTGGTCAGAGGAGGAAAAGTCCCCACAAGTTGTGGGGCACTAGGGTTATTAGACACTCCTAGAGATGTTGGCTCTAGTAAGTAATTGTTAAGTGAGGCTGACATGATGGAGTGGGTTCCAAGTGAACAGAAGAATATAAATAGAGAGTGAGTCTCTCTATTTAGGACACACACACTCACTCATTGGGGCACATGATTGAGAGAGGAGAATCTCTCTCAGTGAGAGAGAGAGAGAGACTGCTGTTGTCAGGAGATCATCTTACTTCTTTGGAGTTTTACCTTTTGGTGTTGATTCTATCTCTAAGGAAGTTACAGGGTTTTCTCCTTTATGGTTTCCTCAAGGAAAATTCTTTGTGTCTCTTGTCTCTTTTGTTGTGCTTGTGTTTCATTGATGTGCATGTTATTCTCTCAGTTAAAGATCCTAAGATCATAATGGTGGCTTGAATGATACAAATCTAACAGTTCAGAGATGCATTTGGTTCTCCAAATATGTGATACCTGTCTATAAACTGAAATAGGTTTTTGTATATTTGTGTTTTTTGAGCAAAAACCTATTTTGTATATTTGTCTTTCAATTTTTTGAAATTCGTTTCCATTTTCCAGATATCTGTATTTCAAAAACACGTGTAAAACAGGGAAATTCTAAGATCCAAAAATTAGGGCTCAGAGATGGATTTGATTCTCCCAATATGAAATACCTGTAGGGAAAATGAGAGAGGTTATTGTTCTTTGACATGTTACGAACAAAAAAATTTGAGCGGTTTACAAAATTATTCTCCAATCGCTCCAAATCATCGTTTTAAAATGATTCCTTTTCATAGTAAAATACCAATTTCGGTGGCTTAGAGCGCCCTAAAATTTTGGTCTTAGCTGCCAAAATTCTGCTTTCAATGGCTTAGAGACTATTTTGAAACCACACTTAGCCATGGAATCCTGTTTTTTGAGTTTTTTGAGTGGGTCCTCCTCCCCGAACCTGCAAAATTGAAATTCAAAACCCACGGAAGGATAGGGTTTATATTTACATCAGTGTTTTGAGATCAATAACAAATTCTTAGCCATAAAATCATGCTTTACTACAATTCCTTGACCTTTTAGGTGTTTGATCATGTTAAATTATGACAGGCCTCATACAGACAACCATTTCAACTTTTCATCCTTTTTAGTGGTTAAGAGACTTTAGGGTTTAGTTCGATAGCTACTGAAAGATGGGATTTCGGTGGCTAATGAAATGCCAACATGTTATCCCAAGCCACAGAAACATTATTTCTTCCAGAATGTATCTCATTTTCTTTTGGTGGTTACAAGTATCCAGGGTTTTGTTTGCTAGCTGCTGAAAGCTAGGCTTTCGGTGGCTAATGAACCACCAACACTTTCGCCTAAGCCATCGAAACTAACTTTCTCCCCAACTTATTTCATTCACTTTCGGTGGTCAACGTCCTCCGGAAAACCCTCATTAAGCTACTGAAACCAAAGCTTTTCGATGGCTAATGAGCTGTTGGAAAGCTCTCCTAAGCCACTAAAAGTCCTTTTACCATAATTTTAACCAATAATGTAATGAGTTAGCTTTCAATGGATAATTATGGTCCTATGTTAAACTGTTATTTTCCAAAAGGTGAGATTTTTGGTGGCTAATGAGTTGTTGAAAAACTTGCCTAAGCGACCGAAAGTTAAAAATTTCAAATTTTATTAAAAAATAGAACATCAGATATCCCAACCTTGGTATTCATCCTAATATATTTCATGATATGACCTGAAACCTTCATCACTAATAAAAAAATAAATTGTTCTGAGTGAACTTATTGAAAATTTTATTTAGGAGATAACATCTGGCTCCTACTCGGGGATGGGAACCTCCCTGTGAGGTCCCAAGAACCCCATACCAAAATGCCTTTCCTGAAAAAGAATAATTAAATATATCTTCTATTGTTCTATTGGACATGGATTCATTTGTATTTTATAATTGATTTGTTGCAACCTGCCTGTAGCCCGCTTTGATTATTCATGAAAACAACTAAAAATGACCTAGCTGCTCATATTAAGAGCTTATTTTCCTATCTATTCCTACTCCTAATTCTAATCATTAAAGTCTTCTTATCAAGTGACATCATGCTTCCAATGAAGCCATGTCAAAAGTTGATCTGCTGAACTTATCCTTGATCTTTACCCCAAAAATAAATGAAACCCTAGCATGCCACAATGTAGTTTCAAAGGGTGACAGAACCAACTATCATCTGACAAAAATATTTTGATATCGATGTTGTTCATTAGTTCCAGATAGTTAGAAATAGGGTCATAAAATCCAATAAGAAATATGTTTTTATGCTGCTGATATTTTCCTTCACTGATGTTAATGTTGAATGTGGACTGGTCAACCTTTGTCGGATCAAAAGAAAAGCTCAATAGCTGATCTGAACCTTCTTGTTCTTTTATGATCAGATCTTGATCATAAATCATTAAAATTTACTTTTGAGAATAGTGCTCATAATCAGATGATAAAACAAGGTTTGCATCATATGAATAAAAATCAGTTGAAAACATATAATTTCCTATACAATCATTAATTATCATAGGCTCATCCTAGTTTGAAAACTGATCATAAAATCCAGATTCATACCTGCCTTGAGAGTACTTTGCAAACACTAAAGAATCTAACTCTAAATCTGAAAGGAGCTCACATGCTTGCTGTTGTTTATAATCTGCTTCAGACTCATAATCTTCCTGTTCAAAATATGAATCATACTGATGTTTATTTGGCTGAGGTAGATGATGGTTTTCAAAATAAAACTTCTCTGGGATTCTCCTTGAAGTACAAATGTTTTCCTCCACCTCTAAAGCATTTTCACACATAATGCTTAATGATGAAGATTTTCTTTCTAGCAGAAGAAGGGCAAGTTTTGAATGTAGTGCCATCACATAATATATCATGGAAGCTATCTATGTGGGTTAGATCTCCAAAGGAATATCATGATAACTGTTGTTGAATCTTCGATTGAAGATAGGAAAAGTTTCGTCTTCCTCTCTCTTCAAAGCATAGAAATCAGCGAGATACAAATCAAGAGATTTGTTCTCACCCCAATGCTTCAAAAAGGAATCAGGGAATTCTATCCAAGATCCAATGGAGTAAGCTCTTAAACTCTTGAACCATATAGCAGCATCTCTAATCAATGATTTAGAGAAAAATCTCATGATTACATCCTCATGAACAATCTGAAAATGGTCAATAAAATATTCAAAATATTCCAAGTGCCTTTCAGCTGAAGCTTGATTCTCCCCAAAAAACCAAGATAATCATAACAGTCAAGAGGATAAGGATGAATATGAGAGGGCATTTTCAATGGCTTGAACATCTTCATCCTGATTTTGATTTGAAAGGTTGTGGGTTGATCATGAGGGATAACAATTTGCTGACAAGGTTCAAAGGTTATGGCAATGAGTGTTGAGCTTTTCATAGGTTTTGAATCAGTTTTGGTTTCTTCAAGGTTACATGGTTGATCAAATTTAGAAGGAATTTGGATACAGAGGTCATTTTTATAAATCAGCTGCAGTACAAAGATTGATTCACATTCTACAATACAAGTAGGCTGCAAATTTTCTTCTATAGATGTATTTATAAAAGATGGCTGATAATCTTCAAAATATATAAAACATAGGATAATTTTTTTAACCTGTGAAGGGAAAAGTACAAAAGAGTTGATAAAAAATAACAACAGTTCATAAAGTAAACTGATGAACTGGTACCTGGATTTTGAATTCATCCTCTTCATCTTTTATCAACCGGGTCCTCCACAGTGGAGATTTATTAAATTCAGATGGATTAGGGAAATATAAGTCTTTGTAAAGCTTCCCTAACGGCAGGGATATGTTTTCTTCTCCCTCTACCAACAAATCTGATTTAGATGTCCTTGCTGCTCTAGAAGTTTTCCTTTGTAGAACTCTTCCTTTTCTGATGATATTCTCTGGTTCTACAATAGGTCTTGCTAGTAGCCTCTCTTGATTTTCTCTGGTATGAGCCCTTCCTAAAGCCATGGTTCTTCAATGGAGTCACCAGGGATGAGATATTCATAATCCACAACGCTTGAAGATTTCTCAACCCTAAAATTTTCTGATTTACTTATGAACTTCTGAGAAATAGATGCTTCAACATAGAAATAATAGTAGGAATATCTCTTGAAATACCTGATGTAGCTTCCTTTACAGCACTGGAGGTCTTCCTTAGTGAATCCCTAGCTCTTCTTAGAATCTCTTCTAGATCTGAAATAGGTGTTACTAGTGTCCCTTTAGGGTTTTCTCTGGTACTTGGTCTTCTTGAAGCCACCTTATTCTAATGGAGTCGCCAGATAAATAATTACAACCAGAATAGTGTCCAAACTTTGTCTATCATCAAAGCAATATCTATGTCATCTCCCAGGGAAGCTAAGCTTCAGTCTCCTCTCCCTGGCAATGGCACCAATTTTTTATCACTCCAGGAAACTCCTCTAGGTTGTAGCTTGAGGATTCCTGGTAACATAAATGTTTTTATGGTTTTCTAAGTGGATCAATTTAGGTGACCTACAGGACCTCACACTCTCAAGACATGCATGAAACTCCATCAGGGATAAGGCTTCTAACTACCAATGTTCAGAGGTTTGATAATATGGTGCAGAGATGGAGAACTTATCATGTTGGCATATTCATACATAAAACAGATATATATAAATGGCTAATAATAACAAGGAAAGTACTTATAATTCAAATCATCAATATGCCAATAGGATGACAGCTACCAGACATCAATTAACCTGAATAAACCTGAATAACACATTCAAGCATAAGCGTAGAATAGACAAGAAATGGAAGCTAAACATATGATAGCAAAAAAGCTTATATTAGGTCATGAGCAATATGAGAAGATTGACAATAGTAATGGTATACAAGTCCCTAAAGTTTAACCTTTTCTATAACATAAGTCTTAGGATTTATAGCCTTTACAAAAATATTCAGATCCTGAAAAATTGGATATGTTTTACTACAAATAGATAAAATTAATGTTTTTGCAAAATTAGGTCAGAAACCCTAATTTAACTACTAGTTTAAATAAATCTAACACTTGTTCACTCTTTGAACCTTTTGATGACTACAGTGAGTACTGGATGAAAGCTGTAATTGGTCTTCTGATGGATGAGCCACTGTTGGTCAAAATAGGTAGGGTTTTGTGACCCTCTCCTCTTTGATGTATCCCCAAAACTGGAACATACCTCCTTTGATGGTGCACTTCAGCAAATTTCATCTTTTACACTTCATCCTGCTTTTGCTTAGGTGTTGGTGAAGTAGACTCTTCATTTTTCTGCTGTAACCTACCCTGTTAGGTCAACTTTTGCCCTAAACGTTTGGCCAAACTGCTAAAAACTGGGGCTTAGAGATGCATTTGGTTCTCCAAATATGTGACACCTATGTATAAATTGAAAGAGGTTTTTGTATATTGGTGTTTTGTGAGCAAAATAAGTATCTCATTTTTTTGAAATTCGTTTCCATTTTCTAGATATATGTATTTCAAAAACACATGTAAAACAGGGAAATTCTAAGATCCAAAAATTAGGGCTCAGAGATGGATTTGATTCTCCCAATATGAAATACCTGTAGGAAAACTGAGAGAGTTTATTGTTATTTTACATGATAGGAACAAAAACCTCTGATTGTTTTGTAAAAGTATTCTCCGATCGCTCAAAATCACCATTTTAAAATGATGCCTCTTCATAATAAAATGCCAATTTTGGTGGCTTAGAGCGCCCTGAAATTTTGGTCTTAGCTACCAAAAGTATTTTTTTGGTGGCTTAGAGACTTTTTTGAAACCATGCTTAGCCACAAAAACCTGTGTTTTGATTTTTTTGAGTGGTTCCTCCTCCTTGCACTTGCAAAATTGAAATTCAAACCCTAGGGAAGGATAGGGTTTAGATTTCCATCAGTATTTTGAGATCAATAACGACTTCTTAGCCATCAACTCATGATTTAATACAATTCCCTAACCTTTTATGTGGTTGATCATGCTAAATTATGACAGGCATCATGCAGACAACCGTTTCCACTTTTCATAATTTTCGGTGGTTAAAATACTTTAGGGTTTAGTTCAATAGATGCTAAAAGCTGGGATTTCAGTGGCTAATGAAATGCCAACACATTCTCCCAAGCCACCGAAACATTATTTCTTCCACAACATATCTCATTTGCTTTTGGCGGTTACGAGTATCTAGGGTTTTGGTTGCTAGCTACTGAAAACTAGGATTTTGGTGTCTAATGAACCACCAACACTTTTTCCTAAGCCACAAAAACTAAATTTTTCCCCAATGTATTTCATTCGCTTTTGGTGGTCAATGTCCTATGGAAAACCCTCATTAATCTGCTGAAACCAAAGCTTTTCGGTGGCTAATGAGCTGTTGGAAAGCTCGCCTAAGCCACCGAAAGTCCTTTTACTATAATTTTAACCTACCATAATGAGCAAGATTTCGGTGGATAAACATGGTCCTACGTTAAACTGTTAGCTTCTGAAAGGTGAGCTTTTCGGTGGCTAATGAGTTGTTGAAAAACTTGCTTAAGCCACCGAAAGCTAAAACTTTCAAAATCTCTTAAAAAATAGAACATCAGATATCCCAACCTTGTTAGTCATCTCAATATCTTTCATAATATGACCTGAAACCTTCATCACTGATCAAAAAATAAAATTTTCTGAGTGAACTTATTGAAAATTTTATTTAGGAGATAACAAGTTCTTTCTTCATAATGGGTTTTCCCCTGAAACCCTTCATCCTAAGAAACGTAGAGTATTAAGGCTGAAATCATCCCCTTATCAACTTATTGATAATGTTTTGTTTAGAAAGAATTATGATGGGGTTTTTATTAGATGCCTGGAAAAGGACCAGGCTGACAAGTTCCTTTTTCAATTTCATGCAGGGCCTGCAGGTGGGCATTTCACAAAATCATCCAGGAAGGATACTATTGACATATCCTATTAAGAGACGCTCATGCATATGTCAAAAAATGTGAGCCTTTCCAGAAGTGCGTTGGAAAAGTCAAGAAACCTTCCATCCCTTTGCATCCAGTAGCGGGTCCAATTCCCATTTCAGTAGTGGGGATTGGATTTTGTTAGACCTATCAACCTTGTATCTTATTTAAAACACAAATACATTTTTAGAGCGACTGATTATTTCACTAGGTGGGTTGAATAAGTCCCTCTAAGACTGTGTAATACAAACTAGGTAATTTCCTTTCTTGAAAACCAGATAGTCACCAGGTTTGGCACCTTCGAGTATCTCATTTTTGATAATGCATCATACTTCACATCGATTGACCTAACTAGATGCTCCTTGAAAAGGGTATCAAGCTTAAGTTTTATGCCAACTACTATCCTTAGGGAAATGGAATTGTAGAATATTCCAACAAAAACTTGATAAACATCTTGTAAAAGACATTGGCTTCACATCACAAAAATTGGCATACCCAACTCTATAATTCTCTTTGGGTAGACCAAATTACTCCAAAGGAAGCCATTGGTAACTCCCCTTATTGCCTAGTTTATGGCAAGGAAGTCGTCCTTCCAACTAATGTCACCATCCCTTCGTTGTAGTTGGCCCAATCCATCCAAGAAAATGATTCTTCTCCATTACAGTAGAGGATTGATTCTCTGCTCAAGCTAGAAGAAGATAGGGAAAGGGCCAAGAACAAATTCTACCAATATCAGCAGTTGATGAAAAAATGGTTCGACGAGAAGTCCTCTTCTGATAGAGACTTTTCGGTGGGAGATTTAGTATTAATATGGGATAAGAAACACAAATACAACAAGGAGTATACCAAGTTCCAATGCCTTTGGCTAGGACCATTCATTGTTACAGAAAATATTGGTCCTAGTATTGTTCGGTTACAAACACTAGAAGGAGTCGTTGACACCTATCGAGTGAATGTTTTCCTGCTTAAAAAGTATTTTGTTTGAAAAGATCCTTCAACCCTATACATAGGTTTGGTGTGTTGTTTTCTTTTCCTTGTTTGCTTGATATTGGTAGTTTTTTTGGTAATCTCTACACATCTGACAATGATGGGAAATCAGTTTTTCTTTTCCTCAATATTCAATATTCTTAACCTTAAGCAAATTGTTAGTTTCCATCTTCCCTAACTTGTATCAGGATCTGTTATATGTGAATGGAAACCATTGATTGGAAGATTTTAGATTAATACAATCTCTTCATGGTCAATATATTATATATTCCTTACTCGCGTGACGAAAGTCATGGAATAAAATGGTTCCTCTTTTATAAGGTCTCATTAGTGCACTTCATCATACCTTTATAACCTGGTTAGTCTTACTCTTTTGTAATCCAATCATGGCCATACACAAAGTAATTTGATTATATGAATTGCAATATGAGCGGTCTCATCACGAGCCAGCACATTAGGTTCATAGGTGCTTAGTGGAATGACATCTTTGCCATATGACATGGGGAGGTGGCTTCCAGTTTTCTGGAAGATGGGAGATCCTATCATAGGTTGAATCATTCATTATTTGTGAAGCATCAGTGAGTAATGGTACCATTATGTGGACACAAATCCATGGTAGTGTCTTGCAATCCATATTCAATTAAAACTCTAGTTGTTCCCAAAGAGAAGATTATTGTACATAAGGACAAGGGGATCTTACCCAAGGCCAGCCTTACTATGATCATGGACTTGATTTTGGACTGAAATTATCATTATATGGTTCCCAAGCCATGATAGTTGCTTTTAGCCATATAGCTGGAAGACAAGAGGTCTCCTTACCAAGCCGGATTGTTCAGTGTCCAGGTCAGGTTTGTGAATGGCACTGATCACCAGAACATGGGGCAGTGGTCCTACGTCAATAGACTCTTGTTATTTCAAAAAAAAAAATCATGGTTTTAGTGGCATATGTGTGGAGATCCGAAATTGTCAATGTCTGATCCGAGGTTCAACTTGAACTGCGTGCATATGTTAGCCTCAATCCAAGTAATCCTTATCCTCTATGCAATCAGAATCAGAGTTGCATTATCTTTAAAATGACCATGGGTGAAGATACATTAATAACTGTTTGATAATTCTTTCTTGGGTGCATTCTTATATTAACATTTCCTATAATCGCAAGTTGATCATTTCCCTATGGAAATTTTTTATTAGAAAAGGTTATTATTTTGTAGAGATAATTGGTTCTTCCAACTAGTCGCCATTTGTTGTAGGTACAACAAATCCCATGTAATTTTTACACAGGAGCCGAATTACACATAAAAAGGTAACTTATTAGAATCATTTTTCCATTTCATGGCTTCTATTACATTTTTCTTGGTTTCTATTTTTTTCTAACTCAACCAAAACTTCCAAAAGTTATGCCTAATTTGTGTGTTTTCGAGTTGTGGAAGACTAGTTTTTGTTTGGAATTGTTTCAATCCTGCAACCTGCACCCCGCAACCTACAAGTTCTGGGATGTGGGATTTTGTAGTTATATATTTTGAATATTCTCATCCTGCAACCTGCATCCCACGAATGTGGGATGTAGTATGTAGGAAAATTTTGGTAGATATGTTTTGGTCAACCCGTAACCCACATCCCGCATAAGTGCGGAATGCGGAGTACGTGATGTCATTTGTTATTTCAGTTGGTTTGCGTGTTCCTGCATCCTACATATAGAAAATATTTGAATAAGGTTTTGTTGCTTTTATGATCCTGCATCCCGCATCCCGCAAATGCCAAATGCAGGTTTCAGAACAATTAATAAAATTTGAAATTTTTGTTTTGATCCCACATCAGAGAGAGTTTGATTCTAACTGTCATTTTTATTCTCATCCTACGGTATTAATTATTTCTCGCAAATTATATATATGATGGTATTTTGGTAATTTATTCACCATTTTACCACTGTAACTCGCTATGCTGCGTGAATTTACTTTGGGTTTTTTTTTTCCAAGCAACTATCCCACCATTCGCTTTGATTACAGGTAAGTTTTCAAGTCGCCCTTCCTAATTTGGATTACTTACTATTGTTCCACTATAAATTAGTTTAATTTTTAGTTTATGCATCGAATAGAATATGTCCACCTCAAAAATTCCTCGAATTACACGATGTAAAAACCTGCAGAAAGATATGCTAATCAAAGACCCGAATTTAGGTGTCTTCTCTGATACCAGTGGTCGAGTTAGTGAGACCTACCAGTTAGATTGGTCCAAAATCTATTCCATATTAGAAAACAATGATCTTTCAGACATTCAAGATGACCAACCCATTTACAAGATAATTAGGGATTTTGGCATCCATATGATTGCTGCAAGACCTACCATTCTCCCTTACAATGATGCGGTCAAGTGGATTATTGATCATGCCAATACAAAATATCATTCTTTCAATAATATCACTGGATTACTACTTGCCAATTTCCATTCTGAGACTTTTGTAAAAATTTATGCTCTTAAACCATTTAGACAACTCCTTAATGCTGATTTCGTCAAAGATGCTAAGTCCAGGTATAACTTCGATGAAATGTTGAAGTCTTGGATGAACAAACCATGAAATTTTTCGCAAAGGAAAGATGAACTATACCCTATTGAATGGTTTAAGGAACCCTATTCCTTGCTAGTAGCAATGTTTTGTAGGCTCTACGATCTCCCTAATTGTTCCTATTTTAAGGAAGAATGGGATCTGATTGCTCATCATGTTATAACCATGGGACAATCTCTCCCATGTGATTCAATCCTTTCTTTAGAGATCAAAAGATCCGTACAATAATTTGAGAAAGCCATTGCCAAGAAGAAACCTAATTTATTCCTCTCTGCTTACATTGTTGACATCTTTTGCACTGAGTTCTGTTATCCTAATTTGGGATGGAACTGGGTACCAGCAGCACCTCCTGTACATATTTACCATGCTGAGCTATGGGATGCTAAGTACATGACCATATTTTATGACATTTGTGAGAACTTCCTCAGCCGAGTCTATTTCTTAATTTTCAAGAAGTAATATCCTGCTTTCCCCCCTGAAGACAAAACTCTTATAGCTATGATGGGGGATTGGTATGTTAGCGAGAAATTTGCATAAATCAGAGTCTTTGGTAGCAATGTTGCTCACATGCTACCCAAGGTAGTACCTAATAGATTGGTTCTCGAAGAAATATCATTCCAGATAGTAATCGAAGGGATATACATGAAGTGTGCCGTGCCCAAAAGAAAAGTCTGGCCCAGGTTTCCTCTGATTCTTCGATCCTTGAGTATACCAACCTCCACCTAGGTATTAGAACTCAGTGATCACATAGTTTTGCTCAAGCTAGGTTTTTCCAGTAAGAGACAGCATGATCCCAAAGGGATTTTTGATACCCATCTTAAATAGAATCATTTCAAAGCAGGATACATTAATGAATTAGTTCTAGATGACTTCATTTATCAAGGAGTTGACCCTTTCTCTGAGGTTTTGGCTAGAGACAAAGGTAAAGAAGAATAGAGTCAAATCCTACAATATCAAAAAGAAGTCAGAGACAGGGTCTCACACTACAGGGAAATGTAATTAGATATCCAAGAAAATTTCATAAGAGAAAGGGAAGAAAAAGAGGCTCAAGCAGCAACAAAAGAGGCTCAATAATCCAAAGACCCTTCCATAGCAACAAGTTCAGCCATAGATAAAGGTAAAAATCCCTTGGAAAACATTCCACAAGAATCTATTGATCAGCAGTTTAAAACCTTAATACATACTTCAAAGCAATTTAAAGAGAAGCTGACCAGGATGACTTCTGCATTGGACACTCAAGAAATTGAAACTTCTTAACCAGTTGGGGATACTCAGGTAACTACTATTGTTGATACATCCCAATCTGAACAAACTCAAGTTGAGGAGACACCACTCAAGGAATTTAAGGTTCATGTTCCATCGTTCCCTGCTTCTACTATAGATTTAACCAATTTGGAAGGAGAAGAGGATGAGAGACTTTCCCCTGTGACTGTCACTGAGGAAGTTGGAAATGGAAATAATTTTTAGGAGTTTATGAATGTGTTTAGTGGCATCAATGGGAGATATTCCTTAGCTCTCCCAAAACCACAATCTTCTTCTAAGCCTTGTCCATCATCTTTGGCATTACTCCTCTAATCGATCCTAGCCTTATCTTCCTTGCCTACTGGTTCTACCATGACACCCTTTATGTCTCAACACTACCTAATTCCATTACACCTATCTCTATTGAAATTCCTATTCTTCCATACACTACATCTCAATTATTTAAAATTCCAGTACATATTCCTTTTATTTTTTCAATACCATCTTCTTTTCCTGAGAAAGCCTCAATACATTCACCATCGTCACTTCCAGCTGCCACCATGCAGGTTTCATCCATCCAAACCTCTGTTCAAGATATTCCCTCAACTCGAGAAGGGACTATTATCTAGAGTAGTACTTCCTTTTCACTCACCTCTCACGTTACTATGCCTATTCCTTCTCATACGATGACTCAAACCTCCTCTTTTCTATCTACAGGTATTGATGCACCTCCCATTGATGAGATAAGAGATGAATTCAATGAGGACATTCTAATATTTATTGGACATTATCGTTATAGAAAATCTAATAAATCAGTGGTTAAATAAGGAAAAAACAGGAGCAGAGATCAAAGCAGTGTGGATGCATCTCTTTCTAATGAGATTATATGGACTTAGCAATCTGGTGATTCATAGGTGATAACTTTGATGCTGTCACTACTCTGAACAAGCAATTTGATAAGAAGAAGGAAAAGATTAGCAGATTAAAGGAGGAGCTAGAACAAGTCAGAAAACAACATGAGGACCAAATTACTAATTTGTTAAATACATATGATGATGGGTATGATGAATTACAAGTAAAGAATGTTGCTCTTTAGGATGAGTTATAGAAGGAGAAGACTACCAATGCTATTTTTTCATAGAAGGTACTTTTGTTGGAAAAACAGTATGAAGATGCAACTGCAAGTACAACTTCATCTTCATTTTTTAAGTTCTTTCCAGAGGAATTCAAAGATCTGGATCTTTGAACCAATAGGGAGCATCATGAGTTAATCAGTGAGTTGTTTAAGACTTTGGACAAAAATTTTGAAACTCACGAAACTTTTGATAAAATGTCTTTGGATTTAGAAGATCTGGTTGATAAAAGGAAACAAGCTTCAAAATCATATGATGAAGTTGTGGACTGGAAAGGGTATATGGAAGACAAGCGAGAAAACATCACCATTCTCAACAATTTCCAGTTAAAGAAAATTAGGACTATCATGCGAGCCTAGGAGGATCTAAATGAAATGGTTAATGAAGCTATTAAGAAGACACAAGACATTTGTTGCAGAAGATGGTACCCTGCAAACAATCTAATGGATATTTTATGTTTTCCTGCAATGGTACTCATTGAAAAGGCATGTTCACCAGGGTTAATGATTGAATAGGTTGAGCAGTGAAGAGATGAAGCAGAAGAGAAGATCAAGGAGCTTGATCATATAAATATAGATGATGTGGATCGGTTAATAAAATGACCATTTGCAGTTGAAGGGAAAATCCACATCTATATTCATGTTTGGAATAAGCTAGCCAAAAATGAAATTGAAGATCACAAGTGCAATGCCCAACTTGGCATTGAATCTGCTAGCTATCCTGATATTGAGGAGTTGTTAGGTATATGGAAAATATGGAGGGATTTTCTAGGATATTAGTTTTGTTTAGCTGACTTGGTCCCATTTTGAGGGAAATTCATTCTTTTGTAATAATTAGTTAAGAGGTAGTTTTTAGACGTATCAGGGGACTTTTGGGGAAGGAAAGATTGGCACAAGATAATGAAAAACACCTCTATATTTCATAAGGTTTATGTAATTTCTTACTGAACTTTGAACTAATATAGTATTGTTATTTCATATCTCTTATCATTGATCTGATTGAATTTCTTTGACACAGCTCATCTTTTCTTGTTTCAAATGGACAGATGATGTTGTTGTTTACTTGCAATTAATAGATGTATTTATTTATAACTTAGGTTTCTCTTTGTTATTGATTAATGCATTGATAAATATTTAAGGAATTTCTTCTTTCAACTATCTTTATCTATTTATGTAAGTGATTGAACAGTGACATTTTGCAGCAAAATATGTTTGTTTTTCAACTTGCATGTGCTATGCAGGTTAAATTTGAATGATATAATATTAAGTTTCCATTAATTGATTTTTATTAATTAACTGTGAGTTAGGTGACGAGTTCCTAATCTAATTTACATTTATGTTGATTAGATGAAAATACTGGTCCACCTGCAGATCAATTCAACATTCTCTTTAGGTAACTTAGATTTAGATAAGGTTTAATTTCATAGTTAGATTTGATTTTCCTTTTCTTTCTACCTCCTATCTTGTTTTCAAACATGGGAAATAGATCCTCTGTGGATCAAACTCACAAAATCTAGTGGAGGCTACTGAAATATCCATGGATGTGGCTGAAAAAGGATGTCTAAGACTTACAACATAGGAAGAAGACCCATCCAAAGGATTCAAACAATCCTACTTCAAATGAGGCTTCAACATTTATGTCCTATACCAATCTTGTCCTAGACATAGGCTTAGTAAGAATGCTAGAAATGATGCTCATCTGTGGATATGTACCATGTCTAATATATAATTGACTATGAACATTATAAAGCCTTACTTCTTTACAACATGATTTATCTGGAGAAACATATGTGATATTTCCTCAATCATTGTGCTAGTCATAATTCATATATCTTTGAATCTTGATTTCACTGTCAAAGACATATTTGAGTTCACATACACTTGTACCATATAGATAACACAACACATGCTTTGTTTGTACATGTCTATGATATAGAATACAAAGGATATAATCAACCATGGGAGCCATGACTAATACATATGAATCTCAAATGAATTTTTAGATCTTCCAAATCTGACTTAATTTTCATATTTATCTTCATATAGATGGCCAATGAACGTTAGTCCATCATCCTGAAACCCTTTAGGATCTCTACTGCACTTTTTCCTTAACTGAGGAAAATCTTATCCATTGAGTGCCACAACTATACTATCGAGAATCATAACAATATTATTAAATAATGTTCTGATCTTCCTTCTAAATCATGATTAGCATGCAGGTATCCATTTTACAGGAGGTACATCAACTAGTTGCACTGGTTCTTCAGGAGTTAGCGAATTTAGCTTCCCCCTCTCACCATATGGGCATGAGAATCATAATCTGGGTCCTCCATCATAGCGAATTATGCTCATATATGTCTGAATATATTCTTTGAAACATGAATCTAAATAAGATAAAATCTATTTATAATTTTTCACATCTATTAGAATAGTATTAGGTGTAATGAACCAAGATTCAATGATTCACAAACTCTTGTATGCAAAATTTCGACAAACTAGCTAATAGGCATGGAAAATTCAGAGCTTGAGGAGTGAAACTATTGGGGATTCAGTAAGATAAAAAATAAAAGTGAATGCTCATGAATTTTCAGGTTCCTAACCACAATGTGTTGGGTCCTTTTAGGTTTCTAACATCGTCCAGGCTGAAGTCTAATTCCAGGCTCGTGGAAGTCTCAACATATGCCAACTAGAACATTTACAATTCAATATCCAACAACCAATGGAGATAGGATTGGGATTAATAAGACATTCATAACTATTATATGAAATTATGGGTCAGTATTAACAAGGTTTTACAAGTATGAAAAACATTTTGAAAGGTTCTAGGGGTCGCACTAGTAAAACTAGTTATTTGGACATATCCTTGGGTTAGACTTCTTTACTTCCAAAATAGTGAAAGGGGCATAAAAATTGCTTGATTTTGACATGGAACCTGTATATGAGTGCATCAGAACCTATCAGAACATAAATCTAGATAATTTGTTACAGAGAAAGTGATTTATGCTCACTACAACAAAACTAGTAAAAATGCATGTAAATCTAGGCACAAACGAAGTAACTAATAGATTTTTAAAATTTAAGCTATATGATCTTAGGATCTTATCTAATAGAATAAAAATCACAACAATCAATCACAAGAAACAATGACCACAAATTTTTACTCGGGGAAACCATAAAGGAGAAAACCCTGCAACTTCCTCAGAGATAGAATCAACACCAAAAGTAAAACCCAAAGAAAGTAAGATGATCTCCCAGCAGTAGTAGCCTCTCTCTCTCTTGTCCCAACTTCTTCTTTCTTTCTCAGTTATGCACTAAAAATAAGTGTGAGTGAATGTGTGTTAAATAGAGAGGCTCCCTCTATTGGAGTAGGGTCCCGTAGCTACAGGAAAAGCTGTTGTTTTGGAACGAGTAAGTCAAAGGTAACAGTACCTGAGCGGCCGAGAGAAGAAAGCTCAACCACTGCACTTAAGGCAGCGACAAAAATAGGAGGGCTCAACTACCCTCATAAAGGAAAAGGAGCAATGAGGCCGAGGCATTGAAGGCAAAGGACAGAAGAGGAAGCGGCACCAGTACCCACAGTCAGCCGGGAAGCACGAAAGACTGCAGGAAGCTGTGGTGTGATGGAAAGCGGAAGCTCGAGTACAGATAGACCGACTGTCATAGTTAGTTTTTTTGGGTTACTGTTGGGAGAGGCCAACAGTGTTGTAATGGCGAGACCTTTATGCCACCTATAAAGGGATGTATTTTGTATTGTAAAAGGTTAGCTAGTTATTCAGTTAGCTCATTAGCTATTCAGATAGTCGATGATCTGTTAGCTTATAGATATTTGTATCATAGAAGAGCCGAGCTCTGGTTCTATTATTCAGTCTGTAATATCTTACTGTAACCAGTAGCTGACTCCTAGAGTATGTATGTAACAATCCACAGGAATTGAGAGAGAGAGAGAGAGGAAGAGTATATTGTAAGAGAAGCAATATAAGAAGAGAAGAGATTTAAGAGAGAAGGGCTCCTGGGCGGTGTGTACGGAGTTACCCAGAAGATCTCAGCTGCATATGAGGTTGCAGCAGAACTGTGTTTACTCTCCCAAGTTATAATATATAAACCAGTTCCCATGGACGTAGCTTCTACCCTGGAAGTGAACCACATAAAATTAGCATGTTATATGATTATTTCATGTGATTGTGCTTTACTTAGTTGTTATCGGTTATCTATTACATGAATGACGTATATCAGTTAGTAAATGTCTGTATGTTCTCATTCAGTTATAGCATTATTGAAAGTTAAAGGTGAGTTTAAATGTAACAAGTGCCTGCCTATGAGTTTCACATAGTAATAGTCACTCTGTTAAGTGCTTCCAGTATACTTATTCAATAAGTTAAGTATAGCGATGTGAGTGTGACAAACCGTGAAGTTCGTGTAAGGTTGTTTAACACCCTGTTGGAGGTTAGCCAAGTTATTCCTCCCAGTGAGAAACCCTTTGGACCTTGAGAATCTCTTTGGGCCATACTATAGGAGATATCGCATTGACAGAAGGTGATATCGCACCAACAGAGGAGCTACGGTGCGAGATATCGCAAATAGTGAGAACCACGGAGTGGAGAGTTTGCACATCGTCCTAGTCACTGCGATGCGATAGGAGTCCTCCCCCTATCAAAGTCCACAAGGAAGGGAGAACTACAACTTGCAGGAAGATCTCGCTGGTTAAGAAGAGCCGTGGGACACCAGGATGCTACAAAACCTGGTTAAGGACACTTGAGTCTTTAGCCAACCCATCTAACATCACTTCGGGTGAGACTTCAGGCTGCTCTGCAATTTGTTGCCGAAAGGGCCAGTGAGTTAGGGGTGTTGTTGGTACATTATAAGTAAACTCGGGTCTTCCCATAGTAACCAAAAAATGGTTCCGTTGTCAGTTTTGAACAAACTAAGAGCTAATGTTCTGTTGGCATCCTAGTAAAGAAGAACTCAACTAGTGGGTTGAGTCTATAGAAAGAGAATTTGCTGTGACAGAAAACAAGAGTCCTACGTTGAGTACAGAGGACTGGTTACAAAAACATATCTTCACTGATATACATACGATATTTTTTGTGACCTATGGAAATGAGTTGTATGACTGGTTATCAAAGTTAACTGATCAGCATATATTCAAGAAGAAAAGGAACATTGTCTGGACACTAGAGTTGATTCATACTGTCAAGAGCATTGATAATCCCATTTCACGAGTAGTGGACTTCTAGCTTGCGAGTGTGCTAGAAGGCTTCATCACAGAGTTTGCAGTTGAACAGAGAAAAAGCTTCAGTGAAGCCGAGCGGTACTTCTTCAAAGGATATCGTGGTAAGTACCTGAACTCTTTAAAGTTATCTGTTAAGATGCTATTACATGAAAAAGGAGTACTTGATATATATTCAAATGTATAAGTTCAGTAAGTGTAATGTCACAAGAGTTTGAGAGTGACTTTGATGAACTTGGACGTACACGTAGTGGAAAGAAATATAAAGTAGATTTTAGATCTTCTATCTTTGAAAACAGTTCAGACAATACTATAGAACAGAGTCACAGTAATACAAAAAGAACAGAAGGGGGTATCCCTTACCATCCTTACACCCCACAGAAATCAATTGGGACTCAGAATAATCACGTAGGAACTCCATCTAGTAGCTCACATACAGTACATACTACCGCTACATCACCTATATCTACACCACCGAGTGGTAGTAACACAACAAATCAGCATCCACCACATAGAAATAGAATGGGGGATGATATGAAGCTACCTACCTTTAAGGGTACAGGGGCAGAAGACCTAGGTCAGCATTGGTTTCTATGTGAAGCCGCGTGGACCATTAAAGGGCTCCAAGACGATAATATTAAAATTGTACAGTTGGTCACCACACTTAGGGAATGAGCCTTAACATGGTATATGAAGTATACCTCAGCGGTACCTAAAACGCTCGTACAGATCAGGACCGCCATGATCAAAGAATTTAAGAAACCTAAGTCTGAGTCACAGTGCATTACAGAGCTCAAAGACATTAAACAGTCACCTACAGAGTCAGTATGGGAATTTGATCAAAAATTCAAATCCCTTATAGACCAATTTAGCTTTGAGTTTGCGTCGGAGTAGCACAAGGAATGGTTTATTGCAGCACTGCTCCCCCACATCAGACTGCCACTGATGTAGCAGAAAATCCAGACGCAGGATGACGTGTTGGAGATGGAAATGAAATTAGAGGCATCACCTCTAGCAGAGACCAGTATAGGTATGACAAACCTACATAACCAGTTAGCTAATCTCACCTTATAGATGCATGAGATTAAGAAAGGAAAAGAGATTGTACAAGAAATATGATGTATAAAGTGTAAAGCACAAGGCCATAATAAAGATAAATGTCCAGTCTTTGTTGAATATATAGCAAGCGGTGCTCCTAACCCATTAGCACAGACATAAGGGCCATGGTGTGAACTATGCAGAACAAGAGGACACCCACCTCAGCAATGCCCTTTACTTCAGAAGTATGTACAGACACCTAAGAACTTATACTATAACTTCTGTAAGTCCATAGGACATGATGAACATAATTGTAGAGCTTATGATCTCATGGTAGAGAGAAAACATGACTTATACAGATTCCAATCAGAGACACTAGGTCCAGTAGAAGGACCACAGCAGGAACTGGCTCATGGTGGCCGAGGAGGATGATTCAGAGGACGAGGCCGTGGAGGAGGCTTTGGCTGTGGTGAAGGCTTTGGCCATGGCCGTGGACCTATTACCTGTTACAACTGTGGAGTTATAGGAAATTATGATAGGGACTGTCAGAGCCCTACTACCACATGCAACTATTGCAAATCTTACGATCACACTATAGAAGAATGTCGTACCTTGATAGCCAAGATCAAGGAACCTAAGCCAGCAGCACACCAAAAAATTCAAATTATTGCTGCTGAGCAAAAGGAACCAGAACTAAGAGTCAACATTGTGACTCACAGTGGTGCTTCCACCAGTGGGACATCGTTGGATACTGAAGAGAACACAGGTCCAGAGTGGGTGCACAAAGCCACTACTAAATCAACACCACTCGACTTGCAGAAGAATAAAGAGACATTTCAAGAAGCTAAAACTTTCTTTAATGACCCTACGCAATCAGGATCGTAGGTACATCCATCTAGGGGCGTACCGCAGCAAACACCATGTGGTGTTAGCCCTGTTCAAATATCACAGGCTACCACATCAGGAAGGTGCGTTGAGGATGAGTCGACAGGAAGTGTACAATCCTTCTTGCGGAGTTGCTTAAAACTCGTGAGAAATGAGAAAGCTATCAGAGAGCTTCAACGCATCATAGATCAGTGTTAGCCATCTTCTTCCATGAGCAGTACATGGCATGTTGTTCATAATATTATGGGATATACAAGAATACGAAAAGAGATGCGACTCACAGCACAAGTTGGAGAATTTGAAATGGATGAGGTGATCCTAGATTTAGGATCAGAGGTAAATGTTCTGACTAAGAAAACATGGGAACGGATGGGTAGCCCTAAGTTATCCAGATCACCTATCCATTTGATACTAGCCAATCAGCAGTGGGTATCGCCACTGGGTCGATTACCGTAGGTTCCAGTTGACATTGACGGAGTTCGTAGCTTTGCGGACTTTGAAGTTATAGAAATCATTGGCAATAGTAGACCGTACCCAGCACTGCTAGGTATTGATTGGGCAATTGGTAACATGGCTGTTATCGATTTAAAGAAGAGACAGATGAACTTCAAGGACAATCAAATTCGGGTCATCACACCATTGGATCCTTTTCAGGGTCCCAGATATATTGAACCTATCCGAGCAGAGGATGAGGCACATAATATGGAGAGCCTCTATCGGATGACGGCCAATCAGAGTGACGACATCAATCCAACCGCATAAGGGAACATTAGTTTGCGATGTGACATCTCATGCGCATCAGACTTAGATGTTGGCCTAGAGAACTGGCAGAATAGACTTTACAAAGTCTTAGCTCATAGATGTGAGTTTATGACTAAGTCACTGTGATGGATTGGCGCAGAGATTAAGGATACTCCATCGTTTGATGGATTGGCAGACGTCAACGATTTTTTATAGTTTGAACAAGAAATCCCTCAGCAGCAAAGGATGTCAGTCATTGACCTTGCAGTAAGAGCCACACCTGCAAGATGGTGGCAGGCACATAGAGAACATATCGCATCATAGGATGACTTCAAGAGATTGATGACAATCAGGTTTTTCAATAACAAGGAGTATCTATAGCAGAGGTACACAGGAGAAAGTGACCGCAGGTCACATATTGAAATGTGTGAATAGAATTGGTTGGACATTCTGGAGGATGAATGGGTTCACCTATTCATTCATACTTTAGACCAAATTCCAAAGAATTGGTACACTGAGACCGAGTTGCATAGAGGAACCATTACATGGCCACTTATGATAGATAGCTTTGAACTCACTTTCGCTTTTGAATCTGAGTATCCAAGTATCGATCAGGCTCTAGACATCATAAAGACTAAGGTATTTGAGGAATGTACCCTATGAGTACATACTCAATCCGAGTGGGCCATCCAGTTAGAAGATGCGCTTGAGTGTTATAACTTCATAGCAGAACCAAAGGATGAGGATGAGGATCCTCGCAGCATCAACATTCCAGAGTCAGAAGGGACTTGCGATGTTGATGGACCAAAGCTATAGATTCCAACTATCACAGACCCCATCAAGATTAAAAAGATCAATATTAGCACAGACACAGAACCAAAGCTTGCCTCTATTGGATACTATTGGGATGATGAAATGGTAGCACACATTGTAGATCTGTTACACGACTATCAGGACTTATTCCCCACTAAGTTTACAGAAATGAAGGGAATAGTAGGAGATCTAGGAGTAATGAGGATACCATTGAAAGAGGATGCTAGGCCAGTCAAACAACGTCCATACAGATTAAATACTTAGTATAAATAAAAAGTTAAGGATGAGATCGATAAGATGCTAGTAGCGGGCATCATTGAGCTCGTAGAAGAAAGTGAATGGGTTAGTCCAATGGTCATACAAGAAAAGAAAACCAAAGGAGAAATCAGAATTTGTGTCAACCTATGTAAACTCAATGATGCATCACTTCATGACCCGTTCCTAACACCGTTTACTGATGAAGTGTTGGACAATGTGGGAGGACAGGAGGTCTACTCCTTCACTGATGGATTTTACCAGATCAGAATTCATCCAGAAGATCGATATAAGATCACTTTTGCGATAGAATGGGGCTCATTCCAGTATACGGTAATTCCCTTTGTTCTTAAAAATGCACCAGCTATCTTTTCAAGACTAGTAGTTGCTGTATTTAAAGAATACATCCATAAATTCCTAGAGGTTTATTTTGATGACTGGACTGTATTTGGATTAATCAACAAGCACATAGGAGATTTAAGACTAATGTTAGAGAAATGTAGGCAGTATCATATTTCTCTGAACTTGAAAAAATGTATATTTTGTGCGCCATTTGGTATTTTGTTGGGTCACATTGTTTGCAGACAAGGCTTGCTGGTAGATCCTGCAAAGATTGCCATCATTGTAAATATTCCAGCACCCAACTCAGTCAAGCAATTAAGGATAGCACTTGGTTATACCGGGTACTATAGAAATTTCATCAAGGGTTATGCAAAGATCATAGCACCGACGAAAAATCTATTAAAGAAAGACGCCAAATTCCTATGGAATGAGGAATGCCAGAAAATTCTAGACACTCTTAAAGAGAAGATGGTTACAGCACCCATCTTAGTATTTCCAGACTGGACCAAGCCATTTCATGTACATGTGGATGCATCTGGCATCGCACTGGGGATCATCTTAACCCAGCCAGGAGAAGGGAGTATTGATCACCCTATCACATACTCAAGCAGAAAGTTATCCACTGCAGAAAATAACTACACCACTACAGAGAGAGAAGGTTTAGCTATGGTGTATGCTCTACAGAAGTTTAGGCACTACCTTTTGGGTGCCTCATTCAAGATGTTTACTGACCATTCCACTTTAAAGTACTTGGTCAATAAGCCAGTGTTAGGGGGAAGAATCTGTAGATGGTTACTCCTGTTTGAGGAGTATGATTTTGAAATCATTGTAAAACCAGGAAGATTAAATGTCAGACATAATAATCTATCACGGATAGAATCAAGAGAAGAACCAAGTAACCTAGAGGACAAATTGCCAGATGCACAACTATTTGCTATTCATATCGCAGATGAGTACTACGCTGATATCATTCACTTTCTCACCACAGGATGGGCACCTGTTGAGTTTACTAAGCATCAAAAGAAACAACTAGTTTTTAAAATAGCAGAATTCACATTGATCGCAGGGCACTTATACAAGTTAGGTCTAGATGAATTCCTGCGCAGATGCATTATGCTGCATGAGAAAGAGGCCATTATCAGAGAAGCACACTCAGGTGCCGCAGGAGGTCATTTTGCAAGAAAGCTGACTACTCAGAAAATATTAGCTGTAGGATTATGGTTGCCTACTTTACACAAAGATACTAAGGAGTTTTGCAAATGCTGCGATATCTACCAGAGGGTAGGAAAACCTTCGCGAAGAGATGAGATGCCGCTACGACCACAAATCACACTACGAGCATTTGACAAATGGGCTATCGATTTTGTGCGTCCTATCAACCCACCAAGAAAACAAACGGGTGCGAGATACATCATCACAAGAACATAATACCTCACCAGATGGGTAGAGGAAAAAGTAGTAAGTTATTGTGATGCTGCTACAGCTGCACAGTTCATTTTTGAAAGCATCATCAATAGATTTGGATGTCCAGTAATTTTGATGAACGATCAAGGCACACATTTTTTGAATCGCACTATTGAAGCCTTGACAGAGGAATTCCAATACAACACCATAAGAGGACGCCCTACCACCCACAAGCTAATGGTACGGTGGAGGCCTTTAACAAGAATCTAGAAAATGCTCTTACTAAGGTCTGTAACAGCCAAAGAAATTATTGGGACCTCAGGGTTAACGTTGTATTATGGGATTATAGGACTACATGCAAGAAACTTATAGGGCACACACCTTTCAGCTTGGTGTATGGACAAGATGATATTATGCCTATGGAATATATTATTCCCAGTTTAAGAATTGCTCAAATCACCAGGATGGCTGATACATACATGATGAATGAAAGACTAGCGCAGCTGCTTGCCTTAGAGGAAGACAGATTCATCGCAGGGTTCCATCAGAAAGTGCAGAAGGAAGGAGAAAAATCTTGGCATGACAAGCACATCAAGAGTAAGACTTTTCAGATAGGAGACCTAGTGCTCCTTTATGAAAGTAAGTTTATTAAGTTTCCAAGAAAGTTCAAGACGCATTGGTTGGGTCCATATCAGATTCAGCAAGTCACGGAAGGAGGTGCCGTTCAACTCAGCAAACTGAACGGGGAGTTTCTGCCCACGTTGATTAATGGAAGCAGGCTTAAGCTCTATAGTGATAGCCACCCCACCTCTCAATCCTAACTCAGACAGTGTATGAGCGTGCAGATGCCCAGTGTAGTTGAAAGGAGGCATCACACCGAGACTTAGTCTACACCGGCAGATATTCTAAGTACAAAGAATTGCATAAGGACGGTTCATTTTGTACAAGTCATAGGATGCTTGAGGGAAAAAAAAATAATTGAGTAAAATTGTTTGCACAGGTGATGCGGTGAGGCATCGCAGCAATGTGATGTTTCCCCCTGCCATGTAGCCAGTGTTGAAAAAGAACAGAAGGCTAGTCACTTCGCCCTTTGACAAGCAGTTAATCCACATATGACAGGTATCTATTGCCTTAGATTTGGCAACAATATAATGATTTTTCTAGATTTGGTAAAATCTCCAACGAGACTGGCACCAGCACACATGTTTCGAGGGAAATTTGATCAGATTTCAGCAATTAATGAGGATCAAAATGACAAGTGTTGTCTTGTCGATGCAATTAATACTTTAGATGGGTCTAGTCTACAGGAACGTTGATTCATAGAGTATCACCTTGGTTATAAATATAAATATCATCCATATAGAAGGGTTACTTTGGAAATTTCAGAGAGCTATAGAGCAAGTTACAGAGTTTTCCTTGTGCAGAGATACCCCAGTTATAGAGTGCTATTTTTCCCCAATTTCATAGCCATTTCCCATCCAGAGTATTGCACTGAGTGGGTTCTGTCTAAGGAGGAACCTTTATAATACATTATGAGACGATTCCAAAGTGGTGGTCTCGTGTCTGCTATGACGATGCTGCCCAAGGGTGTGAAAATAGGTACATCACAGTTCAGACAGATGCTAAGGATGAGGAGTCACACTCAGATAGTAGAAGACCCTAGTACAGAGCCGGAAGAGGAAGTGCACATGGCAGCAAAATACATTGTGCCAAGAGTCGAGGATGCACCAGAGGTAACCATTCCCAAGGGTGCTAAGTTTCTTATTCCACCACCAGCCATTGACCCTCGTATAAAGAAAGATGGAGACCTATTAGGATATGTCCCTGTTCTCAAATTTATATACTATAACCTTGGAGATAGTAAGAAATATCCCCAGTTTTGACTGGACTGGTAACTTACAATTCAGAGGAACCCGAGGACCAATATAGAGGAGTTTGTTCCTATGGAACATATCCAGATTCTTGAGCGGTCAGGTCTGCTCAATTTATTGAGAATACCACATTTTGGACGAGGTGCAGAGGTTAATGTTGTGGTGCGTGTACTACTATGCTTTGTACATGGAGTTACCTCTGGTTGGGTAATTGGGTTGATTTGAATGTCGACCTGATACACTGCATTACCGGGTTGTCCAAGACTGGTAAGGACCCACAAACACATATATCAAGTAAGGGCAAGGATTCCAAGCTACCAGCGGCCCTAGTTACCAAGTATAAGCTACAGAGAGGAGGTCAGGCTTATGAACTCGCAGCAATCGCAGATGATACACTCAGATTTACAGCCATTCTGCTTGCAGGCAGACTGCTAACCAAGGTTCATCCAAAAGAAGTCACAGAACCAGTAATTCACCTTGCCATACAGGTTGCAGAAGGTGAACAGTTTAATTGGTCTTTGTTTTTATTAAATATTTTTACCCAATATTGTTTAAAAGAACAAGATGAGGAAAACCACCCCTTCAATTTCTTGTGCTTACTTATACTATGTGCATTTGTCGGGTGGAAGGAGCCGCCCCATACTCAGTTCCTACAGATACGAAGTGGCGACTATAGAGGCGCGCGCTATGAAAATTTATGGGACAGCAACATCCTAGCTAAGAAGAAGATCAATGCAATAGTGTTCTATGGATACTATAACCTGTTGAAGAGAACCATCCAGGAGACACCGCAGATCAGCACGGAGGTTGTGGACATATATGACAATTGGCTTGATTTTATGATAGACAACCATAGAATCTTCCTAAGGCCAAAAAGGTATAGAACGGATAATTGGGCTAATGGTTGGTTCAGGATGACATCACAGGACATAGAATATGTCATCAAATATTTTGGTGAAGAATGGAAGAAGGCATTAGAAGATGCCGCAGCAGCAAAGGAACCCGCAGATACCCCACCCCTAGACCAAACAAACAAAGGCAAAGAGAAGGTGGGATCCAAGAGAAAGGATGGAAAATAAGAGACACTAGAGGCACAGAAGAAGAAAAAAGTCAAGGCCACAAAGCCAACCCTGCAGACCGCACTAACAAAGGATGACTATGAACTTATTGCAACAAGATTGCATGACACATTGAAGGACTCATTTGAGGCGATGCACACATCGCAGGAAAAGATACAGAGTGCGGTAGAAAAGAAAATTTTGGAGTTTAATACAATAACTGAGAATACTGCCATAGCACAGACTCAGCTAGTCAAGGCGACAACAGGTGAAAGCTCAAAACAATCGACTTCCTGCAAAGAAGTCCTTGTAAAAGATCGCATCAATACAGTGTTGATACTGCCAGGGAGCATCAGATTCCCTACTTCGATGATGGATGTGCAGATCCAAATAAGACAACCTGTCGAGGTTAACCTCGTAGAGTTTCCCATTAATCAATTACAAATGATCCAGCAATAGCTAAGCGCAGAGCTCAGGGATAGGGAGCTTGCGACTTATAAACAAAATACCCAGCTGAGACAACAGAATGCAGAACTCACTGCAAGATTTCAGAAAAAGGCAGAGGAGTTAAGAACATATGAATAAAGAGAACATGACCTCAGTCAGGCCCTGCAAAGCATCACATTGGAGTTACCCCAGTGTAAAATTGAAACTGCGATGCCTCTCATATAGAAGGTAAGAAGAGTTGCAGATAGAGAAAAGGCTCTGGAAGAGACAATGACTAAAATGGAAGAAGACCACAAAGCGCAGATTGCTAAGCTTAAGGCTCGAGCACCAGGCACACCCGAGGTAGACAAGGAAGCAAGAGCAGAGGCCTTTAGACTCACGGTTACACAGATGGAGAGTCACATAGATGATGCACAGTCATTACTAGATGAGGCGACAAAGACATGGTCGGAGCTAGACGAGCTCCTATAAAGACTAGAATTGTAGCAGAGCATCCAGCACATAGAGAAGGACATAGTACAATAAAGGAAGAAGTCAAGAACTTAGGAGCTCTTGCAAAGATGCGGAAGACAATAGAGATGAACTGGTTGCAACAGGAAGTGCATCGGTTGAGAGAAGAAGAGATATGATTCAATAACCTACTTCAATCCTATCAGGAAAAAATAGCAGAGATAATCAACATGGTTGAGCAGAAGGTTAAGGAGTTCACTACCAGCAGAAGTGAAATTGAAGTTACAGAAGACTCAAGCATCAGTCAAGCTATGCTTGAAACGGCACAAGAGTGTGTTGAAGTTATGGAGAAAGAAGTCGCAGGACTTCGACAGAGATTTACAAGGAATTTGCAGGAAGCCAAGGTAAGGCTACAGTAAGAGAAACCAGCTGTTAGTGGCTCAGGGGCGAGCCACAAGTAAGTGTTACGTGACTGTTGGAATAGGGTCCCGCAGCTACAGGAAAAGCTACTATTTTGGAACGAGTAAGTCAAAGGTAATAGTACTTGAGCGGCTGAGAGAAGAAAGCTCAACCACTGCACTTAAGGTAGCAGCGAAGATAGGAGGGCTCAGCTACCCTCATAAAAGAAAAGGAGCAACGAGGCTGAGGTATTCAAGGAAAAGGACAGAAGAGGAAGCGACGCCAGTACCCATGGTCAGCACCGAAAGTGTGGAAGACTGCAGGAAGCTGTGGTGTGACGGAAAGTGGAAGCTCGAGTATAGATAGACTGACTGTCATAGTTAGGGTTTCTGGGTTACTATTGGGAGAGGCCCACAGTGTTGTAATGGCGAGACCTTCGAGCCGCCTATAAAGGGATGTATTTTGTATTGAAAAATGTTATCTAGTTAGTCAGTTAGCTCATTATCTATTCAGATAGTCGATGATATGTTAGCTTATAGATCTTTGTATCATAGAAGAGATGAGCTTTGGTTCTATTATTTAGTTTGTAATATCTTACTGTAACCAGTAGCTGACTCCTAGAGTATGTATGTAACAATCCACAGGGATTGAGAGAGAGAGAGAGGAAGAGCATATTGTAAGAGAAGCAATATAAGAAGAGAAGAGATCTAAGAGAGAAGGGCTCCTAGGCAGTGTCCACGGAGTTACCCAGAAGATCTCAGCTACATATGAGGTTGCAACGGAACTGTGTTTACTCTCCCAAGTTATAATATATAAACCAGTTCCCATGGATGTAGCTTCTACCCTAGAAGTGAACCACGTAAAATCAGCGTGTTATATGATTATTTCATGTGATTGTGCTTTACTTAGTTGTTATCTGTTATCTGTTACATGAATGCCGTATATCAGTTAGTAAATGTCTGTATGTTCTCATTTAGTTACATCATTATTGAAAGTTAAAGGTGAGTTTAAATGTAACAAGTGTCTACCTATGAGTTTCACACAGTAATAGTCACTCTGTTAAGTGCTTCCAATATACTTATTCAGTAAGTTAAGTATAGCGATGTGAGTGTGACAAACCGTGAAGTTCGTGTAAGGTTGTTTAACACCCTGTTGGAGGTTAGCTGAGTTACTCCTCCCAGTGAGAAACCCTTTGGACCTTGAGAGTCACTTTGGGCCATACTATAGGAGATATCGCATTGACAGAAGGTGATATCACACTGATAGAGGAGCTGTGGTGCGAGATATCACAAATAGTGAGAACCACGGATGGAAGAGTTTGCACATAGTCCTAGTTGTTGTGATGCGATAGGAGTCCTCCCCCTGTCAGAGTCTGCAAGGAAGGGATAATTGTTACTTGCAGGAAGATATCACTGGTTAAGAAGAGCCGTGAGACACCAGGATGCTACAGAACCTGGTTAAGGACACTTGAGTCTTTAGCCAACCCATCTAAGATCATTTTGGGTGAGACTTCAGGCCGCTCTGTGGTCTATTGCCGAAAGGGCCAGTGAGTTAGGGGTGTTGTTGGTACATTATAAGTAAACCCAAGTCTACCCATAGTAACCAACACCCTCTCTATTTATAATAATTCCTGACTTGACAATAACTCACTAGGTCTGACTTCTCTAGGAGAGTCTAATAACCGTAGGGCCCCACAGCTACGAGTAATTTAACCCTTGATCAATAAGGAGGGTTACACTCTATGACTTTACATGACTTTTTTACATTATTGAATCTCCTGATAGGAACATCGGGGCATGGCATGACTCAATTACATTACAGATACTTCTCGATAGAAACATCGGGGTACAATACATAAGATATACAAGTGAATACATTCTGAAGTTACAAATACATCAACACTCCATCTTAACTAGGAAGGTATTCTCTCGACACAATTTATCAACACAATTTTTCTTCTCTGTATCATCTGGATCATCATCAAGTCATATTCATCTTCAAGCTTGGATCATCATTGGATCTAGATCATCACTAGATCATCATCAAGTCTATATCATCACCTGATCTGGGTCATCCCTAGATCATCATCAAGTATCGATCATCACTTGATATGGAGCATCACTAGATCATCATCAATTCTGGATCATCACTAGTGCTATCTCAATTCTACTCGTCACAGGAATTTCTACAAAGCTAGCCCTTTTTAATGTTGGTTGTATGCCTAGCCTTCATGTAGGGATTCATCATATCCAGCACTTATATCTGACCGTGGAATGAACCATGTCAAAAAGACCCACCCAGCACTTGCATCTGACCATGGGAGGAACACATCCAAGAACCATGTCAGAAAGGCAGACCTAGCACTCACATTTGACCATGGGAGGAACACATCCAAAACCCATGTCAAAAAGGCCCAACACTCACATCCAACCTCATATTGTCAAAAAGGATCTGCAATTACTTTTGACCTCATCTTGACAAAAAGGATCTGCATTTACATCCAACTTCATCTTGTCAGAAAGACTCTGCACTTACATCCGACCTCATCTTGTCATAAAGGATCTACACTTACATTTTACCTCATCTTGTCAGAAAGTATCTTTACTTATATCTAACCTCATCTTGTCAGAAAGGCTCTGCACTTACATCCATCCTCATCTTGTAAGAAAGGATCTGAACTTACATCCAACCTCATATTGTCAGAAAGCCTCTGCACTTACATCTGATCATGTGGGAATGCATCCTGCAATCACATCAGAATGGCTCTACACTTATATCTGATCATGTGGGAACACATCCCTCAATCACACCAGAATTTATCTACACTAATCATGTGGGAACACATCCCACAATCACATCAGAATGTCTCTGCACTAATCATGTGGGAACACATCCCACAATCACATCAAAATGTCTCTATACTGATCATGTGGGAACACATCCCACAATCACATCAGAATGTCTCTGTACTGATCATGTGGGAACATATCCCACAATCACATCAAAATATCTCTACACTTACATCTGACCATGTGAAGCTCATCCTTCCACCATGTCAGAAAGGCCAACTTACACATCAATTCCCTTTGGAGGGAACCTTGATATGGACAAAACCAAGCTTCCCCCTGAAGTACTCAAACTTCTCTCTGGCTAATGTTTTGGTCAGCACACTAGCTACTTGCTCATCTATTGCAACATATTGGAGCTTTACTTCTCCTCTCTATACCATATCCCTGATATAGTGATATTTGATCTCAATATTCTTTGAATTGTCATGGAACACGGGGTTCTTCGACAGCTTCACACATCTCTGGTTGTCACAATATATACAAGTAGCATCCATCTGTAGATCAAATAAATCAGATAGTATATTTCTTAGCCATACTACCTCACAACTAGCCAAACAAGCTGCAACATACTCTGCTTCGGCTGTAGTCAATGCCACATAGGATTGCTTCCTACTAAACCAGGAGATCACACCTGATCCCATATTGAAGCAACACCATGAATTTCTCTTCCTATCAATGGCATTTCCTACCCAATACGAATCCACATAACCTTCCAAGTTAATCTTCTGATTCGCCACATACTTGATACCATAATCAACTATACCCTTCAAGTACCTCAAAATATGCTTTGCAGCAATCAGCTGAACATGTCTTGGATCCGTCAAGGACTGGATCAATGTGTTCACAACAAATAAAATATCTGGTCTCGTATTCGTCAGGTACATCAAGGACCCAATCATTTGACAATACATTGTAGCATCAACCGATTCTAATTAAGCATCACTCAATAGCTTCAGGTTTGATGCCATAGGTGTGGTCATGGCCTTGCAGTCCATCATCTCGAACCTCTTCAGTATCTCTACTGCATACTTCCCCTTGTCCCAGGAAAATTCCATCTACATTATGCCACACCTCCATGCCTAGAAAGTAGTGCATCATACCCAAGCCCTTCATTTCAAAATCGAAAGAAAGCTTCCTCTTTGTATCAGCAATCAACTCATCCTCACCTGTTACAAATAGATCATCTACATACGGTAGGAGTATCAATGGGTTTCCTTCTTTAACCTTGTAGTAAAGGTTGGAATCCGCTTTACTCTTGGTAAAGCCCAAACTGGATAGGAAGTTTTCAATTCTATCGTACCATGTCATGGGTGCCTATTTCAAACCATACATGGATTTCTTCAATTTACACACATGAGTCTTCCTATCATGTGTCTCAAAACCGAGTGTCTTCTCCACATATACTTCCTCTTCTACTACACCATTCAAGAAAGATGTTGTGAAATCCATATGGTGTAATTTCCATTTCATTACTATAGCTAAAGCAAGTACTGATCCGATGGAAGTATACCTGAATACAAGTGCAAAGGTTTCTTCATAATCTATTCCTTCTTTCTGGGAGAAACCACGAGCCATAAATCTTTCTTTATATTTCTCTATGCTACCATGTGCAACATGCTTGATCTTATAGATCCATTTGGAAGTCACAACAGACTTCCCCTTTGGTCTTGGGACAACATCCGAAACATCACTCTTCATGATCGATTGACACTCTTCGATCATAGCATCCTTCCATTCTTTCTTTTCTGCCACTTCTTCATACTTGGAAGGTTCTTTATCAATGAAGTCACATAATACAGCTACATAACCAGAGTAGGACTGGTTCTTTTCCTCTCTCTATGTATCTCTTCTAGAGCCCCATATCTTTCTATACCTTGGATAGCTTCTCATACCCATGCAAGTTTCCTCTTGTGAGGATTCTTCTCCTAAGGTGGATCTACAGGTTCTTGAGGTTCTTCTATTTCTCGATCTTCTTCTTGAGTTGCATCATTCATGGTTGTGTCATAAATTCTTGGTACTTCTATTTCTTCAAGTTCTTCAACATGTCTCTTTCTGGATTTGTTGTAAGCTGAGTCTTCATCAAATGTTACATCCCTACTGATGTTAATATTCTTGAATCCTGGGAAGTATATTCTGTAAGCTTTCGAGCTTTCAGAGTATCCCACAAATATATCCTTCCTTCCTTAAGGATCTAACTTTGTCCTCTTTTCTTTTGGAATGTGAATGTATACTGGACAGCCAAATATTCTCAAATGACTAACTTCTGGTTTCTTTCCTAAGAAACTTCTTCAGGTGTCTTGTTCTCGAGTACTCTATGTGGAGTACAGTTGTACATACAAAGCTGTCCTGGCCTCTTTTTCCCATAGATGCATGGGAAGATATTTATCATGAAGCATTTCCCTTGCAGCTTCCATGATCATTCTATTCTTTCTTTCTGCAACTCCATTTTGTTGTGGATTATATGGAGTGGTCAACTCCCTCTTAATCCCTGAATCTTTTCATAATTCCTTAAATTCATTTGATGTGAATTCTCTGCCATTATCTGATCAAAAAATCTTGATCTTCTTCTTTGTGTAGTTTTCAATCAAGGCTTTGAATTCCTTGAACTTGTTGAATACTTCATCTTTGTTCTTCATGAAGTATATCCATGTCTTCCTAGAAAAATCATCAATGAAAGAAACANAACCTCATACATCGGAGTGAATTATTTCCAAGATTCCTTTAGCCTTGCTTTCACTACTTGGAAATTTCTTATTTGTGTTTTTTCCTTTCACACATCCCTTGCATACTCCTTCATGTTTTTCTTGTATTTCTGGAAGACCTTCAACAACTTTTCTTGCAAGTGGTAGTGCCCTATAGTGGACATGTGCAAGCCTTCTATGCCAAAGTTCATTTGATTCTACTGAGTCATGAACCAAAGCTTGTTTTGGTTGGCCCTTTAATCTGTATAGTCCTCCCTCTTATTCTCCAATTAATACTGCATCTTCAATAGTCTTTCCTTTTGGCCACATGAGAACTTTTCCATCTATAAATGCAACTCTCATGCCTTTTGCATCTAATGCAGATATGGAGAGAATGTTCTTCTTTAGTCTTGGTATAGATAGGACATCCTTTATTTTCATATACTTTCCAAGGTCTAATCTGTAGGAGGATTCTCCACTACCTTTTATTGGATACTGGTAGTCATCCCCAAGTTTCACCTTGTGGGGTGATCCATGTTATGATAGTTTCAAAAATGATTCTTTCAATTATGTCATGTGTTTGGAAGCCCCACTGTCTATAATCCAATCATTGCTCATCATCTTCTACAGCATGAGCATGATGTCTTTACTTGTTTCCCTTCCTCTTGTGATATCTATCTTTGTTTTTAGGACAATCTCTTGTAAGGTGTCCTCTCTCATCACATGTATAGAAAATGTATTTAGACAAATATTTGTTTGATTTTCTAGCGTTTTTCTTCTGGTGAGATAACTTACCTCTGTGATGGTCTGTTCTACTTTTCTTGGATTGTAATATGAGAGCTTGATATTCACTTCCCATATTTTCTTCTCATGCTAATATTCAATATTCTTCTTGTGGGAGTTCCTCCCATAGTCTGCTAAACTTTAATAGCTTCTTTCTAACATAGATCCCTTGAATGAAAGAGTCCCATGCCCTAGGGAGACCATTCAAGGTGGTCACCACAATTTCTACATTCTCTACTTCTTCATATACCGCTTCAAGTTGTTCCTTGATATGAGAGACCCTTGTAAAGTAAGACTGGAAGGTCTCCACTTTCTGGATCTTTACATTCTTCAATTTGTTTCTAAGAGTCATCTTCTGGTTTATGTTCTTCCCTTCAAATAACTTGGTTAGGGAATCAAACATCTCTTTAGGTGTCTTTAGGTAGGACACATGTGGTATGAGGTGATCCTTGATTGAATAAGCAATAATACTCTTAGCAATGACCAATTTATTCTTGTGTAATGCCTTAGCCTCATCTCCCTCTGGAACTGGAACCTCATCATTGATGTAAGAGTCCAACTCATTTTCTTCCAGGACAAGGGAGATCCTATACTTCCAAGCTCAGAAGTCATTAGATCCCTCAATATTTTCATCAAGATTGGTATTATGACACATCTTAATAGAGAACCTCAAATAGAAATGCAAAATATTTAGATCTTACCGGGTTTAAGATGTCGAAACTGGATCTGGAGCTGAATTTCTACAGAGCTGGTTTTCTTGTTTAGGAGCAGATTGGGGCTTGACTTTCCAGGAGTTCTACCCAACCAAAAACTTTTATCTTTATCTCTAAAATTTGATTTTGGGGAGGATATCAATCCAGGCCTGGGCTCACTAAAAAATTCCACTTGTATGGAAATCCCTAATTTCGCGCAGTAGTGTCGAGTCAAAAACTGAAAATGCTCAGAATCAGATTCTGCTTCGAGAGAAAGATGCACCCTAGAGAGGAGGGTCATCCTAGCCTCATTTTTCTAAAATCTATGGAGAGAGATCCAAAAAGTAGGAATACCTAGCTTTAGTAGCTACGCAATTTCTTCTTCTCAAGTTCGCTTTGATACCATGTTATATTTTTAACATTTAAGCTATATTATCTGATGATCTTATCTAGGAGAATAACAAGCACATCAATCAATCACAAGAGACAATGAACACAAATATTTTCCCCGGGGAAAACATAAAGGAGAAAACCATACAACTTCCTTAGAGATAGAATCAGCACCAAAAGTAAAACCCAAAGACATTAAGATGATCTCTCGATAGCAGCAGTCTCTCTCTCTCTCTCTCTATTGTCCTAGTTTCTTCTTTCTCTCTCAGTTATGCACTACAACTTAGTGTGAGTGAATGTGTGTTAAATTGACAGGCTCCCTCTCTATTTATACTAGGGTTGACTTCTCTAGGGTCGACAATAAATCACTAGGGTCGATTTCTCTAGGAGATTCTAACATGGGGACGTCACCTAGGGACCAATATTATATGACATTCGTTCGTATTGGGGGGTTAAAAATAAAAAAAATTATAAACCAATATATTGGTGGTATATTAAGGGTAAAAATGATTTTTTAACTTACTATATAAATATGTAATATGATGGGGCATATTATTTATTTCAAAGGGCTACCTATGCCTCCACCATAAGCCATAAGACTGCGTGCACCCTGCATGATGTTCCATAGGGTTTTTCTATGGTTTTTCTCCTCCACCATAAGCCATAAGCCTGCATGCACCCTGCGTGATGCTGCATAGGGTTTTTCTATAGATTTCCTCCATCATTTTTTCTCGAGTTTTCTCCATCATTTTTTCTAGATTTGGAGGGAGGTTTCTCTGGTGCATAGCACTATTGGAGGAGGTCGTTTTCTCTGGTGCATAGCATTTTTTTCCACCGTTTCCTGGATTTGGTCATGGGTTTGTAGTGTTGGAGGAGGGAAGTTTCTCTAGTGCATAGCAGTGTTGGAGGAGGGATCTGGTTCATAACAGGGTTCCTCGTGCTTCTTTCTATCTATTACAGCTTGGGAATGAGGGAGGGACCACTGAATTAAACAAGATAATAATACCATTGACTCTTTTGGAGTACTACCGAATAATGACATGCTGCACAAACCAAGGATCTTGCATTATAGGGTGCTCTAAGCAAAGTTGATCCTATTATTCAGACTCCTAAGTAAGTCGAATATGATTCCAGCAAAAGAGGAAGGCTAGGGATAATTTTCCAAGGTATGAGTGGAGGATCTAGTGTATGGTGTACATATGGAGACTTAACAGGCGAAGATCTATTGCAATGATCTAGAATAGAATTTCAAAGATTGCATAGAGAGGAAGAGGTCATTGAAATCCCAGAAAACTAGAAGAAGATAATGCTAATGACCTTACAACAATGATGATGCAAATTTTCACACCCTATTTTATCTTTAAGGTATTCTTGCACTTTGATCTTTTTCCACTCTTTTCTTCATTTCTTCCTTCAATAGAAATCACATAGCTATTGGTTCAACACTATCCTATGTTTATGTCCCAACATTCCATCCATTTTTACATTGAATATTGAAGCTCCCAGTTGTTCTTCTTTCTTTGCAATGTCTCCTTGTTGATTTGGTGTGGTAATATCAGACAAGTTTGTCACCTATATAAGATCTCCATATTAGTGCCTCTAGCTCAAGGGAGTATAGTTTTTTGTTTGCTGACATGATTTTATATTGTGTGGAGTATTACAATCATGGAGATACCATGTGTTTCTGCACTTTTGATTCAATGCTATGCTTTTTTGAATGCTTTGTTCCACACCTCACACCTATGGAGTATCACTGGGGTAAAGAGGGCTTCGAAGTGGGAATTGGCACCACACCATTTCAAGAGGGCATTTCAGGAGATGAGGTCACCATGTGTTTTTACATTATTATGATTTCACTCCATTTGTTTTTTATAATGCTTGTTCCCACACCTCACTCCTATAAATTATTCCCCATTCACAAACCTTGCCTATCCTATGATTGTTTTGCAGTAGAAGGATTTCCTTCTAATGACCTTCAATTTTTTTTCTTGTGCATTCGTCCCAATTGATGGTATCATTAAATGCCAAACCTAAGTAAGTTGTATCTCTACATGATCTCTAAGGGCATGCTGCTGAATTTTATTGTTGGTAGGGTCATTTTCTTGAGAAACAATACAAGCACCTTAGTTTTATATAGATTCACCGCATCCCTACTACAATGTAGAAGGTATCAAGTGTTGTCAAGTGCTTGTGAAGGCTACCCAATGTTCTTGTTGCTAGAGTGCCATAATATCCATGTAGAAGGATTTTGATTGCTAGCCCAACTATTTTCACCCCTCAACCCACCTTTCCATTAATGCATTCTTCCAATTTGTTGGTGTTAAGTCCAAACGGATTTTAGTGAGAGAGGATAACAATGTTAAAGCTCACTATTTTTGTTGAAGCAATAGGATAACCCCTCCTAGGTTTTTATCCTAGTGTTGACTTGCTAAATAGAGCTTGTGCACTACAACTATTTATTCATTTGGGACCCCAATCTATATGATCATTGCACATAGTCTCTCCCTTAGTGTTGTGTCAAAGGCCTTCCTAAAGTCTAGTAAGAAACACCAAAAGTTCTTCATTTTGGAGTCCCGTGTCCTTTCCACCATCTGCCTTAAGGTGATGTCCTGAAGACCAATTGACATTGAACCCTTTTTTCTTGTGTCTTCTTCCCATTTCTAGAGATTCCTTTCTGGAATTATTCCATGAATTTCACAAACATCATGCTGGTGATTATTGTTATGTAGTTGCTTGGATTTTTCTTCTCCCCTTTTTTAAATATTGGTATAATGAGAATTGTTTTCCAATTCATTTGATATCCTTCTGAGAGTTTTTGGTTGAGTATCTCTACTAAGCGATGGCTGATATATTGCTGATCCAACCCGAGTTGTTTCACTTGGAGGGCTATGATATACTTTCCATTATTTGTTACCAACCTTTTGATACCCTCTTGCTCTTCCTCTTTCTGAAAACCTCTCTTTTGGTGGAAATGGTTTGGGCTTACTTCTCGATGTAATGTTTTCATAGAGCTATTTGATGCATGCCAACCATTGCAACTCTGAAATCTCATTCCTGTATACTTTATTTTTGGTTTACGACTATTTAGAAAACTCCATGGGGTTCCTTTTTTCCATCTCCAATGGTTCTTCTTGAATTTCTCTCAAGCATTTACACTTATGGGTCTCTACAACTTGTTTTTAATCCTTTACACTAGTGGGGTTTAGTTTGTATATTTTCCTTGCATTCTTACATGTCTGGTCATACCGTTGGTTTCCCTAAAATTTGTTTGATCAATTCCTTGGTTTCCCTATGCTCTAATTTCTACACTTTTCTAGGCTTACCTGATCGCTCTCATAAGTTGCTTGGAATTCTACTTTGATTTCATATCAATCTCATAAAGATCCTTGTACTTCCATTATTTGGATTTTTTCCTTGTTCCTGTTGCTGGTTTTTACTGCATGATGTTAAGTAGTTGTTGATGTTTTCTTGGTTTGTTACATCTCCATAGCTTAATCTACATTCCTGTTGATTTGTAAAAATAGAGGCTCATGGTTTTTCTCCCGATGAAACAAATCATGAGATTCCCTCCCTCTTCTTGAATAATGGTGCTTTTCCAGATGAGCTATCCTATTTGGCTTAAAAATGTTGTAAACATGGTTGTACCTTCCACCACACTTGAGCAAGAGTGAGATTGTTGGTAACTTGCAAGCCTCAATACATGCACTTGTGATTCATAGTCTTGGATGTGAATGGGAGTCTCCCTTCTCTATCCCATAGTATCCAGTATTAATAAGAATTGAACGTGGATTATTGATTGAACGTGGATGGGTAGGAATTTTCTCCACCTAATTAACTGATAGACCATTATCTTATGTGCAATAGAGGGTCATGGTTTGAAGTCATAACCAGTCGTTGGATATAGAGTATAGGATATAATCTACTACACTCCTTCCATTGACAAACCATTATCTTATGTGAAATAGAGTCTCATGGTTTGATGTCATAACCAGTCGTTGGATACGGAGTATATCATATAATATACTACACTCCTGCCATTCTGCGTGAATCACGTGTGCCCTCCTAGGTTATCCCATATTCTTGAATGTTGCATATTGTTAGGTTGTGGGCATTCGACATTAAAACTACACCTCTTTGGAATGTGGTACATACTTATCCCCATGTGCATAATCATTTTCCATTCCTCATCATCTTGTGTCAACCAAAGGAGGTGCTCACTTCCTATGTAGTTTTCCAATTGTAAATCACATTCTCAGTCATTGAAGCCCCTAACTAGTAGGATTTCACTACTTCTGTTTATTTCTTTTGTGTGTTCCAGTATGTGCTAGTAAGGTTCCTCACAAGGTTATTCCCATGGAATAATTACATCGTTACATAAATGATAACATAGACTCAAACTTAAGGTCTTAAGACTATTATGGTTTTAGGTAGTTCGAACTTGTATGGAGTTCAACTTCATATGCATATAAGAATACACTACTGACTACACTTGGTTACTCAATATCTGATAAGGGAAGGACTACCTTTTTTGTTTCTTATTTAGTATATGTTTGTTGAATCCATGCAGTATATTTTCTTCATATTGTTTCATTATAGAATTGAATAAGCTTATAATATCTCTACCCATTGGCATAGGCTATAGCTAGCAGTGAAAAAAAACAATTCTAGTTCTGGGGTAAAATTTGCAGAGCTATCTCAGGCTTGATTGGAGAAGGAACATATTTGTTAGTAGCTTTAATAATACAAGTAGGCATTTCAAATTGTCTTGTGGCATGGGAAATGATCTTCTATTGTTTTGATTCTTGAGATGGGATCTACAAATATATTATCTTTTTTCTATCCGACATTCTATTTGCAACATTGTTACCTATTTACCAGTTGTTAACAGTTCTTTGTATCTCTGTATTGTTGTTTATCATATCAAACCTTCACCTAGCCTTGTCTCCCAAATTGGCATATTGTGTGAATTTCATATAAGATATTCATCATTCTTATTTGTCCTAGAACTCATTATTTTTCTAGGAGTTTCTAATTTCATATGGCATTAGGTATATTAAACTTTGATGATATCCTATATTGCTGAGGACCATATATTTGTACTTAATTTTTTCCTTTTCAGGAATCTATATTAACCTAATTATAACAGCCTTCAAGATTAATTCTAGGAATCTGTATATCCTAGAAATTGCTTTTTTCTCTTAACCAGCCTATTAAAATGATCATGTTTGTGTCATATCTTCAGAGTCTCGGACTGATTTCTCATGGTTCTTTTGCAATTTTCTTACAAGTTTGATTTGGCTTAGGATGATTATTTCATGCACTTGAGTAAACAAAGCTTAACATAGTTTACTAGGCCTTCAAGTAATCTCTAGGATGATAAATTCTTGAGAACTGCTTTCATAGAAAAGGTGTTAGAATTCAAGATACCTCTACAAGACAAAGCCCATGCTTTTAATCTAGAATTACCATTCAAGATCTTACTATAATCTTGCATTAACTTGTTATTTCAAAACTTTTTTGGTTCATGTCATGTCATTCCATGTTCGTATTGTAAGGAACATGATGAGATTTAGCAGTATTGTTAAATGTAAAATTTTTCCAAGGTGGTTTAATATTTGTTTTTAGTTTCTGACTCTCAAAATGTAACGTGTTTCATTTCATCTATTAACTTGTTCATGTTGGAAGTGTCATACCTTTGCACCATTTCCTTGCAACTGCATTGCAAAAATTTGGCAACTGCATTGATAATGAAAAGTGGAAATGAATTTCCAATTTTACTTGATGTGACTACATGCAATTTGATAAAAAATTAAAATACATAGTCAACTTGGATAAAATGGGATATAATTCAGTGTATAATAATCTGTTTGCTCAATCGTGTTTCTAATATTATGATTACTGTTGTATAGATAGCCTGAGACAGTGAGAATCTGATTGATCCCCTCTTTTGTAATATTTTATGTTCTTTTGCATGTTTAATCTCTGTGATGTTTTGCATCAGTGTCTTTCTTGACTTGTGTATAGATGAGCTATCCAGGAAAGTATGTATTGGCTAAGATGAAATGATGTTTGCATAATAGGTAGTTTGCATAAGAGATATAATACCTCCTCCATGAAGAGATGCCTTTGATGATGTGTACATTGCATATGAGCTAATGGATACTAATCTCCATCAAATTTATCCGCTCCAATTAAGGTTTATTTGAGGAGCACTCTTAGGTTAGTATTTGAATTATTCAATAAAACTTGGCAACTAGGAAATAATTTGGAAAAGTTGGTTTGCATTGGTATATCTCTGTGTGTGAACTTGAGATGCACTATTTATCTAAACTATTAATGTCTCACAAATTCTATAGATTGGAAACAAGGAAAATAATTTCATGTTTAAGTTTTACCACACTCCTTGAGTTTTATGTGGTTTGGGAGTCATCCAATGGACGGTGAGTTGGCACAAGGTTTATTATTATACCATAATGATTTCTACATGATACATTTTTATTTATGTTATAAATTATTTTTGGAAGTTTCTCTTACCCTTAGATTTCCCAACACGTAGCATATTTTGGAAGACATGGATCCTCTTTGCCTTGTGCCATTGATGTGAAACAAATGTCCCCTATTTGGGAGAGTAAATGCAGAGATTTAGTAAACTGTCATGACATGTGTCTCTTAGTAGACATGCCTTGTTTCCTTTTTGGAAGCTTTGTATGTCCAAATAGCTTAAATGATCTCCTAGGAGATTAGGACAAAAAATGCAAAGGGAGTTCTTAAGCATACACCATCAAGACAATTGGTTACTTCTAAGTGTTATTAACACAGGTTTTTAGATATGAAATGATAAGCAAATGTACCAGCAAAGATCTGAAATTTATCTTATGAAAAGTATGTTCAAGAGTGCAAATAATAGTATGATGTAAACAACCCCAAAAATTAAAATTCATCTCATAAAAGCGTAAATAAATTTAATCATGTGGAGATAAACAAATATGAGAATAACCATTCAATCCCAATTTTGCATCAAGTAAAGATAGATATACAACCATAAACTCAGTATAAAATGAGTTAAAGGGCATCCCCAAAGGGATTTGTTTAGATTTCATTTACTTGTTAAAGTGATACGATGAAGTTTAATGGATAAAATAAATGTAAAAAAAATATAATGACTAATGCCTAAATCTAGTGAAAGGGCATGGGGTCATATGGAAATAGAGTGGATCTCTTCATGATCAAAGAGGAAGAGGGCGGAAAATATTCACACCTTAGTCTTCATCTTCGATAGTCATATGGCCATTCTATTGTCCAAAATAGAGGTTTTCAGAAGCTGAAAAACCTCTTAACAAAATTTGTAAATATAAGGGAATTTTACAAGCTAAAAATTCTGGAAAAGTGCATATATTAAGTGCCAAAACACATCCAAATGTACTAGAACTTGAAAATTCATCCTAATATGCATGTGTAGTTAAACCACAGAAACACTCACAAAACTTGGGGAAAGTGTTAAATATAAATTTAACTTGTTAGGATAGAATCAAGAATAATTGTTGATAATGTTATCTGTCACTGTTTTTCTATGATCTAGGAACTCACTTTCAGGAACTAATCAAGAACCTCTAATTTATTTTTCCATGCTTTTCCTTTTCTAACCAAACTACTTTTCACTCATGGTCTGCTCTGAAATAATGCCTGTATCTGGTGATTGTATCCTAATTTCTTCAAGATAAGAAGACAAATTCAAAATATTGTCTCCATCATTATGAATATTTATTTCACTCTCTAGTGACCTTATAAAGTCTCTCTATGTTGTCTTCAACTCTTGCTCAGTTATTAAAGATACCACACCAGAAACATCAGACCTCAAATGGTTCTCAAAATGGCTTGTAGGCGTTGCACCAGCAACATCAGACCTCAAATGGTCCTCAAAATGGATTGTAGGCTCCTTTATATTTTGTATGGACCTCATATTGTCGAATTTAGATGTTGATAATGAAATTTTCTTTTTAAGCCCAACCTGAACTGAATTGAGCATCTTCCTGTCTTTCTTATTAGACGATATCAAGGATGTAGCAGGTTTTTTGCCATTTTTCCTACCTATGTACTTCCCTCTTAATATCATGTTTCTTGGAAAAAGTCTCATAATGCATTTGATTAGATGTATCTTTTTTCATTTTCAACATTTCCTCTAACTCATCAGTTGCTTCTTGGATTTTATTGTTTTTTGTAAACTATACCTTCTCTATAGAATCCTTTAAGCTTTCATCAATACATGGTCTGGATTTCCCATCATCAATCTGAGAAATTGAAGTTGAGCAATGGTGACCCTATGGAGGTGTCCAACGATTGAAGAGGGGTTCAAAGAGGTCTGGTTTTGTGCACGAATTATAAAAAAGAAGGGGCCAGGGTACCTTGTGGACACCTCAGCTCCTTCAAAACTGCTCACCAAATATGCATATCACACCACTTTTTTTGATGCTCAACTTATTCAACTATCATAGTCCAAACTTGGTCTTAATTTCAAGGTATGAAATTCCATCTAACTCTATCTCAATTGTTGTCTCTTCTTTGCTATGTGTAACTTCTGTACTAAGTGTATTTCTACATTTAATCTCAAGATATCATGCACTCAACCCAAAAACTAATTTCACTGTACTTGATCATATCTTAATTAATATCTTAGGCAAACTTAAGACAGGGCCCAAAAAAATTTACAAATACATCCATACAAGAAATACTTCCACAAAAGTTATTTCCATAATTAACACTTATAGGTCTAGAAAAATATCAGTTAGATACTGATCAACATACCTTACATCTTTCATCAAAATTTGTACCAAGTTGTATCTCAGTTCTGCAACATAACAATGTCTACTTGATCCACACATAATCATTAACTAGGGCACATAATCCTTTACTAATTTCTACTCCATTTAATCATCTTTTCAACTGTCATAGGATTTCTCCAAACTTTTAGTTATGCTGCAACTCATAGGATTTCTCCAAACTTTTAATTATGCTACAACTCGTAGGCTTTCTCCAAACTTGTAATTATGCTGCAAATTATAGAGGAGCTAGTAAAATCTCTTCTAGTCTAATTATATCTTAAGCTAAATAACAATTTCTCACTTATAAGGTGTTGTTGATGCAAATTTCTTGTCTTGGAAACGGTGATAACTTGGAGAGTTGTTATCATTGGGAGAATTTTCCTAGATCGCTTTTTTGTATTTCAAAATAGTTTTTTTAATTTGTTGATCTGAAATAGGAAGTTAAAGAATTCAGAGTTCTTTGTATTATTTAAAGTCAGAGTTCTTTGTATTCTTAATTCTGATAAAAATTTTCATGATTTGGGTAGATTCAAAACTGGATCTAGTATTGGGAAAAATTACATCATCCTTCTGGTAAGGATTTTGTTTGCATAAACGTTTTACCAATTTCTTATCAGATATGTTATCCCAAACTTTAAAGCCCAACAATACCATACATGAACATCTCAATAGGGTTTTAGTCACTCTTCAATCAAAAGATGTGGCTTTCCCATATATATATATATCAAAAACAAACCTTAAACATTATAAAACGCTGTTCCTGCCTAAAATATCTACCAGCTTCTTGTCATATTTACTTATCCACACTGTAAAACCCCAGCAACACCATAAAGAGACCATCTCAACAGGGTTTAGTCACTTTTAAACCAAAAAGGTGGTTTGTCAATGTATGGATATATGTCAATCGTTACAAATTTATAATGGAAACCAGTCCAACTGAATCTTAGCTTGCTCCTGAGACAACTCATCTCAAACAACAGTGACCCATTCAACGAACAAAAATATCAAGTAGTAACCCTACAAAAGTCAATTTTAAAATTTGATATACATCTGACTCTTACATATTATAAAAACCCATGTTTGATTTATTTATTTGTTGCTTTGGCTCCCTCCTAAGACACCTCAAACAACAATGATGCATTCAATTAGTTTTAAAAAAAATAATAAAAATATCAACTAATAGTCTTACAATTTGATTTTAAATTTTGATGTATCTTACTTTTATATATTATTATATATTACTAGTATAGATATGTTTTAACTTTGGATTTATTAAAAGAATTTAACGATATTTATGCTGCAAATCCTTTTTAAAGTTTTAAACATGAGAAAAAGTTTGAACTTCAACCATCCAACTAGAAAAAGTATTTTAAACATAACAAATACAATTATTTCATACAAGGCTTCTTGTACGAGGATTCTTGTATAAGTTCTTGCCCTTTTTACCGAATGAAAATGTTCATCAAAGTTAAGTTTCCTTTCCTTTATCTATGTCCTTTTCTTTCGAGGATCTACTCAGATAATACTTCAAGAACATTTTCTTCCTCCATGCAAATATTTATCTTTATTTGATTATCTGATCTCTCTGGTAGAGTTAATAACCCTGAATTATGTTTCTTCAAGAGCTTTCTTTTCTTCTTCAGAAAGATTCAAGTGAAGAGGTGATTGAATGATGTGGGAATCCTATAATTATGCAATCTGCAGCATGTGTTTTATTAAATTGTATGCACTACATGGTTTTCACAGATAGTTCTGATGAAATGATATTGCTCCAACTTTTCAGATGTATTATACTATTATCTTTATTTATTTCGACTACTCCATGGACTATTGTACTTCAACTCTCCTCAATCTATCCTACCTATTCATCCCATTTCCCACTGAAGCACATAACAACTAGCATCGAACATGACTTCTTGTAGCCACAGTACCCATACCCAGGGGTACGGTACATGTATCGGGTACTTGGGTACTCGTAGGGTACTATCATAAAGGACAGGTTAGTAGTGCTATTTAATTGAACTTTCAAGCAACTAGTCTTTTGGAAATGAGCAAGTATTGAACTTCTTATTGACTATATTGTATTGTGATCTGTTTTAGAAATTTTGTGAGGGACAAAAGCAACACATGGTTATATTTTGTCATTGTTGTCAAAAAGTGGTAAGTATGACTGCTATTTTAACTATTGTGTAACCAAAGATATTGTTGCATTTTTATATCATTTGTATTCTCTTTCAAAGGGTCACTTACACATTATTTGTACTTTTACTATTTATGTTGCTTTATGTTGATTAGGTGTCCTGTTCAGAGTTTGAAGTACATGCTAGATGGGGACAGAGACAAGCCCCATATGTGTCTTTGTCAAGTTGTTGTAATTGTTGTCCCTTTTATCTTAGTCAATACTCAGGACAATATATGGATCAACAATGGTTAACTTATTGGTGCATCGCTCATTTCTGAACAGTTATCAAAGTATCTTCCTTTTGAATGGGCACTCACTCACTACATGAGGTTGCATACTTACTATCCAACTAGAAAAGGCCTAGTAGGAATAAGCTGACCGATCCAAGTGGAAAATATGACAATTGTTACCATTTTGGGGATGGGGGTGAGCTTCTCCATTGTGATGAATGTCCCAAATCCTTTCACACGGGTGATCCTCTTATTCTGAAATTGATCTCTTATATTCTCTAATTTTCTTTTTTGAAAAGAGGGCTTGACATTTCCAAAATGATGCCAATCATCGTGGTTTACAATTTGTTTATTGTAGTCCGGTTAAGTTACTTGGAAAGAATGCTTATGTATAAAAAATGCGAATGGAACTACACCTAAATGAAGTGAATCCATTATTATTTTTAAATACTAAAATATATGATTCAAGTTTGACATACACATCTTGGGGCTTTGATTTTTATCTCTAATAGCATATCAAGTGATTAGTTAAGAGAAAGATTCAATAACAAAATTGACATTTAGTAAAGCGGTGATTGAATGATGTACCAAGCCTATAATTATGCAATCTACAGGATGTGTTTTATTAAATTGTATGCACTACATGGTTTTCATAGACAATTCTGATGAAATGATATTGCTCCAACTTTTTAGATGTGTTATACTATTATATATATATATATATATCTATTTAAACTACTCCATGGACTATTGTACTTCAACTCTCCTCAATCGTTGCTACTTGCTCATCCAATTTCCCACCGAAGCACATAACAACTAGCATGGAACATGACTTCTTGTAGCCAGGGTACCTGTACCCATAGGTAGGGTACATGTACCAGGTACATGGGTACTCATAGGGTACATCTCCTTCCATACCCCATACTTGTTCCATGTACCTGAGACTCCGTTATAAAAAAGGGTACTTATAGGATAAATGGTATGTCATACCACGTGTTTGGGTATTTCACACCACATGTTTGGGTACTCCGGTGGTACGGTCGGATCAGTAAAATGTAATCCATTGGGGAGAATGTAATGACCCCCCACCAAATATGAACTAATTTTTTGCTAACTACATATGGAGTCTGATTCAAGACTTATGGAAAACACTTTGCAACGCTACTCAAATTCCACTGAATATTGTCCAAATATGGTAGATTGATTTTACATTGATTTACAATGAATGTTTTTATGGTTTTGTGTTCAGCACTTATGGAACATAATTTGACTACCAAATGTGCACATAAAAAATATTCTTATGTATTTAATATTGAGAAATACACTCACAACAACGTAGTAATATATTTGGCAGTTTACAATTTTTTATTGCCTGTAACAATAGTAGTTACAAATAGGTGTTTAAAATAAGATTTCGAGTGTACCTTCATGTCTGAGTTTGATTGGTTATTACAGTTGTGTGGTACAATGATTTATCAAATTTTATGTAACTTCCAGTTTTCCAATTCATATATACCGAGTCTATAATTTATCAAATTTGATGTTTCAAATTTTCAATCTGAATGTTCATTGTTCAAATAATTATTGAATTTATAATTATGAATCATTATTCATAATTTATGAATAAATATACATGCATGTATGTTGTGGCTATGAAATATATATATGTGTGTGTGTGTGTGTGTGTGTGTGTGTGTGTCTGTGTGTGTGTGTGTGTGTGTGTATGTATATATATATGTAT